>WNWU01000006.1:5809355-5884853 GCA_012654045.1 Ptyas mucosa | reverse complement strand
TTCTATTCTATTCTATTCTATTCTATTCTATTCTATTCTATTCTATTCTATTCTATTTCTATGTAACTTACTTGATGCTAATTGCTTGGATTACATCACTCATCTTCCCGAGGACAGTATTTTTTTACACCAAGGGATTCCTAAAACTGCTATTAGAATCACACAGCTTGAAAATTATTTTACACTCCTAAGTAAAGTCTGTTGCAGCCTGTAAGTCAGGCTACAATCCTATACGGACGTTTCTGGAATAAGACAATGAGATTACTTCTAAATACAAGCATGAATTGGACTGTCTCCTGAACTGAATAAGAAGCTTGATAGTACTAGAATTTTTTTTTTTTTACAGAAGATCCATTAGCTAGGCTATTTAATATATCAGCATGGAATGAAAAACCAGATGAACACGTCATATAAATTATGTAGCTCATAACCCTCAGTACTCCTTTTGCATATTCCACCATCTCTGTTAATTACATTGTGAAATCTCCTGGTGATTATTAAAAATCCGTCTAGAAACACTCACCTCAGTGTAAGCCTGAGTGACCTGTTCATAAAGAGACTGATGATGATGGATGGCCAATTCCAGGTTTTGCATTTCCGAAGGGAGACCTCCTTCACTGCACATTTTGCACCAAGCATCTACACCAGATAGAAACTGAAAGAATTGCAAGAAGAATTTACTTAATTACCAAAAACCTAACAGCTTACCTAATTACGAAAATAAAAAAATAACAAAAAAAAATCTCTTTCCACCATTGCTAAAAAACCAACAGCTATCAGCAATAAAACATGTAACAATAACAAAAGTAGCATAACACAGGACAGCCAGCCAAACTATAATGCCATTTTCTAGTTGAAATGTGGTCCAGAACACACATCACTTCATAATTCATTTGAGGACTCAAGGCTTGTTTTTCATTAAATTCTCTAGTTCGCAAACAATTTTGGACAACTTCCAAAATTCAAAAATCATCTGTAAAAGTAGCAGGGCAAGGATTCTTCCCTACCTCCACCCCCACCCACTGGAGAAATGATGAAATTCTGCAATGTTGGACATTAAAAAAAAAACCTAGAGAAAAATAGGAAGCTCAGAGAAAGGGGAAAAAATGATTTAAACAAAAAATCCACCAAGTTTGCAAAGTAGATTTTATAACCATTGTGCTATTGTGGTTTTTGTGGTAAAGGTAACTCAAAAGGCCATTAATGGGCTAAATTTGAGTCACTGGCTCATTTGAGGGGGTATTGCTGCCTCTGCAAAGTAGCCAATGAAATATTTGAGGTAAACCCTGTAACAAATTTAGTGCACCATCCAAAGCAGAGAAATGCTTTCAGAAGTGGAACAGGAAAAATATGCCCAGAGGTCACTTTGCCAATGAGTGAGAAATCCTAAAAGGTGATATATGTTTTTGCTCTCCCAAAATGGATGCTGACCTGTTATAACGAGTCCATATGAGCTCCTTGACACATCTTAATTTGTCAGGTTAATCCACTAGAATTCAAAACTAACAATCAAATGAAGCATAGCCATCTTATATATTATCAAGCTAGAATAATTTTTTTAAGACGAATGGGTTTTGAGGTATTAGATAGTAGATCCATAATCTATACTTCATAATAGATTTTAAGATCAGCTATAAGAAATCATTTGAGTTGGCTTCAAAGTCCTACATCCATGACATATGCACACTTTGATCACATTTATGACCTTGCCTTCTTCATATATCAAACGTCTTGATCAATAATTATTTTATTTCAAATGGAACATGACACACTGAAACACCTCTTCACAACCTCACACTTAAGTGCATTTCATTATTCTTACTAATCTTCCCATATTTTTAGATTAAATTATCTACTACTCATTCTGTTTGCACTTAAGGACTTTAACTGTATAACAATAAAAAAAATAGCCAACAGCGCCAATATTTGAGAAACATAAAAAAACTGTAATACAAAGTTTCTAATCTGCTTTCAAAGTGTCTCACCCGTATCTGGCTCCTGAAATGCTATGCTCCCTGAAGTGTATTATCTCAATCATTCTTATCCCAAAAGAACGTATTGCAAGCTTGCAATGTCTAATAGGATAATCAACCAACAGATCCAATGAGATTAAAAAGAAAACCTCAGTCCAATTTTATTCAGGAATAAAGTCCTCCTTCATTCAACATATTAACATGTTCTAAATAAATTAGATAATTAAAATGAACAATGAGCATTGTTCATGCAAGAAATTTATCTAAGTGGTTGCTAGGAGTTGACAATGACTTGTTGGCACATAATTAATCAATAATCATTCAATCAATGATTATTGTACATGTACTTGATTATCTATTGTCTCTCCTAACAGAGGAGCAGATATGCAACATAGGTTTATTTCAAAAGTAAAAGCATTCAGTGATAAAAATTAAACTGGCGCATATACATGACAACAGACATCGATCAAAAGCAGTAAGTCTGGGATGAAGTTACATCCGAATAGCATAGAGTTTGTGCTATGATCTATCATGCTTTTCTTATGGAGAGGACTTCCAGCAATTTAAACCAGAACCAATCACTTCTATTCTAGGATCTGCATCCTCATCAGAGAGATGCAAGGGTGAAATGTAAAATCTGTTACTACTGGTTCTGTGGGCGTGGCTTGGTGGGGGGGGTAATGTAGCTGGGTGGGCGTGGCCAACTTTTTTTTTTCTTTTTAACTTTTCAAAGCATTTTTTCTAATGCTTTGAAAAGACTCTGTCGATCAGGAAACTCAGCTGAGAACATCAGAGAGGTTTTTTAAAAAATATCTCTCTGCTGATCAGGCAACTCAGCTGGGATCGTAGAGAGGCTTTTTTAAAAATAACTCTCTGCCGATCAGGAAACTCAGCTGGGATCGTCAAAGACTTTTCAAAGCATTTTTTTTACAACCTCTTCGGCCAAGAGGTTGCAGAAAAAAATGCTTTGAAAAGCCTCTGACAATCCTAGCTGAGCCGCATGATCATCAGAGGCTTTTTTTGTTTTTACTTTTAAAAGCATATTTTCATCAGAAGAGGTTGTAGAAAAAATGCTTTTAAAAGTGAAAAAAAAGCCTCTGATGATCGTGTGGCTCAGCTGGGCATGGGGGGGGGGGGCTACAGGGATTTTTGCTACCGGTTCTCCGAACCACCCCCTGCCATTGCTACCAGATCGGGCAATCTGGTCGGAACCGGGAGCATTTCACCCCTGGAGAGATGGATTTCTGTCTGCAAAGATACTGCATTCTGATTCATGAGGAAACCCTGAAGGGAAAGAAAAGGAGAGCAAGAAAGTCTAAGATCTTTCGTGTGGATATCCTTATTGGTATTATAACCTCAACGGATTAAAAAAGCAATTTCAGATTATATTTTGATTGAATTGTCCAAAGGCTCCCTATTCTCAATTATTCAAGATCCCTATGTTTAGGCTATTGCTGTTATTATTTATGTGACTGTTAGCAAAAGTAAAAAAAGAAAAGGACAACATATGATACTTTTGGAGGAAAGGCAAGTGAAGGAAATTGCCATGCAATAGCTGAACTAGTCTTCTTTTAGAAGACGCTCTTACTGGTTCCCATATGCTTCCGGACAAAAATATTTAGAAGTTCAGAAGCACCTTGTTTTCTAAAAAGATGACAGGTTTAATTCTCCACAACTTATCTACAAAAAAAATCGTAGTGGGAAAACTAAAAGCAGCTCTCTATATGAATTAATAGAGTGCTCCTGAAAGTCCAGACAAACAACACTGAGCTACATTAATTAACCGATTTAATATAAAATACTATAGATTAATTTGTTCTCGGGATTGCTCTTCCCTTCCAGAATTAAAAACTCCACATTCTCCAACTACTAATAGCAACAGCACTTAGATTTATATGCTGCTTCATAGTACTTTACAGCCCTCTCTAAGCAGTTTACAGAGTCAGCATATTGTCCCCAAACAATCTGGGTCCTCGTTTTACTGACCTTGGAAGGATGAGTCAACCTTGAGCTGTTCAAAATAGAACTCCTGGAGTGAGCAGTGAGTTATCCTCCATTCTAACTACTGTGCCACCATGGCTCACTGAATCCTGAACACATTCCTGAAATTCAGTGAACTTTCCTGTTCAAACTGAATTTCAGTGGCCACAAGTTAACTAGAGAGTTTCAGTTAAAAAACAACAAACTAAAGTAATTTAAATGCAATGAGATCCAATAGATAATTAAATAGTAAAATATCCTACTGATTTCAGTGGATATTACCCCCTCCCCCCAAAAAAGTTTGAAATGGATTATGGAGTATTATAAGTTAATAGGAAAAAAAATATCCTTCTGAAACAAATTTATGATCCATTAGTTATTCCCTCCTTGTTAATGAACCTGGTATTACATTTTATTTATATTAAAGTGAACTTTCTGTACATAAAAGGGGAAGACTGCTTTTATGAACTCATATATGATAAGAAAAATGATAATTAACTAGATTTAATTCACTTCAGTTAGATTCAGGTAAAACAGTTGAACATTTTGATATAAAGCTGTGAGATTTCATGAAAAAAATACTATGTCCATCTTGACCACAAAACTGAATCCTAGCTGTGAAAACGTATCGGAGTAGACACAAAGGGGACAAAACATCACAAAAGAATGTTCCAGAAAATGGCAAAGTTTTAAAGACTGGTATAAAGATTGGTAATTAAAGGGGACATGGTGGCTCAATGGCTAAGACGCTGAGCTTGTTGATCGAAAGGTTGGCAGTTCAGCGGTTCAAATCCCTAGTGCTGCATAACAGGGTGAGCTCCCGTTACTTGTCCAAGATTCTGCCAACCTAGCAGTTCGAAAGCATGTAAAAAATACAAGTAGAAAAATAGGGACCACCTTTGGTGGGAAGGTAACAGCGTTTCGTGCGCCTTTGGCATTTAGTCATGCCAGCCACATGACTACGGAGACATCTTCGGACAATGCTGGCTCTTCGGCTTTGAAACTGAGATGAGCACCACCCCCTAGAGTTGGGAACAACTATTACATATGTTCAAGGGGAACCTTTACCTTTAATAAACGTAATTGCTACAAACATGAAAAAGGAGAGAGAAAATTTTTGGTCTAATCAGATAAAATTATATACCACGTATCATTGGAATATCTGGCTCTCCTTAGTTACACAAGTTATGCTAAAATGTGTTTTAACACATTTTCAAACATGAACATTGATGAATCCCAGGACTTCATCTTTTCTTTAAAAAAAAAAAAAGAGTCCTAGAGAGTACAGCAGGTGTGACAGAGACACTGGAGAGCATCGCAAAAGAAAAGAAAAGAAAAGATGATACCTAAATATTTAACACTAGACCTCTGTTGTACCCCTCTTCTTCACATATCTTAAGCATTAATCTATTGGACAAAGAAAACATCTTTCTATTGGGATCTCTTTGTAGGCAACAGTGACACCATGTGGGACAAAAGATAAGAAGTTAACCCATGCTGATTTCTATTGCCACAAACTGGCAGGGGAAAAAATGGACAACTGAATATTCTAAAAATATATTTGAATTTATTTTTTCTAAAACAAAAAAAAAGTGATTGAAAATAACTGAAATAGCAGCCAGAAGATCAGTTAATTATTTATTTTATTTATTTATTTTATTTCCAATTTCTATACCGCCCTTCTCCCTGAGGACTCAGGGCGGTGTATAGCCAGAAATAAAAACATGAAATACAAATATTAAGACAATTAAAATATATATAAATTTGGCTCCAGAATTTAAAACTAACAAACCAATTAAAATATTTAAAATTTCTTCTTAAGCCAGTCCGGCTTGTTGAAAAAAATGAGTTTTGAGGGCACAGCGGAAGGCACTGAGGTCATGAATTCTCCTTATCTCCGGGGGCAACTGGTTCCAGAGGCGGGTGCCCCCACAGAGAAGGCTCTCCCCCTGGGGGTCACCAGCCTACATTGTTTGGCTGATGGCACCCTGAGGAGGCCCTCTCTGTGGGAGCGCACGGGTCGATGGGAGGTCATCGGTGACAGCAGGCGGTCTCGGAGATAACTAGGCCCTATGCCATGGAGCGCTTTAAAGGTGATCACCAACAGAATTAGAGAGGTAGAATTAGAGCTTCTACCAAATTATGTAAGATGTACATGTGTTAAGTGCAGAAGTACAATATCACTTGGGCAAAAAAGCATGCACAAACTAACCAAACCAAAGCGGTGGTAATAGATGTTGCATGTACTCATCTTTGCATTACCAACTCCTATATGTCGAACGTAGTAACTAAACTCAACCAGTTTTGCTTGTCTAAAAAAATAAAGCACAGCATATTTATTGACACATGGGTTTTAAATTAATCCTTCATGAATTTTCAACTTTCCATAACAGATTAAAAAAAAAAAACCAGCCTAAGCCTACTAAGTAGGTTAGCATGCAGCTGTGAACAGTATTCCTTTGTGTAGCCATGAGCTTTTCTTTAACACTCCACTCTCACGTCACTCTATCTAGTCTAAGCCAATAGAAAAAGAGATACACTGTATTGAACAGGCTGGAGAAAGATTTTTGGGGAGGGGGGGAGAGGAGCCCAATGTTAAATCTCAAAACAATAGCCAACTCATAGTTCTTGAAACAGTCGGAAAATGCAAGGAATACACCGATTGTATTAATTACATTGATGGTGGTTTAAACTAGATCAAAGCCACAGACAAGGCAGAAAGGCATCTGACACAGTAAAAATTACATACCTGTTCAGCCTTCTGGTGAAACACAGCAGACATGGCCAGTATAGTGCTACGCTCATCCAGTGCTGCAGCAAAGCTCTTCCACTCTTGATCTAGCTGTGTGGAAATCTGCTTAATTTGTTGAGATGCATAGTGGCCAGCCTCTGAAAGCCTGGCTGCAACGGACATGATGCGATTTATATTCACGTAGGCATTCTGAAGAGAAAAATCAAATGGGAGAACTGAAATTTATACTTTAGTACAATTAATAAGAAAATTATAGTTTCCTTATTGTTGTTCACCTACAGACAGAATCTTGCCAGACTAAAGCTATTATCTGCATAATTATAGATATACTCTGTGAATTGCTAGACAGGGGCCACTTTAACCCTTTTCCGGTCTACCAGACTTTCTAAGCTCCTTTGACTCTTCGCCCTCTCAAAAGCAGCCTCTCTCTCTTAGGACTCCAGACATTCCACCACATAATCCGATAAAATATTTTAAAAGGAGACAGTTCAGGAGGGTAAAGAACATTTACCATCAAAGTAGCAGTGAAAAGAATCTAAAAGCCAAGCTGAATAGCCAACAAAATCATATGGTAAAGGTTGCATTGCTTGATGCAACATGTAATAGATCTCATAAAAATCTAATAGATTTTAATGAGATTTCATAAAATTTATCTATTTTATGAATAGATAAAATATTCAATGACTGAATATAGTTCCTATATTAGACTTCTTGGGCACGGTCCATATGTATGGATTTTATCTCCCAGAATTCCCCATCCAGCCTGATTATTGGTGACAATTTTGGAAGCTGAACTCCACATGCCTGTGGGGCCATTGAGGTTGGAGAAGAACACGCTTTGTGCAGTGTTCTCTGCATCTAGAGATAAACCTGGTCAAAAAAGATTAGTTGGGACATTTCTGATTTAGTGTACCATTTTCATGTTGAAGTATTTAAATAGCCCATCTACAGCATAATGTAATACATTCTAGCAACATGATTCCTCTGATTATGCAGTTCAATTTCTGATGGAAGGGTCCCCAACCCCTGATCCATAGACCTGTACTGCGCTGCAGCATGCTAGAAATCAGGCCACACAAAGAAGCGATGTCCCATCTGCAGGATCAGGCAGCATATGAAACCCCGCCCCCTCCGATCCGTGGAAAAACTTTTCCTCACGGAACCAGTCCCCAGTGCCCAAAAGGTTGGCGGCCACTGTTCTGAAGTATATAAATACAGGCACCAAAATATTATTTTGATAAAGGTCATACCAACAGATTTTGGTCTATGTTCATACATAATACAAAGTGTTCATAATTTCCTATATGTGCAAAAAAGTTTTTTAGTACAATGAATATAAAATACTTTAATTGAAATTATTCTCTCTTTTTCCTGATTGATAGTAAATATGTTCCTGCTATAGAGACAGAATATGCAGAACCCATTACCAGAATAAGCCAATTATTTCCGCAAAAAGAAGCTCTTTTTCCTGATGCTAGAAAAAGAGCAGTATTAACATGATGTAAACTGAATTTTTATTTGTTTTGAAGCATTTAAAAAAAAAATGATTTATATGCCGCCCTTCTCCGGAGACTCAGGGAGGCTGACAATGCGTTAAGCAATAGCCTTCATACTTTTGTATATTTATACAAAGTCAGCTCATTGCCCCCACAATCTGGGTCCTCATTTTACCTACCTTAGAAAGGACGAAAGGCTGAGTCAACCTTGAGCCTGGTGAGATTCGAACTTACAGTAATTGCAGACAGCTGATGTTAATAATAGTTAATAGTTAATTTGCCCACTCCTGAGGGCCAAAGGAATTATGAAAACCCCGGGGCCATTCAAAGAATTACAGGATATTTGAAATTGTTTCTTTAATGTACATATCTCATCAAAGCAGGCTATAAGATAAAGTGGAACACTGTAAAATTTTATGAAATCACATGATGGAGTTAAGGCAAGAGTATGGGGACAAAATAATTTATATGATTAAAATGAAATTGTAAAAAGGTGTTACATTGATGGAACACTGTAATCCTTTCCTATGCTCTATAACCGTGATGGCAAATCATGGCATGTGTGTCCAAAGTGGCACGTGAAGCCATGTCACCTGGCAGCTATGGCCTTGCCTGTTTGTCTTCCAGGTTTCTGGTGCACATGTGCGTGTGACAATCAGCAGTCCTTTGTGTGCATGGCAGTGCCGAAAACTGGTGTGCACATGCATGCTGGCCAGCTGATTGTCGGGTGCAGATGTGCATCACAACCTGGAAGTTTGGCTTTTCTGGAGCATGTTCACGTGGCAGTTCCGAAAACGGGCCTGCACATGTGCACCAGCCAGCTGATTGTCAGCCGCACATGCACCAGCCAGCTGATTGTTGGCCGCACATGCGTGTTAGAACCTGGCTTTTCCAGAGGGCGGCCCCAAGAGCGTGCACACGCACGTGCGCCATTTCCTTGCGACCTTTTCGGCACTCGGTACCGAAAAGATTCACCATCACTGCTCTATAACTTCAGGAAGAAAGTACAAGTTACCCTAATTTTTGGCAAATTGGTTTGATAAAGGGTGGGCTAATATAGACATGTTTGAAAACAGCATCCACACGTTTCTGAAGTCACGACTTGCCCTTCCAAAGGGTTACATCAAAGCATAAGCCAGTTTCTGTAAAGCAGTTATGAATAGCTTCAATTAGAATAAGCAGCATGTGGAGCGAGCTATTTAAATATACAATGGCAATCAGGGTGATTTGTGCTTAAGGAGGAAAATGTAACTTGGTTTAGGCAACTAATTAAATTAATGAGATCCCCAAATATATTTTAAAACCAGTTTGCCTTTTTTAATAACATATTAATCTATAGATGTAATACTGCATTATGGTAATAGAAAGTGTTTCTGAATAACCCTTACTCTACACATTGCTATATAATATTTAGTGACTTTGAATTCTTAACGGCTACCGAAATTTAATTTCACACTATAGCTCTTTTATTAATGGGGACATTGCTAAAAGGTTCCTAAGAGTTCAGCTGATATTTTAATTCAGAAGGCCTATTCCAACAACCACAATCCATATGCCGGATTGTGATAAGAATGCAACAAGTAAAATGTGGAAACAATCGATCATTCAGCAATGTGGGTTATGCAAAGTTATGATTGTATCAGAATTTTTTTAAAAAAACCTATTTCATTATTGCACTTTTGTCTAGTGCATATTCTGAATGTCTTTAACTCTCATTACTAATTCAGTTGACTTCTAGAGAGTGCTGAAAGTATTACCTGAAAATTTTGCAGAAATCATTTTTAATAAATCCTGGACAATATTATTTATTTATCATATTTACATACCACCCATCTCATTGTCAGAACAATTCTGGGCACCAGATAACCAGAAAAAAGAAAATGTCATACAGTACTATATTCAAAAGGAAGAAAAAGGAAGACTTAACAATCAATCTTATGAGGATTTTGGAGTGATCCACAGATAAAGAATTTTATCTATAAGTGCCTTGAAAGTAGGTCAAGAATTATCAGAAGTTGGAATGGATCTGTCAAGAATCTTAACATTATGGGCATTTGCAATAGATAGGAAATCAGGGGGAACAATTAAACGTACATTATGGAATGCTATATATTATATAATTTTATCACACAATCAGAAACCAAATCGTAATTTGGCTTATTTACAAAATAATCATTATTTACATTATTTATATAATGTCCCCATATTTATGTTGTTGTCATCATTTGGCATCATTTTTCTACTGCTTGCTTGAGGCTAATCCATCTCATTAGTAAACAAGTAACTTCCATAAAGGAACATGGCATGCAATGTACATACCGTATATACTCGGGTATAAGCCGAGTTTTTCAGCCCGTTTTTCAGGCTGAAAAACGCCCCCTAAGCTTATACGTGGGTCACGAAAAAAATGACTTTTTCCCTGCAAGCTAGGAAACAGCGGGAGAACGGGGTTTGCTTACCCCGCCCACTCCCAATCTATTGGAACTGCCTCCTGAGTTCCAGCTGATGGCTAGAGGAAAAAAAAACTTTAAATTCTTGAGGCAGGGCTTCAAACCCCCCCCTACAGCTGATCAGGGTTAAAAGAAAACAAATGAGAAGATCGGTGCCGGCTGCAAAAAGGTGCCTGCTGCAAAGAGCACATTTTTTTTTCTCCTTGTGCTGAAACCAAAAGTGAAACTAAAACAGCTTGTTGGCTTTGCTGTTTGCTAAGGCAGATTTCTTTTCTTTTTCCTCATCAAAAAAGGTTGGTGCAAACAATGGGAAATTTATGGCAAATGGCAAGAGAGGGGAGTTCAAGATTTTAAAACACACACACACACAAAAGCTCTATTTAAATAGGGAATTGTAATAATTGAGATATTATTAATTGTATATTGTGTTGAAAGCAGAAATGGTTAAGTTGTGGTTTGGAAGAATATTGGGGGAAATTATTTGGTTTATTATTATTGGTAAATATAATTAATTGATTTGTAAGAAATTGGATTGCATGGAAATAATTGGAATATTCATGTTCATATTGATTAATATACAAAAAAGATAGTTATATAACTAATTGATTTATATTAAAATGTTGAATTTGTATTAAACAACTGTAATATTACATAATTAAGCAATGTGAGGATTGATATAAAAATAGATGACAATGGGAAGGGGTATAATATAGAATAGAAGTAAAAAATTGAATTTGATTAAGATTAGAGATGAGGATGAAGGGTAATATTGTTTTTTTAAAAAATAGATGAGGAATAAATATGGCAAAAAGGAACTATAGAAATTGTAAATTTAAGTGAAATGACTAAACACTGTTTAAATTTGTGAACCGGCCAAATATTCTGTTCAAAGAAAATACATTGTATGTTTGTATGTGTGTTTCTAATTATTGCTATTTATTCATATTTGTTCTCTTTTATTCTTTAAAGTTTAACAATTCATTCTTTATCTTAATATCTTTATATTTGTTTGGGGTTGGTTTTCTTCCCTTTCATCTTTTTTATTGTACAGCAATCTTTCTCCTCAAACCTACCATCTCTTTTCTTTCCTTCTTACTTTCTCTTCCCCCCCCCTTCTTCTCCTCCCTACTTCCTCTTCCTTTCTTCTTCTCCTCCTCTCTTCCTCCCTCTCCTTTTATGCACATGGACTCCTTTTACGCACATGGACTACTCAGAGGGCTGAAAAAGTTATTTTTGACTGGTCCTCGCACTTATGACCAGTCCTTGAACTTACGACTGTCCTCACATTTTACGTTTTGGCCCTATCTTGTCACCATGGTGAAGAGAAGCAGTTGTGAAATGAGTGACACCGTTTTTAAGAATGCTACAATGGGCATAAATGATGACCAGTCATAAGTGCGAAGACCGGTCAAAAGTGCAAGGACCTGTCAGAAATCACTTTTTTCAGCCCTTTGAGTAGTCCTTTTGTGCACATGGACTACTCAGAGGGCTGAAAAAGTTATTTTTGACTGGTCCTCACACTTGTGACCATCCTCACATTTATGCCCGTGCAGCATTCTTAAAACCATGTCACTCATTTCACAACTGCTTCTCTTCACCATGGTGACAAGATAGGGCAAAAACGTAAAATGTGAGGACAGTCGTAAGTTTGAGGACTGGTCACAAGTACGAGGACCAGTCAAAAATTACTTTTTCAGCCCTCTGAGTAGTCCATGTGCACAAAAGGACTACCCAGAGGGCTGAAAAAAGTGATTTCTGACAGGTCCTCGCACTTTTGACCAGTCTTTTTTTATTTTGAAATTTACCAGTAGCCGCTGCATTTTCCACCCCCGGCTTATATGTGAGTCAACAAGTTTTCCCAGTTTTTGGCGGTAAAATTGGGGGGGGTCGGCTTATATACGAGTATATACGGTAATATATCTTGATTTCACCCAACTATCCTTTATCAACCTGATTTCCAAGTTAGTTAATTGCACTGTGTGACAATTAAGGATATATGAGTTCAAAAATTTAATTCAAAGTATGTTCATCAATAGTTGCTCATCAAACAGGTGTATTGAGTGGGGGGGATACCCCAAAAATCACACCTAGGTTGCCTACTTGATAATAATTAGAATGCCAATTGATATTCTGTGTATTTATTCAGAAAACTGAAATCATTTGTACTCATTTGTGAGCTGTAGAAAAAAAAACTTTGGCATTCTGCAAATCTTTTCTACTTTTACTATTATTTGGATCAATATGTGGTACTACTGGAATTATCTGTACATTTTCAAAATGAATCCGTGGAACTCATCAAAGATGTCTCTTAAATCCTCTTATTTTAATTTGATATGAGAACAATTGGTCTGCTTTATTAGACAAGTGGAGAACATTTTGAGTACAACAGTAGCTGAAACAA
Organism: Ptyas mucosa; assembly: GCA_012654045.1. NCBI lineage: Eukaryota > Metazoa > Chordata > Lepidosauria > Squamata > Colubridae > Ptyas > Ptyas mucosa. The sequence continues at coordinate 5,871,801 of WNWU01000006.1, read as the reverse complement.
CACAAACTGTGATTAAATGTTAATGATATGATATGACTCATTGATGTTTATGTATTTTCTATATTTATGTGTTTTCTATATCAAATTTGTTGAGTCTGGGACTGATCTGATTGAGGGGTGTATACATTTCATAAATATAAATAATGTATGAGGTTATTGAATTAATTAGGAGTAAATTATACAATTCCCATGGAAGCTAATATTTCTATGAAAATTTGTAATAATTAGGATTTCAACTGTTGTTTGAATGCTTTTAAATATCTAGGAAGAATTATTTCATGGGAAAATGTTACATGATTAAAAGTCCTACTGGAATACGAGAAAAAAATAAAAGCAATACAATTAATATTATTTCAAGGTTGTTCTGTTTATTTAGAGGTTTCCTTATATAAATAAATTTATTTTAAGCATATTGATACTTTAAAAATGTTTTCATAAAGAACCTCAACTAGATTTTCTTAATTATTTTTATCTTTATCTTTAGGCACATATCACTTTTTCAATGGAACACAATTTATTGTGAAAAAAGTATTATGGTCAAAATCAGAGAGTTACGCGATTCCTTCAACCCTTATTACATAACAAGCTCCCTGCTATAATCCAGTTTTGAAAACTGCCCCAAACAAGGTGGGATTACTTTAAATCAAAACCTTGTCATGATTTTTTTAAAATAAAAATTGAGTTTAAATAGAAATTTGGGGTTATGTAAAATTGCAAAATGGTAGTTTTTTCAATGAAAACATTTCTTAATTTCACCATTTACTTCAGATGCATTAGCACCATTTTAAAGCCTCAAATTGCTAGCATAATTGAACAAAAATTGTAGACTTAACAGTCTACAGTATTTTTTTTTTTGTAAAAAAAAGAATTAATGAATATTGCTAAGTGGATATTGTTTGCAAGAACTTTGGAATAATTAGCTGGAATATCCCATATCAATCAATGATTGGCTAAGAACTAAAAGAATATCTTAAAATGAAACTAATTCAACAAGAGATTTTTTTCATCTTTCTTGAAATCCCTCCATCCCCAGAATGGTTGAAAAGTCAGTTATCACGCTTCCGGTTCCGGTCCCGGAGGCGACGGACACTGATCGGGCTAGCTCTGGCCCCAGTGTCCGATCCCCCCCATCTGGAGGCCCTATGGAGGGCGGCTCGCCAGGGGTCCCCTGCCTCACATCCAGGGGCTGGGAGGCCGATGCTGGCGCGCCCGAGGCTCCAGCGGGGGAGGGAGGCGATCGGCGGCCTTTTCTGGGACTGCTGAGGCGCCACAGCGCCTAAGGGGACCGGCGCTTACCTGCAAGACACAGCGGACTGGGAGCTGATCGACCGGAGAGTTGAGGTGGCATGATGGAGTTTTAACTGCAAGGAGCAGAGAGCTGACAAGGCATCCTGGAGGTGAGAGGGGGGGTTGGAGTTCCCCCCCCCTTGTAGCTGGAAAGGTGCCCTGGCTGAGAAGTAGGGGGAAAGAAATGGAAAAATACCCCTTCCTTTGCTGACTTTTTCTTGAGGATGGCTGAATCAGAATTTCTTAAAGAGGTCTGGTGGCCTCTTTTCCCGGTGGAGAGCTATGGCGGCGGTCCGACGTCCTGCTTCTTTATTTATGACTGAAGACATTACCCACCTCGAGCTTCCTGTTTGACCTACTCTGCACTCTGGACTCGTTGCTCCTGTGAGTGCCCACTGGTGGATACTGGAAAAATTACACCGACTGTCAATCCCTCTTTCTTTTTCTTTCCTGGAGGCTTGTTTTTTGGGATTTTATCTTCTATCATCTTCTATCATTGTAAGATGGCCAAGGGCCACAAAACAACAGCAGCTGACATGGAAAATTTTTTGGAAAGACTGGCAAAATTGGATCAGAAATTGGATAAGTTGGATGATTTGCAAAAAGGATTATCTGAAATTAAATCTGAAATGACACTTACGAAAAAAGATTTAAATGATGTTCAACAGCTGGCAGAGCAAAACAAGAAGAAGATGGGGGGGTCTGGAGGGGGAGGTACGGGCACTCCAGCAGGTGGAAGAAGGGAGAGGAAATGCAATGCTAACTTTACAATTAGATAAGATGTCTTATTTTCTCAGGTTTCAAAACGTGGAACAACTCGACCAGGAAAACTTGAGAGAAGTGATGGTCAAAATGTTGGGTGAATTTCTTGAAAGAGATTTGGAGTCTACTGGAAGGGATGTGGATCTGGTGTATAGAGTAAACTCACAATTTGCAATTTTACATAGTGTCCCAAGAGAGGTCCATATTAAATTTGTAAGAAGGGAACTGAGAGATGAGATATTGAGAAAACAAAGACTGGGGGCGCTGGTGTACAGGGGCAAGGAGGTCACCATCCTAAAGCAGATTCCCAGACAGGTACGAGAATTAAGGAGAAAATATTATTTTTTATCAAACAAGCTGTACCTTAAGGGAGTAGGCTTTAGGTGGTTGATTCTGGAGGGTTTGATGATTTTCTGGAAGGACAGTAGGAAGAAAATTAATAACGTAGCGGAGGCTAAGGCCTTTTTTGAGCAGCATAAGTCCTTCCTAGAGGGAGAAGATACAGGAGCTGAAGAGGGGGAAGTATTAGATGAACAAGGAGCGGGGGCGGGCGGGGCTGTGGCAGCCCGGGAGGAGGGGGGAGGCCAGGCCATGGTTTTAAGAGCTAGAACTAGGAAATGAAGAAAGGAGGGGAATCTATTATCTAATGGTGTTTTTTTTTTATATCTCTTTTTACTCTTTCTTTTCACTGTACTTTGTATAATATTTTGGCTATTGGCTTTCTTTGCTTACATAACTTTTATATATTCCGGTTGTTTGTTTTGATTTAACATAATAACGTCTGTTGTGTGAGAATTTAAAAAAGAGAAAATAATAATTTAAATATCTTTTCTATAAAGATATTGAAAATTCAACATATTGTAAACTATAATATTGTATATTTTTAACCAATAAAAACTTTTCTTATAAAAAAAAAGTCAGTTATCACCAGTGGTGGGTTTCAAAATTTTTTACTACAGGTTCTCTGGGTGTGGCTTGGTGGGCGTGGCAGGGGAAGGATACTGTAAAATCTCCATTCCCATCCCACTCCAGGGGAAGGATACTGTAAAATCCCCATTTCCTCCCGAACAGCTGGGACTCGGGAGGCAGAGAATAGATGGGGGCGGGGCCAGTCAGAATTTTTACTACCAGTTCTCTGAACTATTCAAAATTTCCACTACCGGTTCTCCAGAACTGGTCAGAACCTGCTGAAACCCACCTCTGGCTATCACCCTCACTTTAATGGCAATATAAAATGTGTGAGTAGTTGCTTACTTAAATAATATGTACTTGTGTTACTGCCTATTTTGGTTTACATTTATTAATATTGCATTCCAAAATTTTTAGTAAAGATGTTAATGTACTGATTTACATTCTTGGATCACCAGTCTGTAGCTTCTTCCTGTTTATGCTCACAACCAAAAAAATTATAATTAATATTTATAATTAATAATTATAAACCAATTAAACATTAAAAAAAACCAAAAATGGGAACATGATGAAGTGAAGGCCTGGGCGAACAGAAGCCAGGTTTCCGTGCAGTGGGCGCCGTCCCCTGTTTTTGATTTTTGTTTTTCTTTTCCTTTTCTCCCTTTATTTTTGAATATTAAAGCAATAAAAATGAAAACTTCAGTACACAATTATTCCTTTTTTTGAACTGGAAAATAAGCATTTAATTGACTAAGTAATCAGAGAAGGCATTCAAGTCATATTTGACATTTTCATTAGAAGATGGTTATTAAGTTACACAAACAGAAATCACATGTGTACAGCTTTAAACTAGTTGAGTATTAAGTTTTAATTTAATGATCACATTAAAAGCATCTTATACTGCAGGGGTGTAAAACTCAAGGCCCATGGGCCGAATCCATCCAATAGGGTACTTAGATCTGGCCCATGGGGCTGCCCTGGAGACAGTGAAGCATCGACCTGCGGTACCTCTGCCAGTGAAAATGGAGCTTGGGAGGGGTGCATGTGGCCCTTGCAAACTTCATTTTTGCTGGCAGGAGGCTGTCACAGCTGAGAACGGAGCTTGGGAGCCCTTTTTTCTTGGCAGAGCGCTCGGGGCCATCACAGGAGCCGACATGAGTGATGTTGAGCTGGCCATGCTCACCCTGGCCACACACACCCACCCCCTGAGGTCAGACATAACCCTGATGTGGCCCTCAATGAAATTGAGTTTGACACCCCTGCTATACTGTATGTCTGGTAAGGATTTCATTGGCTAGCAGTATTCTCAAAGACAGATTTTTTTTTAATTTTATAACAAGCTACTGCAAAATGATCAATTTGATCTTTTGCTGATCAAGCATTTGGTGGATTCCTTCATCTCCTTTAATTGGTTCCCCATATCCTCTTATATTTTATCTATGTCACGTATCTCCTTAGAGAAAACCTGTTATATACTCACCATGGAATTCATAGCAAAATGGTTATGTTGGGTCTGTAAATCAAGGGCATGTTGATAGCTCACTCCAATTTCAGTGTGACTCTGCAGGAACAACTCTTTGTTATGGCTGATCCAATCAAACATCTGAAAAAGAAGAAAAACCCCTATTATGTTCAGAAATGCAGAAAGAGGCATGGAAGAAGAGTCTTTTGTCCTTTAATGTAGAACTGTAACTGAGATTAAATTTGAGAGACATTATTTAAATAAACACAATAAAGTGTAATTGAATTAATTGGTCTGTGTTATACTACTGCCATCCGTGTAGTCTTCATTCATTCATGCTTAACATGGCTGCCACAAAAATCAACCCTCTAAAAGATAAATGAACATTCAAGAACAAATATATGAAGATATATGTCTACAGAGATTCTCAGTCATCCCAGGTCATTGTTGTCCCAAAGGTGCTTTTCAAGAGGCAACTGGACTTTCTGGTTTTTCTTTGAAGACGTTTTGCTTCTCATCCATGAAGCTTCTTCAGAAAATTCTTCAGAGCTGAAGCTGAAGAAGCTTCTTGGATGAGAAGCGAAATGTCTTCAAAGAAAAACCAGAAAGTCCAGTTGCCCCTTGAAAAAGTACCTTTGGAACATATGAAGATATACTTTACACTCTGTCAATTGATTTAATGTTTGTCCATAAAACTTTAGCAGGATATATTAAATTAGAGAGAATGTTTCAGAACTGGCTGGAGATGAAAGGAAATTTAGCAGATGAGACAAGAAAGATAAAGAGAGATGGGGGGGAAATGTTTTGAGTACATTTCATATTGCAAATGATCCTTATACCTATGGCATTTGCGGCTCTGAAAATCTGCCGTATCATACTCTCCAGCAACACAGCCAAATTTTCTATTCATAATTTCAATCCTATAATTGCTTTTACTGTACTAGTTATTCCACACGTGAGAAGAAAACAGGCCAATGGAGTTTAATTACAAATTAAATTGCTGTAATACATAAAAGAACAAGCAGGATTCTTGTTTTCTTGATCTTCTCAATCCATTCGGTCTAAATGTAGCGGTAGCTCTTAATTAGGATAGCTTTACATGGAATTCAATTAATACAAAAGAGATAGCACATAATAATAAGGTTGGTTTTTTTTTAAAAAAATCAATGGCTAAGAGCCATAGTGATTATCTGCACTACAAAAAGAAGAATGGAGAGATATATATTACTATTATTATCAGTTGCCAAGAAATATGAGTCCCATTATTCCAGTCGTACTCCAGTCACACTTCAGATTACTTTTTCCAGCAATCCAAGATGCCATGTTTCATATTTGGAATATGTACCAATTATCAGGTGAGCCTCAAAACCTGGTTAGCAAGCTCTATCCACAGTAACCTGGACTTTATGTTTTAGTGCAGCAAGCAGAACCAAATGGTGGTTGTGAAGTTTGAGCCAGGACACTCATATTTTTTTTACAGAGCTCTAATCACTCATGGAAAACTAATGCCTTCTGCTCTCTAACACCTTGCCACTGATCCACGATGCACAATAGGCAAGGTGACAAAGAACAGCAACACTTGGTAGCTTGTTTGAAGGAAGAAATTGAAAAAGGTATAGTAGATAATACAGGTTATATGACTCAGGTGAACCTCTAGTATTTTTGAAGCAAACAGGAATACTAAGCTACTTTGTGTTCTGCCCCAGCTCCGGATTCCCGAGGATATTGACACACACCAACGGTCCTTATCAAATTTATTAAGTAGCAAGTATAAACCAAAGTCCGGCAAAGGTTGGCAACAGCCCAGAAAACAAGATATGACAAGACTTTTCAAAAAATGCTGATGATAATTACAAGTTGTTTCCAGCAAGTAACTTACTAACAGCATGTGACTTAAATAGGCTAAGGGAGTGGCCAATTATCCTCAAGCCTTACTCTTGAGGAGTCCTCCTCCTCCTGAGTAGCCACTCCTGCCTTTTGGCAACCCTGCGTGCTCGAGCATTGAGAAGAGGCTCCTCCACTTCGCTCTCTCCACTTGAAGGAGCCTCTGGAGGTTCTGAAGGCCCTGGCTGAGTCTCTGCCTCTGGCACCACATCCTCTTCAGCCTCCTCACTGTCTGACGCGAGCGCTGGCTGCACAGACTGCTGGCGCAACACCACACCAGCCTCCTCGTCGTCAGGATCAGCCACGATCTGCACAAGCCACGGGTGGGTCACAACATAGAGCTGTGATGGCAAACCTATGGCACAAGTGCCCGAAGTGGCACGTGGAACCATGTCGCCTGGCACGCATAGCATCGCCTGTTCCTCTTCCAGATTTCTGGCACGCATGCGTGCACGATGATCAGCTGGCTTTTGTGTGTGTGGCACTGCCAGAAACTGGAAGAGGTGATCTTCTATTTTCCTGTGGGATCATGAACACCGGCCAGATGATTGTCGTGCACATGCGCACCAGAAACTCGGAAGACTAGCTGGCTGGCGCGCATGTGCATGCCAGAAACAACACGTTGATTTTCAGATGCATGCATGTGCCCTGGGCACCTCCTCTTCCAGGTTGTGACCCAGATCAGTGTGTGTGGATGTGTGCAAAGTGTGCTCCCTTCACCATCACTGCCATAGAGATTACTACTGAGGAAGTTAGGTCAAAAACTAGAGTGGCCTTTTCTAAATTCTGGCTGGTCTTGCGTGTTTTAATCTCCCCCCCCCCCCCCAAAAAAGCAGAACTGATTCTTTCAATACAGCTAAATCTTGAAGAATCTTTCATGATTTGCCCTAGCACTCTCTTGGCTTTTTCTCCTTTGCAGTTCCTCATTAAGAGGGGACATGCAGCTTAAATGTAAAATACCTGATGCATAAGAGCAGCATTGGTAAAAAGAAATCCACAGAAAGAAAGGGCCACACATCAACCACAGATTTTGATCTCTGCTTTAGGAACCAAAAACAATTTAGCTTATTAAATATCTTACATGCTGAACTTGAACATTCTCTCCCCAAAAATTGTGTTTTTATTTCCGATAAGCCGCCTTGAGTCACTGTGAGCGAGTAGACGTCAATATAACATTTCCAAATAAATAAATAAACCAAACAATATCCATTTATGGAGGCAACCACCATTTGGCAACAAGCCCTTAAAAAAAACCCTAGACTTAGTATGTTTCTTGAAGGCAATTTATCTGGGATAAATTTATTTATTTATTTATTTATTTTATTAAATTTATATACCGCCCTTCTCCCCGGGGGGGACTCAGGGCAGTGAACAGCCATAAATAAAAAACATATATACAAAATTTAAAAACCAAATAAAACCGAATTAAACATTGGCCCCAATAATTTAAAATCCCAATTTACAATATTAAAATATTAAAACCCCCAAATTAAAATATTACAATTCAAAATTTCTAAATTATTTTACGACAGAAGGGGAAAAGGGAAGAATTAGGCCAGGCCCGCCTGGTGGAACAGGAAAGTTTTTAACTCAAACCTGAGTTAAACCTGAAATTAAGCAATTAAAAAGCACCAAAGTATTGTTGTCAAGGGACTGTGAAAGCTTTTCTTTATCCATCATTATATACCCCTTTTCTGGGGGAACAAAGTGCATGGCTCTTCATGGACAATTGCAAAACTACATGGACACAGTTAGTTGCTTTATATGTCTCCCCCCCGTTAGTCTAAATTTACTTGGAAAATACTGACAGCAAACTAAACTACCTTTTTCATATATTAGTCAGTATCATCATGCTTGACTATAATTACTATTAACATTTTGCCAAAACTGTGCAAACCCAATGGAATTAATAACACACTTAGAATACTTCGTAGTTTTCCTCTCTGGATAGATTCATCATTCACTATAAAAAAGTTAAAAGCACACGGTCTTTCACATCTCTTCGTAAAGTTTATGATGAAAGACTTATTGTGTCTTGTCATAGTATTGGCATACCATGTGCATGCCTGCACACGTACACACCAATACAAACCCACAACCGTACTTCTATTACACAAAATGATCAAGGGAAGCAAACCATTTTGGTAAAATGCGGTTACTTAAAAATTATCACAATCAGGAATGATGAAGAAGAAAGTGGAGATAGATACTAGAATTCAGGGGTTGGATTATTTAATGAACGAAAAACGGTATGGGGTGCTGAAGGGAGATGCATAGTGATTGGAAAAAATGAATCAAGGAATTCAAGAACAACTCTAGAAAATTCATGGGTGGAGAAGACGATTTCTATAATGAACATCTGACTATCACATTGAAAAAAAATTTCTTATTTTCAATGATCTTTATGCCTTGTTGAAGTTCAAATCCCAGTTAACAGGAAATTTGTGCAGGTAGACAAACTGACACATCTTTCCTAGTTGCTGAAGTGTCTCCTGTCGCTGCATATATTCCCCCAAGAAATGTAAGGCCATTAATCTTTTATAATTCTCTGGTGATTTAGTTGAATATCATAAATTCTTTCACAGATAAATGACTTTTAAAGATAATTATCTTTCTAGCTCATTATCTCGCGTGTTTTCTGCCTGAAAAGCAGGGACACAGAATTGTTAAGTGCTCCAAAATTGCATTCAATTTATTGAATAATTCTTTCTGAAGGAATCAGAGATCGTATGCAGGATTCCTCTATGCAATCTTTTGCTAAATGTATAAACTAGAAATCTGAGCTAGATTCCTATACATGTATTTTAATTTCTCAACTGATATTAAAATGAAGACCTAATAATTCACACATAATAATTAATTAGAATTCTTTTGCAATTCTAGTCTTTTGGTTTAGTGCGATTCAGTGGTGGATTACAAATTTTTTAATAATCGGTTCTCTGCCCTAATGACTGGCTGGGTGGGTGTGGCTGAGTGGGCATGTGACTGGGTGGGCGTGCCCAACTCAATGTGAGGTGGCGAGGTGGGGCAAGGTGGGGCGGCACAGGCTGGCCAATACTGCAGAGACAGGGCAATTTCCTACGTACCATTCCGAGCCCCTTCCCCACCCCCCCTTTGGGCTGACAAAATAAAAGCCCATCTAAAGATCGCAACCGCCTGCCGAGCCTGCCTGGCGCATGCTGAGAAAATGAGGCTAGGGGGGAAAAAAGAGAAGGGCTGACAGAAACGCCCCGTTTTCCGCCTCCATTGAGCAGTCTGCGCCACGCTGGATCGTAATGATAAGGCGGGGGGGGGAAGCAAAAAGCCCACTCATTCCATATGTACTTACCAGCATGACAGAGAATCTCTCTTCCAGCTCACTGGTTCGGGCATTGGGAGCTGGAGGAATAGATTGTGTGCCAGGACTTGTTACTGCTCCAAGCCCGGCTCTGGCTGCAGCATCCAACCCCCCAAAATTTTCCATGGGGAAGAAAGGAGCACTGAGGCTGCCAGTGGGCTTGTTAAGGCATGCAAATTGCAATATGCTGCAGCTAAGCTCCCTGGGTTTCTTGCAAGAGCACTGGAAGAAAGGGAGTCTGATTGTGAGGGTGGGCTTTACTAAGACCTGTGCCCCCCTATGACCCATTTTGCTAGCAGAGGCACCGCGGGCCAGTCCTTTCCAGGCTGGTCCTATGGGCCAGATCTAAGCACCCTGTGGACCAGATCTGGCATTTGACACCCCTGATCTAGATCATCCTACCAATGGCAAATATCGGTAAGTATATTCTGAATTCATATGTTGATGTAAATATCATCTTAAACAGTCAAATCCTTAGATTTACAAAGGAGGTAATAATCATTCAGACATTTACTTTCATACCTACTGATGAATTAATTAAGGTGCACAATTCCATCAAGGATACTGCAGCATAGTAATAAATTTATGTGGGGGCATGTCAGCCATGCCCTCAATTATTATCCTGTAGAACACTCTGCAACAGACATCCTATTTACTACTATCGAAGCAGCTTTTCATACAGTATTCACATCAGGTAGAAAAACCCTTTAGATCTTTTGCTCCAAAATAAGCTTCAGAAAGTAGAGAAGGCTCCCAATGGCAATATTCTTTGACATACATACATAGATACATACATGTAATATTAATGGGGTTTTTTATTATAATGGTAAAATCTAATTCCAAAATCTTATTGTAACTTTCAATATTCCAATTTTATCTGGTCCCTTATTCTGCTTATAATTTTGACTGTTGATTGTCTGTCATACATTCCCCATTCTGTCACCCTGTTGAGTTTCTCTTGGCCAGGGACAAAAGATCAGGGCCACATGTGAAGGTTCAATTAAGCTGATTTATTGGTACTTGTGCATATGCACAGAAATATTCTCAATTTACAATGGACTTCAAGGGAATGGTGGACTTAGTTCACTTGTGTACCGTAGAGGTTCTAAGCTGATTCTTCTTTTAATTCCACCTTCAGGTTCTTCCATTCTTTCCCCTACAGTGTGGCACTTTAGATACACTTATATTCTGCTTTTTTTTCTCTGTTCCTTTCATTAGATTCTGAAGATAGGGTCTTTCCGAGTAAGTTTCAAACCACACAATGTGATGATTAGTAGGAATCCACAAAAGCAATCAGAAACTCTACTGTGTCTGTCTGTGCTTGTTTACATGCTGGCATAAACAAAATGAAGGAAAAAATACCAGAAAAGTACAATTACTAAGATTACCTAAATGAAACAAAATGAAATGGAGAGACAGAAGAATGTATCTCCTTTCAGGGCAGCTACCAGCCTGCAAAGGCACTGTTCTGACCCAACTCCCCAAACATGATCAACCCTCTGAAGTTAACTCAAAGATTTCTTTGGCCAACAGCCCTGGCCAAAAGTTTCTCTCTCACAGCAGGTTAACAAGTCCGTCCGGCTAGAAGATGAATAGTTGACTGCCACATCTATTCATCTCCACCCCCTGCATTTTATCTCCAGAGCTAGGGTGGGGTTTCACTAGCAGGGGTGGCTCTTCTGTCCCAAGGATCGGCCCACAGACTTCCACTGCTCTCCTCTCCTCTGCCTTCTGTGCATTCATGCGTCAGGCACAGGACCCAGTTATTCCTCCTCCTCTTCATCAGCCACCTCCAGACCTGGGGGCTGTTGACTCTCTATCTGAGAGCTGACGGATGGCCCAGTCTCCACCTCTGTCTCTCTCTCTCTGACAGTTCCATTCCCTCTTCTCCTTCGGAGCTCTCAGGTTGCCTTGATGTTGATCTGGACTCCCACACCTCCTCCTCATCTGAATCAGTTGCTGGAAGGGCCAGCAGCCGACCAGCCACAACAGGCACATTTTGTATACATACAAAATGTTTTATAGACTTATTTCTCTTGGTTTATGCCTGCAGTTTTCAGATTTGAATTGTCACATCTGCACTGGTGCCTGATCTGAATTTCAAATTCCTCTTTTGCAATCATTTGAATTCAGAATTTGAACTTCGCTTCAAACTGTGGGCATAACAATGAGGCCAGCCTGAAAGGCTTCCAGAAAAAAATATTAAGGTTTAATTCTGCACAGCATCCTGTGTGTGTGTGTGTGTTTGTTCTGAAAAGCAAGAGGCATTCATTTATGATTTCTGAATTCCATAAAACTGCTGCAACATCTCCAAATTATAATAATGAAAAAAATACATGAAATCTTGTGAAGTACAATAGAACAGAAGATCTGTCTAAAGATTTAGTGCTCAAATGCTTAGTAAGCCATTTCTAATACTTGTAGAGAAAAGAATACAATTTTGCATGCTAAATATTAACTGCTGGCTCACAGATGTTTTAAAGATGTTTCACCACGTAGCATTCTAAATCAGCATTATATTCACATTTCTCATTGCTATAGAGAAATTGTAGGATGAGATTCCAAAACTCTTTTCTAAACAGGAGATATATGTCTTTTCCATTAATATTTTGTCCATTATCTCTGGTTATCCTTACACTATACTCTTTTTCCAAAGTGAGTGGGAAACATTTAGACTTATACAATATTGTGAAACTAACACAAAAGCTCTAAGATCTTGGACTTTTGCACTAAGATATTGAACAAAGGCCAAAGATAAAAATGGCACTTTTAAATTGTGCATTGAAACATTGAAAAAATAGATATTTTTTCAGTTTTGCAGGAGCCTTTTACTTTATCTGCCAGGCCAAAGTGCCCCCCCCCACCTATGTTGAAACAACATTCAGATTCACAAACTAGACAGCAATGTGTCGGCTTAGCATATTGTGCAATTATAGACAATGTGATTAATAGTTTAGTGTATCATGCAAACCGGAGTAGTTGAATTAATTCAATGAACCATGATTCCTTAAACAATGGATAAGCAGAGCTCGTAAACATAACTATCTCCCTATTATTCAGTTCCTGGCTGCTGTTCTATATTGTATCTGCTCTCCTGATACTTGACGGGGGAGAAAGTATGCGAACAGACAGAAGTTAACTGGAGATGAAAAGAAACACCAGATGTTATAATTTTATCCGGATTACAAATCACCCTACTCACACTAAATGAACAAAATGATTATAAGGATAAGGAAGCCAAGTCTAATGGACAATTCAATTCAATAATCTTATACATAGTGAGTCAAAACTCCATTGAATGCCATGAGACCTACTTCCAAGTTAGCAGTCAATGTCCTCTCAGAGATTTTGTTCATTTCTCCCTTCAACAAGAATTTTTAAAAAGGACCATCTGGAAGGATCAGACTCACAGACTGTTTAACATAGACCAAGTTCTTTACAGATGGTTGGAGGATGGAAAGTCATTGCTCATAATACTAACAATACCCAGAGCACCAGGACTGCAATTTGGATGGATGTTCAGGAAAACAGCAGCATCCAAGGCTCCTACAGTGTGAAAGATCTGGAGTTCATTTTGGCACACGTTTCTACCAAACACAATGTTTTGATTTTGCAATCCAGTTAGCACTCGGCTCTGCAGGTGCTACAAGCAAATTGGATTGTTTTTAGGAGCCCATTCACTGGGAGATCAGAAATATGGGTCTTGCTGCCTCCTCAAATGAGGTTGCAAGTTTGCATCACCAATGTCTACAGCTGAAGCGGGACATTTTTCAGCTGCTGTAGCCAAAAAAACTACACTGGGGAACACTGCAGTTTTCCTAAAAGACCCCAAAGAACCAAGACTGAGCTGTTCTCCTTTTACAGTAACTAAATTAAATTGGGGAAATGGAGTAAAGAGATCTGTATTATGAACTTGCCTTCCATGATTATCCAGCCTTTTGTTGAGTATTTCCAAAACAGCATAGCATGTTTTGGAAAGCATACTTTTTCTAATGTGACAAACTGACCCAAACTGCAATATATTTTCTTTCAGGACATGGAAGACCTCCAAACAATAAGTGCTAGGAACAGCTATGATACTGTGCAGAACCATCAAATTCCCAGGCCTCTGGTAGAGGACCTGACATTGAGGAACATACAGTGGTGAAATCCAAATTGTTTTACTACCGATTCTGTGGGCATGGCTTGGTGGGTGTGGTGTGGCTTGGTGGGCATGGCAGGGGAAGGATGCTGCAAAATCTCCATTCCCTCCCCACTCCTGGGGAAAGGATATTGCAAAATCTCCATTCCCACCCCACACTGGGGCCAGCCAGAGGTGTTATTTGCCGGTTCTCCGAACTACTCAAAATTTCTGCTACCGGTTCTCCAGAACCTGTCAGAACCTGCTGGATTTCACCCCGGGAACATACATACCACCCATAGGAGCAAGACAAGAATAAGGTATAGTATGATGTGTAGATGATTGATGATATATGATATATATCCCCAGTATTTCTAGTTTATCTAAATTGTCATTTAATTTCTTTGCTTTCATTCATCCTAAAATTATAGGCATGAACGCGTTCAGGACTTGTATAGTGTCTCTCCATAGGCAGAAAGAGAATTGGATATCAGTTGCAAATCAGTTGCAGAACTATTATCTATCCAGGAAGTATGAAATCCAGTGTATGTAGTTTAGGAAAAATAAAAGAATTGCATTTGCTGTAGCTATTCCCCAGCAGAAATAACCCACTAGGATGGTCAAAACTGTTTCTATCTATTTGCAGAGTGAATGGAATACTTATTCTGCTTTTTGAGATCACTTTGATGCAAATAGGAAACGTGTTCCATTACATGCCATGTAAACCATTACAACTGATAAGCAGCAATTCGCCAGCTTTCTTGCCCGAGTTCCAAAATCTCAATTTCTTCAAAGAAAATTCCTCCTGTTTAGCATAGAAAACAACCAGCTTTACCTTAGCAAACATACAAGCTTTTAAAGGCTTTTTTTTTTCCTGTAGGGTTCTTTGCATATCAAAACATTTTCTTCAATCATGATATCCATCTGCTGGTAACCAAAAGTTCTATGTTTTCTTTGTATAGCTGCATAAATCACAATCGAGCTCCCTAGCCTTGCAAGACTAGCTGAATTACCACTGACTTCAAAAAAAATTATAACCTTTGTTGCTTAATGTACAATAGATTAAAAAAAATATCATCCAGTAATATAGAAGTATTAAAATACCATCCATCATTGACTAAATTAACATTTTAAATTAAAAGATTAATGTGATCAGAGCATGATGTGACAAGTATATAATTAATCTTGGAGTCTATAACCTGATCGATTAGAAAAGAGTATTTTATTTTTTAAAATGTCCAGGCATAGCAAGTAAACATATAATCCCTGGTGATCGGATTATGTTTATACCAAATATTTTTCAAATTAAATTCCTGCAAAAAACATAATGCATATTCAAAATCTGATCAAAAATACATTTTTGGTTGGGTACTCTGACCCATATCAAAATCAAAACCAAGATGAAAAATTCCACCAAAACCTTTGAAATGATATTTAATTTTGAAAATAAATCTGAAACATTTCTGGTATAAAGAGCTCTGCCAGTTGACTTGAGGCCTCAATGGGAATGCTTCATGTTGGGGGTGGTTGACAGACATAAGAGATCCCACCTCCCCTTCTGCTTATCTTACTTTCCCCCTCCCATCTTTTAGTTAGGGTTGAATATTTACCTGTTTATATTATTTAATTCATATTGTTTTATAAAATTTTATGTTTTTGATATTGTAAACTGTTACCCTGTGGTAAGATGGCAGTCAGATAGATGATAGATACCCTGTTTCCCCCAAAATAAGACATCCCCTGATAATAAACCCAATCGGGCTTTTGAGCACATGGCAATAAGGCCAAGCATTTATTTCAGGGTTCAAAAAAATATAAGACAGGGTCTTATTTTCGGGGAAACATGGTAGATAGATAGATAGATAGATAGATAGATAGATAGATAGATAGACAGACAGACAGACAGACAGATAGATAGATGATAAATAAACATTACCCAAATACTCAAATACTCAGATATTACTTAAATATTTTAAATAATAACATAATAAAATTTTAATCTAATAAAATAAAATAATAATAAAATCTAATGATAGTAAAATAAAATTAGATTAAAATTATTTAATCTAATAATAATAAAAATTCAATATCTAAATATTCTTGAAGTACTTTAGAGTTAATTTCAGTATTAATAGCTTTATTGTTTTGCTTGCTAATTTTTAAAAGAAACATTACTTGAAGAAACACTGTGGTTGGGAGGAGTGCTTAAGATTTTTTTTTCTGCCTGTCCACTTTGTTTCTTCACTAAAATCCCTTCTTGCCAAACCTTTGGCTCTTTAAAAAGAATGTACAGTTCTTCATATGTGGTTTAATATCTCAACACTAATTCCAATAACTTTCTAAGACTTGATTCTTAAGATTGGAAAGACTGAATCCTGCTTAATTTTTTTCTGTTACATCAGTGTTCTAAAAATAGACATAGATATCTTTAAAAAGTTTTTTTTTTACTGATGTCATGCCAACCTTTCTAACAGAGGTGTCCACTAAAAAAAATGTATCATTTTACCAACTGCAACATTCAGCAATCATACAACGTGACAGTGGTGGTGAAAAAATAACTTAATGCAAATGCCTGCATTCACGACCTGATCGTAATTATAGTCACTATGTGTTGTCCTATGCTTGACTGGTTGCTTCCTTTCCCTTGTGCCCAAAGCAGAGAGATTGCAGAGGAAGGGATTACAAGAGATTATGTAGGTACCCAGTGAGAAATAGACATGAAAAGAATGTAGTGGTTCTAGCAGCCCTGAGCACACTGTGCAAACAGCCAATGAATTAACTTGGTCCCCCCCCCCCGAGTGGAGAAATTGCTTAACCAAGCAAGGGGGGGGGAAGGGGAGGGGTGAACCCAAGCAATTCCTTCAAATAATTCCTCTTGTGCTTGACCTGTTTTTTCCCCTCGCCCCCACTTTCCACAGAGCAGAAAAATTGGAGACAAAGGGATTACAAGAAAGTAAGCAGGCATCCAATGGGGAGCTGTCTGTGAAGTGCACCTATGGCTCCCAACTCCCAACCCTCATTTCTTTCCATGTGCATTTCCTATTAGGTGCCTGCTTACTCTCTTATAATCCCTTCCTCTCCAGTGGATATAAATAAAACATTAATTCTCTTGTGAGCATTCCAAATGGTAAAGGAAAGCACAGCTGAGGTCATGTGATTTTTCACTTAAAGATTGTTTCGCTTAACAACAGAGCTGCCAGTCCCAATTGTGGTTGCCAAAAATGAGGATTTCCCTGTTACATTTGTCCCAATATAAACCAGAGATTCAGAGCTAATGTGCTATGGCTTTGGTTCTATGGCATGCAGCTCTATGTGTAAAACCATAACTTTTAAAAAAAGAAGTATTGTCTATGCTCTGAGTTGTGTGTCAAATTCATCCTGCCTTAATTTTGGTGAAGGTCAGTATCTAATCTGCTGGCTGAAACTTTGGCTAAAACCATATATTTTGGTGTGTTTCTTTGGCTGATTTAATTTTTTCTGATAAGTTGCTTCCCCCCTGGAATAAAGGTATAGCCTCAGATTTGATTGATTGTGGCCCCTCTGTTCAAGCCCCCAATAATATCTGAGAAAGAGGTTAAGCAAGTCCTGAAGTGAGGGATTTAAAACTTCTTACTACTGTAATGCATATCTACCTAACAAACGATTCTTTATACCTCTCTCTCCAGCTTTCTTCCTGTCGCACATATTTGTAGTTGTGTGTATACAAACCTCTCCCTTCATATGCATTTTTGTGAGCAATGCACATAAGTGCATTTTATATTTTACTCCATGAATTTTGTACAATTTTGAACAGTGCTTTAATGCATGTTGTTTCCTAATACATATGTTTTATGCTAATTTTTCCTCACTAAACATATTTGATACCCATTTTTCAATCGGTGAGCCGCATCACTAAGTCTGAAAGCATGGATTTGTGCTGTGTTTTTCATAGAAGTTTAGGAAGTATAAATATAATAAATTTTTACTCAGGTTAAAAATTTCTCATGCACTTCTACACTCAGTTTTATGAAGTACTGTATTATACTTGGGGGGTTTTTTGCTATAAGAACTTCAGGATTATGATTTATACATACATTATTATTCTGTACTTTTTTTCAAGGATCTCAAGATGGCATACATCCTTCCTATACCTCTGCCATATATTCAGACACTGTTCCATTAGACTGTCTCTGTCTCTGATGTTATCTGCTCCTGAGGTCCAAGGTCAACAAATGATCTTCGCATCTATGCCGATTTAAACTGAATTTGCCTGATCACAATCCAACACTTATAATGAGGACTGATAACATGCTGTTCTCAACATGACATCTGTTTTTACTCATTTTTGTTGTATAATTCTCTCTATTGACTACCTTAGGTATTTATTATAATTGGGTATTCATTGCCATAGGAGAGGCATTTTGATTCAGATGTACTGAGATAGCAATACTGACATGGGATTATTCACTTAGGGAAAAAAAGAATCAAAAAGAAGAAACAGCATGAACACCAGCACAAAGTATTTCCAAAGTATTTCTGCAGGCAATACATAGGCGGATAAATATTTTCTGTCCTTACTGTATTTATTCCACTATAATATGAAACATCCACCCTTGCCTTCCCTGCCCAGTAATCATAATCATAAACAATTTATTTGTATTCCCAATAACATCCCTTGTTTTCTGAAATTAAGCAGCCTGAGGATTGCAGTACTGCAATATCTAATAGACACTGATATTGTTAGTCACTTATTTCCTTTCCCTGCAGAGACATAGTCAAGTCTGTCAATCATCTCTTTCTTTCTCTTCTCTTTCTCTTTCTCTCTCTCTCTTTCTCTTAAGTCAAGAAGTAACATGAACAACATATGTCAGAGGTTTTCATCCTAAAAGTTAAATGTTACATAATTAGGCAGTCCTGTTTTGAGCACGCATACACATAGTCCTCAATTTACAATCGCAATTGAGCTCTACATTTCTCTTGCTAAGTGAGACAGTTAAGTGAATTTTGCCACAGTTATTAAGTGAATCACTGCAGTTGTTAAGTTAGTAAATACCAGTAACATGGTTCTTAAGTGAATCTGGCTTCCCCATTTACTTTGCTTGTTAGAAGGTAACAAAGGGGGATAACATGTTCCTGGGACAATGCAACTGTCATAACTATGAACAAATTGTCACGCATCCTAATTGACCATGGGGATGCTGCAACGGTCGTAAGTGTGAAAAACGGTCATAAGTCACTTTTTCAGTGCCATTTTAACTTCGAATGGTGATTAAATGAATTGTTGTAAGTTGAGGACTACCTGCAATATGTGACAGCCTCCTGCGGGTCAGAAAATATACCCCAGATGATAAGCCAAACTGAATCATACTTTTAGAGGTGAACGCCTAGAACAGTGATGGCGAACCTTTTCGGCACCGAGTGCCCGGACAACACGCCGGAGCCCCGGAAACTTGAAGAGTTGGCTACCAGGTCTTCTGGTTTCTGGCACGTGCATGCGCACTGGCCAGCTGGTCTTCGCGCAGGCCGGAGCCCTGAAACCCGAAGACAGCTGGCTGGTGCGCATGTGCATACACCTGGTCTTCGGGTTTCTGGGGCTCCGACATGAGTGAAGATCAGCAGGCCGGCAGGCATGTGCACGCTGGAAACCAGAAGACCAGGTGGCCGGAGTTTCCGGGGCTCCGGCATGCACGAACATCAGCTGGCCGGCACACACATGCATGTGCCAAAAACCAGAACAGCAGCTGGTGACAGCGTGTGTGCCCACAGAGTGGGCTCTGCGGGCCATCTCTGGCATGTGTGCCATAGATTCACCATCATGGACCTAGACAATGAAAGGCCCTTTGTAATTGAACTGCATATACATATTACATATTTCACACACCCACACTGAGTTCCATTCTCTACCTCTGTGATCTAGCGCAGTGGTCCCCAGCGTCCAGGCCATGACCCACTACTAGGCCACAGCCTGTTTGGAAACGGGCTGCGCAGGTAGCGGGCAAGTGCATCAGCGCAAAGCTCCCTTTGCGGAGCGGCGTGTGCATGTTGCTTGCACAAATATGTGTGTGCCTGCCCCTTGTAGGGTCTTCTCTCCCTGCCGAAGCCAGAAAGATTGGGGACTGCTGATCTATGGAATGTTTCTTCTCTGTCTTATTTAGGATGTTTTGCCAAACCATCTGATGCCACTTAGCTTTTAATCATGTTTAAAGAAATTCACAGGTACATCTTACTGACATCTAACTTCAAGGTTTAATCAAAATCAATTTGGCGAGCAACCTCTTTGCTAGGAAAACAAACTATTACTATGGAGGGTCGCAGGTGGCATAAAATAAATAAAACAACTTTAGCAAAAATGGAAAGGCTCAAGTACTATGGCCTTTTTAAAAATAACGATTACTGCTAAAGGAGAAAAAAGAATGATCTAGGTCAAATAGTTATTTTGCCTCAAGTTGCATTTTGACATATTAAAGTGTGGAAATGAAAAAAAAAAGTTACATCATCTTCTGCTTGAATCGGAAAGTTCTCTTATGAACAGATTTAATAATGCCCATGAATTGCAGAGTCATTCCACACTGAAGTCTAGAAAAACCGGAAGAACTACAGAAAACTTAAGGAATTAAATTACTTACTGAACAAAAAAAAGGGTAACAGTTTGCTGTTGTTTTTAACATATACTTTAAAAATCTGTTCAAATATAGTTCGGTTTTGTTTTGGTTTTTAATTTGATTTATATGGCGCCCTTCTCCGGAGACTCAGGGCGGCTTACAATGCATTAAGCAATAGCCTTCATACTTTTGTATATTTATACAAAGTCAGCTTATTGCCCCCACAATCTGGGTCCTCATTTCACCTACCTTAGAAAGGATGGAAGGCTGAGTCAACCTTGAGCCTGGTGAGTCAACCTTGAGCCTGGTGAGATTAGGACTTGCAGTAATTGCAAGCAGCTGAATGCTAATCAGTGCCTTAATCTACTGCGCCACTCAGGCCCCTTATGCATAAAATAATCCATCCAGTATCCTGATTGGAAACAGGATAATTGCCCAGTTCTGATAACCTGAAGCATTAACCTCCCTGACACTCATGATAGAACACATATTTAAACAACTCTACTATTCATCACTTAGATAAGGCTGAAGTCCATAGTTCTTACAAAAACACCATTGCCTCTAAGTGGGCCACAAAGAATGGGACAATGATGCAGTGACAAAATTGGAGTAGGCAGGACCAACATGTTCAACCCACTTTTCGAAGAAGACTGATCAAGATTTTTTTTTTCAATTTAAATAAAGCATGGGTTCTAAGTCTCCTGAAGATTTAGTGCACCTATTTTGCTTTTTGGTTGAGTAAATAACCCATCAGAAATCCTGAGATGGACAGGCTAGCGTATATCTTAAAAGACAAGGAAGATTCAGTATATAATAGAAGTTGGGACAGATGTTTTGTTTTTTTGTTTTGTTTTTTTTAATTTAAATTTTATTTATATGCCGCCCTTCTCCGGAGACTCAGGGCGGCTTACAATGCGTTAAGCAATAGCCTTCCTACTTTTGTATATTTTTTATACAAAGTCAGCTTATTGCCCCCACAATCTGGGTCCTCATTTCACCTACCTTAGAAAGGATAGAAGGCTGAGTCAACCTTGAGCCTGGTGAGATTCGAACTTACAGTAATTGCAGACAGCTGGATGTTAAATGCTGCCTTAATAGGAGGCATTAGCCTGCTACGGCACTCAGTTTGGCTCAAAAGAAGGTTAAACTTAGGAGAAGGGTGATAAGATTGTCTAATTAGATTAACTAGATATTTACCAGGCTTTATAACTCTTTATAATTTTGATAAAAACAGACCAATTGTTTTGTAGTTAGTAAAAAGAACTTGATTGCATTAAAATGTTTGGCTAGGATGATATTAGTTAATATTAATTGGAGAGTGAGCTTAACTCTCGGTTAGTCTTGTTTGTTGTTTGGTTTTAGTCTTGTGTTTAGGTGGTTCTATGTTTCGGTTCCTATATTGCTTTTCAACCATTATTATGTGTTAATTTTATTGTAAATATTTAATAAAGATTATTTTTTTTAAAAAAAGAAATCACACTGGTGAATTACATAACCACGATCTAGAAGTGGCCCTGAAGAATATAAAAATGAGGGTAGACACAGAATTGGAGCAGCCACAGGAAGAGGGCTCTGGTCATGTAGTTCATTTTTTTTAAATGTTCCCTGTGGACATCTCTCATACCATATAGTCCAAAGACTGCAGATTATTCATCCTTGATTTAGAAAGTGAATTTACAATGTTAGGATTCAGCTGTTGCCACATGTACTCAACCAAGCAGTTTGTGATACCCGTGGGGCTGTTTCTCAGTATGCATAGGATTCTTCTTTCTTTGGTTTTCCAAGTTTTCTTTTTACAACTTCTCCTGAGTGGAAATGGACTGATTATGATGGACTTTTATTAACAGGTTTGGTGAAATGAAGAAAAAAAAAGTAATTTGAGATGTGTCACGTCAGCTCAGAACTCCTGAATAAAGATCACATTTGTCAGAAAAATAATAAGTGAGTAATTTTTGGCTCTAATGCTTCTTTCTATTCCAACAATTAGTTCAGTGATTTTTCTTTACAAGTAACTCAAGGTTGATATCCCTGATTAATCTTTCCTCTTGGTAAAACGGAGAAAAAGATTTGGCTACAACGTTCTTATTGCCATTTGATTTCACAGTCATAGCCAAGAAAAAAAAAAGGCTTGCCTCTTACCTTTTCTGCATCTTGTTCAAAAAGTCGAAGTTGAAAGCACTGATCTAGTTTCAGCTTACGGACATGCCACATCTGATGCAAGTGCTGTCGTGTTGAATGCAGCTTATCTAAAAGGCTGGTAATCTTTGGCACAAGACTTTGGAAATCTGCACTGCCAGGAATGCAGTTCCTACCAGAGAAACCATCACTGCATCTTATGCATTGTAATAATCGTTGACCTTCACGGTCCAATTCTTCCACTGGAGCTTTGATTACTTTCTTCTTGAGCTGGGTATGTTCATCAATTAGTCTTCTTGAACCCTCCACATCCACTGGAAATTCCTTCCTAGCCAGCATTTCCTGAAGGTCCTCCAGCCTGGATAATAAATGGATGGCACTATTGAAAAATTCTTCCAAGGAAACTCTCAACTCTATCCATTCATCATGATTGTAATCCAGAGTTCCTTCAAACTCTTCTGTTAGTTGGGAGGGATCAACCAGTTTTGTTAAACCTTCAACGGAGACCATGCTTGTCTAAGGAGTTAAAAAAAGAGTGTGATTTAGTTTTTAAGTAATTATATAGAAATCCTGTAACAATTAAGGATATCATTAACTATTCATCAGATGTTTTGTTACCATTACCAGAAAGACCAGTTGCCTCTTGAAAAAGCACCTTTGGGACAACCATGACCTGGATGACTGAGAATCTCCATAGATACTCATCAGACAGTATAGATGGAGAAGGAGCAAGCAGGGAAAATGCTTAACAGCCAGATAAGAATACTCCCTATTCCGGGGGTGAAATGCCCCCGGTTCGGACCGGATTGTCCGATCCGGTAGTGATGGCGGCGGGTGGTTCAGAGAACCTGTAGCAAAAATCCCTGCACTCCCCCCCCCCACCATGCCCAGCTGCATGATCATCAGAGGCTTTTTTTTTTTTTACTTTTAAGAGCATTTTTTCTACAAACTCTTCCGACAAAAAAATGTTTTTAAAAGTAAAAAAAAAAGCCTCTGATGATTGTGCGGCTCAGCTGAGATCGTCAGAGGCTTTTCAAAGCATTTTTTTCTGCAACCTCTTGGCCGAAGAGGTGGTTAAAAAAATGCTTTGAAAAGTCGCTGACGATCCCAGTTGAGTTCTCTGATCGTCAGAGAGGCTTTTCAAAGCATTTTTTTTAAAAAGCCTCTCTGATGATCCTAGCTGAGTTGCCTGATCAGCAGAGGCTTTTCAAAGCATTAGAAAAAATGCTTTGAAAAGTTAAAAAAAAAAAAGTTGGCCATGCCCACCCAGTCACATTACTGAGCCACGCCCACAGAACCGGTAGTAACAAATTTTACATTTCACCCCTGCCCTATTCCAATATGGCTGTGAATGGTCTTTGTCTTGGCTCTCACAACCACAGGGGAAAAGAAATGGACATTGTGAGAAAGAGAACTCATGATGATTGCGGGGGCATCATCAGTGTTATTGGAAACCAGCAAGAAATGGAGCATTGCTTCTGTCCTGCATAAATTCCTTTGGGATGGGTCCTATGCCCACAACTAATATTATGAAAGTACATTTTCACCTCTCCATCAACATACACATTCAGGATGCCTTCACAATGGGTTATAATTTGAAAAACTTGGATAACTGGAAAAGGGCCACACAGCCCTTTTCACAAAATCCACATACTAGGTACTACTTGTTATGAAAGCCGTGCATATAGATATATGTATATAAATTTTCAGCAAGAGTGTTCAACCTAAAGGCTTAAAACTTCGTGCAGCCTCCTAAACTTTTGATACAGCTCAAAGAGTCTTCCCAAAGATTGTCACCAATTGTCATTTTAATTGACAGAAGGAAAAGTCATTATTATATGTACAATAACATATTCATTGTGCTTAAACATTGTAAATTAATTTATGTCCGATCCCCATACATAGACACCTTTCAAAATACAGCCCTCAGTCTGCCACTTAAAGCAAACAATGGTTCTTGTCCTCCAAAAATGTTGTTTTAGAGGATATATTTAGAGATTATCCGGTCCCTTTTCAGTTAAACTATTTTAGCTTGGAGAAGTATTAAGACTGCTCTGGTTGTCTTGGGGGATGACTAATGCTGCAAAGTATATGCAATTTAGGACTACTGTTTTATAATGGCTCTAGTCCAGTGATGGCTAACCTTTTTGCCATCGCGTGCCAAAAGCGGGGGGAGCGTGGTGGGGTCATACGCACGCGTGCCCACATCCATAATTCTATACACCCTGCCCTCCTGAGATCACCCCGCTTTTGGCACATGATGGCACAGTGGGCCCAGTAGGCCTGTTTTTGGCTCTCCCCAGGCTCCAGAGCCTTTCTAGGAGCCTGGGGAGGGCAAAAACGGCCTTCCCCACCCCCCCAAAGGCCCTCTGGAGGCCAGAAACAGTATGTTTCCTGACTTCTGGTGGGCCCAGAAGGCCCGAAAATCAGCTGGCTGGCGCACGCATGCGTGCCAGAGCTGAGCTCGCGTGCCCACCGATATGGCTCCGTGTGCCACCTGTGGCACTCGTGCCATAGGTTCGCCATCACGGCTCTAGTCCTTACTGTCATGCTGAATCTAGAAAGTATCCTTGTTTCCTGCAAGATTGCATTTTTGTCTCCCATGCTGTTCAGTATCTACAGTATATGAAACTGAAATTGGGGGAATTCAATAAAAACTTTATCTCCCAATCATACTGCACCCTATTACCCAACTTCAAAAGGAAATCACTGTCTTGGACATTGCTTAAATTTGATAAAGTCCTGGATGAGGAAGAATGCACTGAGATTAAATCCAGTCCAAAATGATTAGTTTTTGATAAATAAGAAATTAGACTTTGAGATGGAGATTTAAACTGCTTTGGTTGGTTTGCAATCCCCATGAAAGGAATGGTTTCCAGTTTGAAAATAGCTCTTGACCCTCATCTGTCATTGAATTCATGATGCCTGTGACATGGTGCACATTTATTCAGTTAGGACTACTACATCAATTACAGTATAACATCATCCATTTTTGAGACTTGGCAATGGTTATCCATGCCTTGGTTACATTTCATCTTGATCTTTGCAGCGCACTCTAGACAGTGTGATCTATGCTGGGCTACCCTTGAAGAGTTTGCAGAAATTGGAACTAATACAAAATATGTCAGCTAGAATGCTATACAGAACAAAATATATGAATTATATGATGCATCCACTGAAAGAATTGCACTTACAGCCAGTGATTTAGTGGGTACAATTTGGAGTGTTATTTTCATTCCTTAAGGCCTTGAAGAGTTTAGGATTTCACAATATCAGGAGCTGTGGTGGTTTAGTGGTTAGAATGCCGTATTGCAGGCAGACTCACAGCCAGGAGTTCAATCCTGACCAGCTCAAAGTTGACTCGGTATTCCATCCTTCCGAGGTTAATAAAATCCAAGGTCATATTGTTAGGGGCAATATGCTGACTCTGTAAACTGGTTAGAGAGTGCTGTAAAGCATTATGTGTTATGTGTCTAAGTGCTATTGCTATTGGTAAACTGGAATTCATAGCTTCTAATACACTGAATATAACTCTTGCCTTTGATCCTTAAGTCTTCTGGTACGAATACTCTCTTAACTGGATAACTGATAAAACACTGAAGACTCCCAACTTGAAATAGACAGTTATTAAACAGACATCAAAATATACTTCTCATTATTCTTCTCCCACTGGAATCTTCTTATTTCTCAGTTCTTGAGTAGGGAGTCCATTCCATTGTCTATAGTCTATAGTCAATTGTCCATAGCTCTACATACTTCCA
The DNA here is from genome assembly GCA_012654045.1 of Ptyas mucosa. Classification (NCBI taxonomy): domain Eukaryota; kingdom Metazoa; phylum Chordata; class Lepidosauria; order Squamata; family Colubridae; genus Ptyas; species Ptyas mucosa. The sequence goes on along the minus strand of WNWU01000006.1, from coordinate 5,845,562 downwards.
GTTCTTTCTTTGTTGGAATATTTTTTTAAAAATTAGATTACCTTGATACATCTGCTAAGTACCTTTTCTAATAGCGAAATTAGATTGTTTTTTCTTTCGTTCTTCAACCATTTTATTTCTCAAATTTTTCAAGTTCTTGTGCTCTGGGTTTCCTTACCATAAATTCTTATTGTTGATATTTTTTTTTAGCTTAGGTGGTATATAACTGATTATTTTACCCAGACTGTGCAAAACTTTGATAGGATGTTTCACTTCAATAATGCCTTAAGCAAAGATTTTTCAAACTTGCTTCTTGCAATGCCTCAGGTCTAAAGAGTGAAATATCAACCAATTTTGAAATTGTAGCACTATGATTTTTTTTTTCATATCCTACCTGGGACATAAGCAACACTGCACAAATACATTTTCTGCTTCATTGGAAAAATTAGTGTCTGTTTGTTTGTTTATATCTATTGGCTGCCCAATTCCAAAAGACTCTGGACAGCATACAAAACTGAAGGGGGGAAGCCCATGAAAACAGCTAAACAGTTATTTAAGAGATATTTCTGCACTGCTTTTACTAATATTGAGTCAGTAGATGGCACAGTACTGTATTTCAAAAATGCACCATAAGCAGTGTGTTAATTCAAAAAGTTAATTCTTTACATTTAAATTCTAATTAAATTTAGGATAGGACATGTCAATGCAGGCTGAAAATTTCTCGCTTGGTTTTTAAATCTGTTTAAAATATTCTTTCCCTGCCATAATTGGTCTTTTTAACATGAAGATAGGAAAGGAGGCCTCTTTGTTTAAAACATTCTGCGGATACATTTATTATTCAGATAGATTCTCCCTGGGGAATTGGAGATGAATAGGAATACATTATCAAACTTCATCAGAAAGGAAGAAAAGATGTGCAAGGACAAGGTAACATCCTATCAGCTGTCATATTTCTTTCCAGTTCAAATGCAACCAATCAAAACACAGCCTGCTCATTCAGTCTTTTCAGGAGGAAAGAAAAGTAATTTGTAAAAAGCCTGAATTAATGACAAGGAGGCTTGTTGGGTCATCTCCAGTGTTAACAGGAAACTCCAGAAATCTGCATTTGTCAGTCACATGTCAACCCTGCTTTTTTTTTTTTTGCTTACCAACAACTTGTGACTGACAGGCCCTGAAGGGAAAATAGGAGCATAAACCTGGCTATTACTGGGGTTCTTCAAGAGAGAAGGTTTTTTTCTGCAGAAGCAGCTGTCAGAGTAACATACTTTCTGTTTATAATCCTTCCTCTTTGCCTAAGGGCAGTATCTTTCTTTCAAGTTGACATTGGCAGGTATCAGTGGACTTTTCAATGACTTGTAGCTGCTAAATTGTATAGCTTGAATTTCAACTGACTGCCATTACAGATCTATGCCTATATATTTTGCTCAGTCTACATAACAGTTAAGCCACCAACATACAAGCATATTATAATGGATAGAATGTTCATTTGGGCATATGCAATTATTTTCTGGTACATTGTTTTCTTCTAGAATGAGAAAGAAGTATACAACTACAATATCTACAATTTGTCTTCTGTTTCTTACCAAAAAACAAAAAAATCAGATCCATGTTCTATGCATTACAGATATGTTGATCAAAGCAACGTTTGATTAGTAATCTAAAATAACAGGCAGTGCTAGTTTTCATAATAGTTCTTAATTAGTAAATTTTCTCCATCTTACCTCAAAGATAAATTTTGAACTTCCAAAATTTGTCTTCTGCTTCTGCCAAAAGTTATCAGGCTTGATTATCAGGGCAACATGAATTTCTGCAGGAAAAGCCTCCTGAAGAGTCTTCAGGAGAGGTTTGATCAGGTCCCACTTAGACCCCCTCATATCAATGATGACTGTGAAACCACGTTTGCAGACATCTTCACTGTAGGGATCAAACATGGAATAAGTTATATCCAGAGTCAACTTCATTAGAAATATGAAATTGACATTAAATAGACATTTTATCTCTTCTGACCTGATTCATATATTTACAGACTCCAGATCGATAACTATTGTTCTGTTCCTAAATATGCTCTACTACAATATTAAAGCATTAACTGGACAGCTCATGCATTTGCTCAACTGCCTGTGCATTAATTTACCTTTAGATTAACCGCATGATATAATTCATTGTGACTCACTATACAAGAGAGATTAAGTACTAGTTTCCACAATATCATGAAGTGAATTTTTAAGTGTGAATGAATTTGATACTACGCATCTCTTCAAAAGATTTAGCGGACCTTGCAATAATATACTTGACATGCAGTGGACCGATTTTTCTAAGTCAAGTAGTTTTATTAGCTTAAAGATATCATCAGACTAATGGCATACATTTGTGTCATTTGTGTAATGACATCATTAAGCTGATTATATGGTGGCAAACTTTTGCACTTCAAAAGACATTTGTAAATAACAGAACCCTCTCCCCTAATTAGACTGTTAAAATAGCATATCTCTGAATTATTTACAATTTGTAAAACATACACAGTCAATCTTTATTATTCATGCATTCCATGTTTTCAAATTCACTCTCTCACTAAAATTTGTTTATATTTATTGAGAATTTTACAGAAAGTAAAGGAAAAGACAGATCTAAAAAAGGAAAAGAAGGAAGTGCAGGAAAAGAAAAAAAAAGGAAGAACTTAAAAGTTGTAAGTTGGTTGCCAAAAATCCAAATGCAATCACTTGATCACGGGGGTGGGGTGTGTGTGTTGTAACTTTGAACAAAGTTGCAAAGTGACCTATCACTAAGCAAGAACTATCTGTATCAGAAGATGGGATACAAAAACCAAGAAGACAATCCTGATGGTAATTGTCCAGAAATGTCAAAAGTATGTATTACGAGTGTGAAGCTTGTACAGCAAAATTCCAGTTCTACAGGAAGCTGTGTTTAGCATTGCTTAGAGTCAAAACAACACAGACTTTTACAGGAATAATTCCAGACAGCACCAATATTGTATTGATCAAAATTCTTACACATAAGAGTTGCAATGATATATAGCTCCAATACTGAAATGATATATAACTACAATATTGCAATAGCACAGATTTTAAAATTAATAACTAAGATGCTGCATTCAATTGTTGATGCTCAAATGCTGTAAGGACGTAATGAAAGCTTAACTAACTGTATTTTTTTAAGAAAAGTTTTAAACATGGAAGCACTGTAACCTGATCCGAAGATCTGTCATCTTCTCAGAATTATTATACCAACTATTATACCTACTAATCTATAAATTTTATTTTCTAAATAAGTGGCAATTAGCAGACTATTTTGCCAGTGGCAAATTACCCAGAATTAACTAATAGCATCCCACAAGTGGCTTCAGATGTTGCACGCTAAAATTTGCCCAATAAGTTGTAGAAAAACAGTGTACAATTAATGTGATGCCAGGCAGTTCAGATAAAACAGATGAAATACAGGGCTTGGAGAAGTGGGGTTCTAGGGGAATGCCATTGCCCTAATTAAAGAATTAACCAAATGCAAAATGGCCTTTCTGAAATTGGATGAAGCAGCCCTGTCACAGAAATGGCATTTTAGTAAAACAATTATTTAGATTATCTGTAACAAAAACTTCTCAAATATTTCTGTATTTTGAGTATACCTGCTTCTATATATCAAAACGAACTGTCCCTGGTGAAACCTGAAATGACATCTCTCTACCTTCATGCCTTCCCTCCAAATTTAATTAACAATTACTTGAAGCCGCTAGATAATCATTAAAATTTCAGGTATTACATGTCTGCAAATATTTCTTTTTAATTTAGCCTTTGAGATGCAGGTAAAAAAAGAGAAAGCCTTAAAGTGTTCTGACAAGAAATGTTAATCTAATCAAATGACAATTGCAGATTTGGGCAAAATGTTTCATCTTCAGAGCAAGACTTTGGAATGAAAAAGAACTATTTTGAGTTTGAAACATCTCAGAATAGAAACATTTTCTAGACAATGAGTTTTACTTTACCAGTATCTATTATTTATATAATGGATGTATATAAACATAAATAAATAAAAAAGCATTAAGCAGACATGAATAAATGCAAACTTCAGCTTTGATCTGATATTTTATTTTAAATCAATGTTGAAAACCAAGATTGGATCAAGTAATCCCTTGTCTTCTTCCCAACTAAGAAATTTCCTTGGATTTTTAGCTAACTAAAGACATTGCTTTAATCTAACTTATTAACATGAAAGTATTTATTAGTTCTTCACAGTGAGATAATCATTGTGGGCTACATCCAGGAAGATAATCATTGTGGGCCACATCCAGTGGTACAGGGTTTTTGTGTTTTTGGTTTTATTGTTCTCTCTTTTTATTCTTTGTATATATTGGTTTACTCTTCTACCCTAATGCCTTGATCACTACACCAAACTGACTCTCCAGTTTGTCTTCATTTAAATGTTTTAAATGAATAAACAAATTAACCTCATTAGGATCCAAAAATATCATTATAGATATTTCAACCAAGTTAGTATCCCAAATAAAAAAAATACAGTACACTGATTTTTTATAGGAAATTGGATAAATATTATGAATTAACCCCAACCTATGGTTGATATAGAAACTCCCCATGCAATTCAAAAGATGTATTTGATGTTTTTTTTTTTTTTGGAGAGGCGAATATGGTACTCATGTGGACACTACTTACCAAGCAGATAATAAAAGCCTGGAATTTTAAATAAATTCTAGGAAGGGTGATACAGTGCTGATATATTTCTCTAGAGACTACTACCTTAGTATCCCTTTCTCATCTAGTATCTTTTTCAACTGAGTCATTTGGCAGCAATAAAAAGGATCATGACTGAAGCAAAATCAATGCAGAATTGCTACTTGCTGGGAAATTAACTGCTAGAACTAGTATGCCCTTCAGAGGAAGACACTGATGGACATGGGGTTAACTGAGAGCATATCAGAGGATGTAACTGAGCATAACTGACAATACAACTCTAGCTATTACAAATAATTTATTTACGGCACAAGAAACCAAGACATTACAACTAATGCCTCCCCAAACCCTTAAGAACACCACACCAACAATGCAGGTGTGATAATACAATGATAATAGAATTCAACCAGGGGTGAAATGCTCCCGGTTTGGACCAGATCAGGAGATCCGGTAGCAATAGTGGCGATGGCGGCACAAGGCTCCGCCCACCCGCCTGGGTGTCGTTACTTCCTGGTTTTAACCAGGAAGTAATGCATTTTTTACCCTCTGTGCATGCGCAGAAGGTTTTGTGCATGCACAGAGAGTCTGCATGTGATGTGGCACACGCGCGCTTGCACTTCTGAACCAGTAAGGAAGGTAAGTAGATTTCATCCCTGAATTTAACCAAAGAATAGGTTTAAGTGGAAACAAAAATGTCTATTCGTATCACCATAATCCAAGAAAAGTAAACAGTCATTTCAACCTAATTATTAGAAATTTTAAATAGAAATTAGATAATACACAAAAAGCAAAAACGGAGAAATACCATTTGAATGAGAATATCAAGTCAATGGTATTAAATTAATGGAGAATTGAATAATTGCCCTGTTTTAATTTTTGTGCCGACGAAGTATTCAATAAAGCAAGTAAATCTCCTTACTGAAAAATGAATGCCTTTTTTTGGATTCTTTATTACATCATTTAATATAGGTCTGATAAAGCTGTTTTTATTCTTTAATGATGCTAGGTTTCCTCCTGAATTTACTTTTTCTCAGGAAAACTGTCTTCCCAACACTGATTCTTGTGAATATACAACCACAAATATGCCTAAACAAAAAGGGAGATTCTTTTAATAATAATAATAATAATAATAATAATAATAATAATAATAATAATAATAATTTTATTTCTATACCGCCCTTCTCCTGAAGGACTCAGGGTGGTGTACAGCCTATTAAAAGCACAAGACAGAACATCAATTAAAATAATTAAAATTATTAAATAATTTCAGCTCAGTTTAAGACCCCCCAAAATTTAAAACACCCGATTTAAAATTATTACATTGATAGCCCGGCCTGGCGGAACAACAGGGTCTTAAGGGCACAGCAAAATACCCGGAGGTCGGAGATCTTACGCATTTCTGGGGGCAGTTGATTCCACAGGGCTGGGGCTCCCACAGAGAAGGCCTTCCCCCTGGGTGTCGCCAGCCGGCATAACTTGGCCGATGGCACCCTGAGGAGACCCTCTCTGTGTGAGTGAACTGGCCGGTGGGAAGCTATTTGTGGCAGAAGTCGGTCTCGAAGGTACCCGGGTCCTATGCCATGGAGCGCTTTAAAGGTGGGATTCCAGTGTCCAACCAATTTCCCTTCTATTCAGGGATTCATTTCTCAGCACATTTCCGCATTCCATCCACCATTTTAATGCTGCTGATTTTATCCCGGGATGTATGCTTTTATCATCCACCTTTCTTCCCTATATTTTTTTTCCCCAAGAGACTCCTTTCAGTACATTTTTAGCAATGTACTTTTGACTCTCAAAATAGCCTTTCAGCATTATTGCCATCTCCCCAAAGAGACAGAACATCTTTTGAGGCATGAGCTGACCGTAAGAATTTGGAACACTGACCTACTTCTTAGATTCATTCAGTGCCAGGTCAGGTGGACACAACTCTTTTCTCATTGTAATGTTTGTATCTTACATTCCCACTTCACAAAACAAATAGGTAGAATGCTTTATTTACCATGTAAGTCAAGTGAGCTGAGATTTTCTTTTTTCGGGATAAATTTTGGATCATTTTAATTAATATTTTGCACTTTAACTTGCTAATCAATTAAAAACTATTGCTATGTAACTAGTATGTAAGAGAAGCTTCCCTTCTCCTGACACCTTGCCCACCCTGGGAGCTAATGACTTCTTCCTTCTAACCAAATTCATATTCAACTAGAACAGAATCCATATATATCGTCTTTCCCCTTCCGCTTTTCTTGGGAGTGGGGAGAATCACCTGACAATAATCAACTCATATAAATTTAACAAACAAACAAATAAACATACAAATTCCTTCTTTGGGGGAAGCTACTGTGCCACCACAGATGTCTAGCTGGACATTTTGGGCTATTAAAACAACCCTTGTTCTCCATAATTGTTGGGGGCTTCCTATTAGAGCAGATGACAAGACCCTAAGGCCATGTTGCCACTCTTGCCAAACTCTCACTGACAAGTGACCTGTTCCATTGCATCCCTTCTGGTGCAGGAGGACCAACCTGAAATATTTCATTGGAACTCTGACATAGAGATGAGAAGCAACTTGTGATATACATATGTCTCTTGCCAGTTTGATATTTCTATTAACCAATACTTTTGCAGGCACCAAAACTTCTGACTGGCTGAATATTCTAGCTAGGGCACTTATCAGCAATTCTGGCTTAGAAGAAGAATGGAAATGGATGGAGTAGAAGGCGAAAGAGCCTGTTTCCCCTCTATTGAGGCACATGAAAAAGGCAAGAGAATGTCCTGCCTGAAGGTATGAGGAAAAGTTCTGAATTGAGGGGAATTCCTGACAAATTAGATTTAAGAAAACTGCCTTATAGTGGGACCTAGGAAGTGTGCCTTTTCCATGGCAGTCTCTATCCTGTAGAATAGCCTTCCCTAGAAAGCCATAAAGGGGAGGAGAAGGAGGAGGAGAAAGAGAAGGGAGAGGGGAGTGGGGAGTGGGGAGAGGGGAAGGGGAAAGGAGTCTATTGAGAAAAAAATACTTAAGTTCTAGGAACTAAGAGTTATGAAGTTAGCTCAAGAACAGTAGTGAACCCTCATGCTAGAGGGAAGAGGAGAAAGAAATATTGTATACAGCCTCAACCAAGCAAAAAAATAGCTTTTCCCTTTAATTCCAGTATTTCAGTTTTCTCTTGCTGAAGACTTTATATTTCTGATCAAACTTTAATTCTTGATACTGTTAATTTAACTAATTGACATTATGAACATTTACAGTGGAACATGAGGGGACAAGTAACATTACATGCACCATGACATCATTGAGCAAGTGAGATGAATTTCATATGGTAACCATTTATGTCACAATGCAATTGATGCAAATTACATTTGCACAATGGCATCACTTTATATATGTGATGTTAGCATGGCTTCTACCAGACAACCATGCCTGACATCAATAATTTAGCTCAGTTGCAATTATATATCTCTGAACTCTAGATGCTTCCATTTTTCTTGCTTTGTTGGCTGATACAGCTTGCCCAAATAGACTATAAAAGGAAATATTTCAGTGAAAAACATTAAGATTGGACAAATAGGCCTAAGGGAGCATGTTAATTTTTTATTTGAGTATAATTTCAACTGTGACTAATGTGAAAGCTAAAATAATTGGCAGGATTTGTTGATTAGGCCCCAAATGTCTGCACAGAACAAATTAAGTTCAGCTTTAATGAAAATGGGTGTATCTTCTCAGTAGGGTTATTTAAAGACATTTAGTACCTTTGGCAAAGAAGTAATATGGCATGCTCTCACATCTTAGATCTGAGTGAACTTCTGCACAGCATTGATCAACCTATTTTCTCCTTGTTAACTGCATGCCTAACTCTGGGTATCAAGTCATCTTCCCTCCTTCACCCCTAACCCTGTGTGTAATATTAAGGGGGGGGGGGGGATTGTTCCCTGTTTAGCAGATATTTACTATCTACAATTCTTACTTATCAATGTCTTTGGAGACTTATAAAAATATTATTAGCATATACAGATAGTCCTTAATAGTGCAGAAACTCATCAGGTAGAAAATTTTGCAGGCTGGTAAACATATAAAGGGAGTTTGTGCTTGGTTGTATCTGCCTTCATGCTTAACAATGCTTAACAAAATTTACCAGATTTTTTTTTTTTGTTCCAAAGAAGAGAATTAAATCTGTCCGATTTCCATAGGTTCCTACTAGTCAACAAACTTGTTAAAATACACAAATAATGTAACAAATTCTGATACTCTAATTAATTGGATATACAGGGTGAAACTTCAAATCTAAAACTAGAATAATTAGTTGAACATTGCCATTAATTGCTCTCAAACAATCCTGCAGTGAAAGCAGAATGAACTGCCCTCCCTCTAAGTGTGGAATGATGCAGCATAATCTTAACATTTACTGAATTATGCTTTGCCCTGGAGATTTTAGTATATTTATAAGCGTAATACATACTTTTGACATTCCTGGACAAATACCATCTGGATTGTTTTCTTGGCTTTCTTTCAAAAAATTCACCATGATTTCAATTTGACAGATTCTGGAGAGAAGAGTGATCTTTAAAAAATATATTGAAAGCACATTCTGCAATCTCAAGGAATCTCATTTAAATTCTTTTTTTCTCCTGAGAATGAGATATTTTATAATATACCCAAACATTATAACTTTCCCAAATTGATATCATTGTGTAGATTTTGCACTATACTATTGCAATATAAACAAAGCAGGCTCGTAGGTTTGGGAGGGAATAGATGAATAATATACTTTTATAATCCATTATGCAAGTGTCGAAAATATTAATATCTTTCATTAATTCTCAACCCTCCAATTCCTTCCTTCCTTCCTTCCTTCCTTCCTTCCTTCCATCCATCCATCCATCCATCCATCCATCCATCCATCCCATCTGGTCCTGTCCCGTCAGTGGGAGAAACATTTTGACTTTTCTATTATAAATGAATATTTTCTATAGTATTATTTTTTACAGGGGACAAACGGAATAGCACAGTACTTCAATCATATATTGAATCACAGAAGACATTATTATGCTATAATACTACCTGTCTCTAATATGAAATTTGCCATGTTAAGCTGATGTTGTCGCATAGCTATCCCTCCCAATCCTAAACCAGCTATTTTCCTGGCTATTCACAAATTATCTGAATGCCTCAGAATCCACCCACTGTTAAAATTCTTTTGCCCTCTCACTTCACATTTACTTAAACTCAGTGGTGGGATTCAAATAATTGAACAACCGGGTCTCTGCCCTAATGACCAGCTGGGTAGGCGTGGCTCGGTGGTCATGTGACCATGTTTGTTGTGTGGGCATGGCCAACTCAATGTCACTCACTACGATGGGTGCTTCACCTTAGCTGTTACAATGTAATAAGGGTTAACCAGAGAGGCAGTTTCTGTAAGGAGGGCAATAAAGATTAGGCTAGAAACAACACCAGAATGTTTCCTTCCTGCCTTCCTTACAGATTAGCCCTGTAAAGTGGAAAAAAACAAAATAAGATTTCTTCCAACAACCAGTTCTCCGAACTGCTTAGAAAGTTAACAACTGGTTCTCCCGAATAGGTGCGAACTGGCTGAATCCCACCACTACTTAAACTAAACTATAACGATTTTGTGGCTTACTCACTCAGTCTGATTGAAAAACAGATACGGCTACTCTAGCATAATTATGACAAAGTTAGTTTTAGAAGGGAAGACTCAGAACATTCAATGATGTTGTTTATATTAGGGTCTTGCCACACAATCCAGTCCTGTGTAATCTACTAACCAAGCACATGCCCCAATGGTAATTTAATTCAAACTTAATAAATCTCATAGTTTTTGGTTTTCTTGGTAAGTCTGTCTGCAAAACAGAGGTTTGAAAGCCAAAATATTGCTGAAACATTGTATTTGATTTGAAAAGACACAAGACTTGCCTAATGCAAGGAGCAGTTATAGAAATGAACTGCTTTTCACTATTGCCTTTAAACGTCTACTTTATTTATGATAAATTCAACATTTTAGTATAGTCAGGCAATTATTTCAGAGAGAGAGAGAGAGAGACCATCATTTAGAATTGATTTTGCTTCCAATAATAGTTTTAGCCAAAAACTCACACTAACAATTTAGTAAATATTGTACTACACATTGTAACTATCAACTATTAAGGCATTTAATTATTTTCACATGTGGAAGCAAATCAGATTACATCATTTAAAATAAAAAAATTGCATTCACTGCAATAGTTTTAATTCACTTAATTTTTATACATGTGCCTTGCCAAATCATGAAATGACAGAGGATACCAGATATCTAGCTATCAATTTAATAACAAATCTCTTTTGATACTTTGAAAACATTGGGCTTTTTTATATGCAGCCTTCCATGTGCATCCAATCAACAAAATTTGCACCTCCCCACCAAGATCTATTACATATATTATACTTTACGATCACCAAGAAATTGCTTGAAATTAAGCCAGGGCAGCACTTTAGATTATAATATTTTGCCAAATCAAGTATCTGTTCCTGAAATAAGTCCCTTGATTTTTTTTTTAAAATGGGCTTTGGTGCAGTTACATTGTCACTGAAAAGTAAGCCACAATTCATCAGTTCATTTTTACTATCTTCTGTTATTATTTTCTCCATCTTGGATGACCCTCAGCTCACCATCAGTAAAATATCTGAGGGACATTTTCTTCAATGAAGAAGATGACAGTGGAGACAAATATGAAAGATTTCAAATATGAAGACAAATATGAAACATTTAGACTTCTAAAGTATCGTATGTTTTCATTATACATGTTTAAACATTTGCTTACTGAGGGGATGAATAAATTTAGTGGAAAATCAACTGTATTGAACCAACAAGTTTTGCTTTCATATGAATATCAATGTTAAAAGAGTTTCTTGCATTTACTAAGGATAGGATAGGATAGGATAGGATAGGATAGGATAGAATAGAATTCTTTATTGGCCAACTGTGATTGGACACACAAGGAATTTGTCTTGGTGCATACACTCTCAGAGTACATAAAAGAAAAGATACATTTGTCAAGAATCATAACGTACAACACTTAATAATAGTCATAGGAAAAAAGTCAATATAAATCTTTAAGATACCAGCAACAAGGTTACAGTCATACAGTCATAAGTGGGAGGAGATGGGTGATAGGAACGATGAGAAGATTAATAGTAATGCAGACTGTTGAGGGAATTTGTTTAGCAGAGTGCTGGTGTTCGGAAAAAAACTGTTCTTGTGTCTAGTTGTTCTTGTGTCTAGTTGTTCTGGTGTATAGCATCGTTTTGAGGGTAGGAGTTGAAACAGTTTATGTCCAGGATGCAAAGGGTCTGTAAATATTTTCACAGCCCTCTTTTTGACTCGTGCGGTATACAGGTCCTCAATGGAAGGCAGGTTGGTAGTAATTGTTTTTTCTGCAGTTCTAATTATCCTCTGAAGTCTGTGTCTGTCTTATTGGGCTGCAGAACCAAACCAGAGAGTTATAGAGGTGCAGATGAACAAACTCAAGAATTCCTCTGTAGAACTGTATCAGCAGCTCTTTGGGCAGTTTGAGCTTTCTGAGTTGGTGCAGAAAGAACATTCTTTGTGGTGCTTTTTTGATAACATTTTTGAGGTTGGGTGTCCATTTTAGGTCGTGAGATATGGTAGAACCCAGAAATTTGAAGGTCTCTACTGTTGATACTGTGTTGTCTAGTATTGTAAGCGGTGGTAGTATAGGAGGGTTTCTCCTAAAGTCCACCACCATTTCTATGGTTTTCTATGGTATTCAGTTCCAGATTGTTCCGGTCACAGATGTAACATATCTTCAACTTTGTCCAGAACAACAACAAAAAGTTGACTGACTGAATATATGGTTCTTCAAAATATATTTTCTTTCCTTCCTTCCTTCCTTCCTTCCTTCCTTCCTTCCTTCCTTCCTTCCTTCCCTCCCTCCCTCCCTCCCTCCCTCCCTCCCTGCTTTCCTTTTTTCTTGTATTGATATCACTCAGGAACTAAAAGTGGCACAGATCGTATTTACCCAATTTTTTATCTTTTCAACATATCTGTGAGTAGGTTATATAGAAAAATAATGAATCGTTATTATAGTGGAAAAACATTTAAAACCAGCTTTAAAAGTATGTATTATTTCATTTTTCAGGCTTCCTTTTGGATAGTAAATTAATGTCAAGCTATGAGCTTATTTAAAGGGAAACTCTATTAAATAAAAAATATAATGTGCAATGGATGTCTAAGACACAGTGTATTTGCTTCAGTATTAATCTCTAACATCTAAATATAAAAAGTAATCAGTTAGTAGATTTTGACTGATAAATGTGAGGCATTCACTTTTAACCTAAAAATAATTAAATGATTCTCACGATATGCTGCAAATCCATTCTGTGTATCTGAGTCATCAATGGCCTGCTGACCATGTAATACAAAAATGCATGAAAGAATAGAGATACTTTGGCAAAAACGGGGAAAATTGTGCTAAATAAAAAAAAAATAACAAATTCATTGTCACATAAGCTTTTATGGATCACAGTATATTTCATCAAATTATAAATTTATCATCCATGAACAATACTTGTTTAATTGGGATAGTTTGTAACCTTAACAGAATAACAGAGTTGGAAAGGATCTTGGCGGTCTTCTAGCAGAAGACCCCATACCATTTCAGACAATTGGTTGTCCAATCTCTTCTTAAAAATCTCCAGTGTTAGAGCATCCACAACTTCTAAAGGCAAACCATTCCACTGGTTGATTGTTCTCACTGTCAGGAAATTTCTCTTTAGTTCTAGGTTGGTTCTCTCCTTGGTTAGTTTCCATCCATTGCTTCTTATTCTGCCTTCAGGTGCTTTGCAAGAATAGGCTGATCCTTTCTTCTTTGTGGCAGCCTCTTAGATAATGGAACACTGCTATCATATCACTGCTAGTCCTTCTTTTCATTAAAGTAGACATACCCAATTCCTGCAACCATTCTTCACCTGTTTTAGCCTCCAGTCCCCTAATCATCTTTGTTGCTCTTCTATACGCTCTTCCTAGACCTAGGGTCTCAACCTTTTAGTAGAGAATATACTATACATACATAAGATCTTAACCTGAATGCTCCACTTCTTTAGCTAAAAGAGGACAGGTAGCATTTGATAATCAATGATAATTATCAGAATACTCATTTATTTAGAAAATGCTTCATATGCTTATGTTCACTGGCAATAATCTTCATATCTAAGAATGTTACAAAAATATGGGTAGTCCTCAACATATGACCACAATTAACATCAGAATTTCCATTGTAAGTCTTTGCAATTGTAAGTCAATTACAGACCAATTTTATGGTCATGTTTTCAATTATTGTTAAGTGAATTTGAAAGCAAATCTAACTTTCCCAATGGATATTTTTTGCCAAAAATTGGCAAAAAGATAGCAAATTGTGATCACATGACCACAGGACACTGCAACCAATCATAAATCTGTTGATAAGCATCCAAATTGTGATCACATGATCATGGGAGTGGTATGATGGTTGTAAATGCGATAATAACTTTTTCAGGTCATAAATATTTGTTTCCAAGGCTATCATAGCTTTGAACCACCATTAAACAAATTGTCAAAAGTTGAGGACTACATCTATACATAACATACATCAGTATACCATTTATATTCATAGTTAGCTTACTGAAAGAAATGGATCAATGATCCTAACTAATAAGAATCTTCTTAAATATTAGATGTAAACTATTTGTTACATTATCACTGGAGTTTCCAATTTGATATCAGCCTTGCAATTCTTTCATTCATATTCAATGTTCTATTTTGACTGGCCATGTAACCACAGCATTCAATTTATGAATGGGCAAGATTTCATGGAGGGCATCTCTAGCATCATTCAGTTGCTCTCAAAATTTCAAATGTTCCCATTGGCCAAAATGGTTGGGGATTCCATTCTATCATGTTCTGACACTTCTCCTATTGGATCAAACCACAACTTTAGTCAGTCAACTATATACCATTTCAAATTCCATCTTAATTGTACAATAGTTTTTCTTTATATAAGACAATCAGTGAATCACATTGCAAATGCCAATAAATTCAATGACGCTAAAACATCTCAATTATTAGAGAGGATATTTTCAAGTGCTGCATGGTGCAGAATTCTCATAAAAATTAATGTATTGGACTAGATTGTTTATTAAAAAGCATAAATCAAACCAACTCAAAACAAGAATGAAATACTTTCCATACAAATAATTTTTGTAATTAATTTGCAAAGAGACTAATGATATGTATTAATCTAAATATATAATTAAACCTCATAAACCAAATTAACATTTTCCATACAAGCCCAAAAAATTTAAACAATTAATAAATAAACAGGATGTCCCAAATTAAGCAGTAAATTCTACTTCTAGTCTCCCATATAAATTGAAGAGGGGAATTAAACAATCTAGTCAACCAATAAATTGGAAACAATATTTTAATTTAGCTTTTCATTGTAAAAAACAGAAATAATTTAGACATCAGCTATACCTTCTTAAACCTTTGTTTTAGTTCCTTTACAGTGATGATATCTCTGATGAAGATAATGCAAGCTCAGAATTCAGAATCAAATGCCTACTTACTTCAGAATAAGCCATACTAAACTATTAGATTTAGTTCTGATTAAATATATAAAGGATTGTTCCATCAAAGTCCTCGAGAAATATAGCAAACATTTTCAGTTTACAAAATATTTGAGTAGACAGAGCAAGATGTGTTTATGTGTGTGTATTTACATCTGCATCTGTGCATGCACGCACACACAAACACTGAGGTAAGTTATTTTTCCTTTCTGTTTTCCATTAGCTATCTGAAGATAGGTATTTCTACTGCCATCAAAACCATTGGGAGCATCTAAATACTGTGTTTCCTCGAAAATAAGACCCTGTCTTATATTTTTTTGAACCCTGAAATAAGCACTCGGCCTTATTGTCATGCGCTCAAAAGTCTGATTGGGCTTATTATCAGGGGATGTCTTATTTTGGAGGAAACGGTATTCAACAATGCACTGTAATGTATATAAAGATTCTATCAGTAATCCTGCCAAACTGGGTTTTATTGTTTGTTTTTTAACCTGAAAAGATGATTCCAGATTTAACGGAATGACATTAAATTCAATGTATAAACATGAAAAAAAAAATCTGGACTAAATTCCACCTTCTACATGGGGTCAACTTAGGCTGGCCAACACCAGGTAAAACCAATCTTGGAGTTTCTTTTTCCAGGTGAATGTGAGCATGTGTCATCTTTGTGTGTGAATATATTCGTGTATACACCCTTGCAAAGACTACTCTAGACTAAAAAGGTAGTCTAGGATGAAAAAAAAAAGGATTTGAAAATATTTTAAAATAAAATATCTCATATTTTACAAATATCAACTATTTTAATTACACATACCGATTTTTCTTTTACTTATATAGTGAAATGCGCAAATACATACTTTCCCCTCCTTTCTTCCACTAGTAATATCAAAAATGAAGAAAAAAACAGGATGGAAAGTTGGTAAAAAAAGTGGGATGCTGCAGAAGAAAGGGTGGGGGGAAAGGAATCTGGAAAAATCTGAATGGATGGAAACGGTGAAAAGGTAACTGGAAAAGGAAAGAAAGAAACCTTTTTGAGATGTAATGAAAAGAAAATTAAAATTCACTAGGCAGACCACCTCTCCAAAGATTTAAGCTTATCCACAAAGGAATTCAAATGTTCTATAGCGGGTTTGAAGTGATTTGTTCTCCTCCTTCTCCTTTTTTTTCCCAAAAGCCTCTTTTGTTTGTACAAAGAATGTAAGTATTCACAGGTTATTTGAGGAATCACATCTTTTTAAGTGTCAAGATGCAAATATAAACAAAAAGCAAACAAAGAAAAACCCCACTTACATTCTTAAACAGAGGGGAAAATAATCATTAGGAATTACACTTTAGTACTATTGATACTTTTTATGCAGCTTGTAAAAAAAGGCAGGTTTGGGCATTTCAGAAGATGGTTGGAGAGCTTTTTCCAGGACAAGAAACCACACTTGAGTTTTGAAGAGTTTATTAGGAGCCAGATTCCCATTAGTGGATGTAGCCACAGCTCAGTGACAGATTTATATTATATATATATATATAGAGAGAGAGATAAACCTATATCTATATCTGTGTATGTAAGTGTATCTCTCTCTCTCTCTCTCTCTCTCTCTCTGTGTGTGTGTGTATGTATATGTATATGTGTATGTGTATGTGTATGTGTATATATATATGTATACACACACACACACACACACACACACACACACACACACACATATTAGTGGTGGGTTGTTCCCGGTTCGCACCGGTTCGCAAGAACCGGTAGTAAAAATTTGTAGTAGTTCGGAGAACCGGTAATAACATTAGCTGGCCAGGCCCCCGAACCCATCCCCAGCCTGGTCGCTGCTCGCTTAACCTGCCCACCTCATCAGTGGCCTTTTTTTTTTTACTTTTAAAAGCATTTTTTCTACAACCTTTTCGGCCCAAAAAAATGCTTTTAAAAGTTAAAAAAAAAGCCTCTGATGATCGCGCGGCTTAGCTGGGATCATCAGAGGCTTTTAAAAGCATTTTTTCTACAACCTCTTCGGCCAAAGAGGTTGTAGAAAAAAATATGACTTTAAAAGCCTCTGGCGATCCCAATTGAGTTGCCTGATCGTCAGAGGCTTTTAAAAGCATTTTTTTCTGCAAGCTCTTAAGGTTGTAGAACAAATGCTTTTAAAAGTAAAAAAAGGAAATTTTGAGTTCGGAGAACCAGTAAATACCACCTCTGACTGGCTCCACCCCCATCTATTCTCTGCCTCCTGAGTCCCAACTGATCAGGAGGAATTAGGGATTTTGCAGTAACCTTCCCTTGGATTGGGGTGGGAATGGAGATTTTACAGTATCCTTCCCCTGCCATGCCCACAAAGCCATGCCACGCCCACAAAGCCACACCCACAGAACCGGTAGTAAAAAAATTTGAAACCCACCACTGAGATATATATATATATATATATATATATATATATATATATATATATATGCCAAAGCATCCTTAAGAGAAAATTAAGTAACATATTAAATGGTTGGGCTTGGACAAGTCTCTGTGATGATCACCTATGTTAAAAAAACAACCCTAGATCTTAAATTTCTAAGCCTACAATCCTTGCAAGCTACAGTAACCTAAAGGGGCAGTTTTACTGCTACCTTATCAAGCATGAGATTTGTGGCTATTTGATATTTATTTGTGGAAGTTTGACCTACTACCCTCCCAGTCTAAAGTCAGGAGGAATAAAGGATGCTGAGAGGCCAAGCTGGGTGTTGTTACAAGTCAAATGAAAACACAAGGCAAAAACAAAACCTTAAGGAAACTCAATCTGAAGAACAGCTGCCATATGTAATATACATCTCAGTGCCCCAAAACCTGTTTCCTGTGTCCACTTAAAGCCTTCATTGCTATTCCATTTCAACCCCTTTCCACATCATGAAAGGACTGAATAGATAGGCACTGTTTTCTATTGCAACAGAAACTAGGACAACAACGTTTCTTCTTTATTTTGGAAAGTTTTCAATCGTTGAGGTTTATAATAGAAGCACAGACAGAAAAGAGGTTTTCCCAGGGTGGAAGTTGGAAGGGATTCACCTCTATCTATAAATATTAAAGAGAAACAGAACTTTATTAATATTTCTGTCTTCCAGACCACTTATGAAACAAAGCATGAGCATTTAGAGAAGCACAGCAGAGAGAACTGGAAAGAGTAGAGAGAACCTCCACGGAGGTTGAATTGAGTTTAGTCCACTGTGGTTTTTCCCTGGCTAGCTGTCAGCAATGCAGGCCAAACTTCAAAGGCATGTTTCTGTAGAAGGATTTGTAAGGGTCCCACACGTCTTATTGAACTTTGCCTGCTGACTCCTTTTGCTAAAATCATTTTCCTGGCAGCCCTCAGGGCAGTCTTAAGCAGAGACTGACAGTTGCATTTTGCTGCTATCTTCCAAAGCAAATTTGCATTGCTGTATTTCTGCCTTCCGCTTTTGTATTTCTCTCGGTATCTCTGGAATTCTAATTGTTCAGAAGTAAAGAGTCCCTTTTAATTTCCCCCAGATAAATTTGGGAGAATTTTTTTTTTTTGCCAGGACTGGCAAAAAAAGAAGGACTTATACACCAATTATAACACTTCTCCATCTGCCAGAGCTTTTCCTTTCTGCCAGGAGATTCTCTCTGTAATTGCTTCTCCCAAAGGTGCTTTTTTCAAGAAGCAACTGGACTTTCTGGTTTTTTCTCTGAAGACATTTCACTTCTTGGATGAGAAGTGAAATGTCTTCAAAGAAAAACCAGAAAGTCCAGTTGCCTCTTGAAAAAAGCACCTTTGGGACAACCATGACCTGGATGACTGAGAGTCTCCATAGACAACTGTCTGCTTGCATAAGAAAATGGTTGGGTTGAGTTTGCCTCTCAGTTGTGTATCAAATATATCTACCTAAGTTGAGCACTTAGCAAAGGCATCAGCCTGACAACAAAATATAGATTAGTTTACTCTACTGTGGCTGCCTATTGTTGTGAAAGTTGGACCTCAATCCAACAAACAAGACATGAAGAAAATTGACTTGTTTGAGCTGTGGTGGTGGAGAAGGCTTCCTTGGACAGCAGTGTTGTGTCTTCGGCTCCCGAGCCTGGACCTTCGGAGGAAGAACCCTCCGAAAGTGAAGAGGAGGAGGAGGCAAGGCCCCCCTCTCCTGGCCCATCTGGTTTGGCACCACCCCAGGCCCCAGCTGAAAGCCCTGAGGAGGAAAGCTCCTCTGAGTCAGACGTTAATGAGGAGAGGGAGTGGATTAATCCCAGGTGGCGACGATCAGAGAGACGGGCTCAGCAAAGGAGTGGGTGGGGCCGAGCACGAGGTGATGAGTCACAAAGCCAATGCCCCACAAGGTATAAAAGGAGCTGACCTTACCTTGTTGGCTTTTGTGACGAACAAATTATTAACTTGGCTGCTTGTTTCCTGAAGTACTGCATCAGATAAGTGTTTGCTAACCTTAAGACTGTTTGTTTTTGGACATGCCGGAGAGCTTTATCAGGGACTGGCCGTGGCAACTCCAAATAACAGCTGTCTTTATCTCTCCCAGGCTCGCTGCCAGCTTGTTGTTTATGAATGGTGAATAAACGACTTTTGTACACTTCTGTTTGTGTGTGTGCTTGTCTGGGCTCCTGAAGCAGGGAGGGGACAGAACAAGCAAAAACAAGCAAGTACTAGAGCACATAACATCAGACATGTCACTAGAAGGCCAATCACAAAGTCGTGCCTCACTTATGGTACTTCGGCCCTGTCATGCAGGGGAATTCACTGAGAAAAGCAATTATGTTGGGTAGAGTTCATGGCAAAAGGAAATCCAGCTGCCAAATAACACAGTGGCTGGATGTCTTCAAAGCTGACACCAGCCAGAGTATAGAACAACTCAAAGAAGTAGTGCAAGATCAGAAGATGTGGAGAGACTTGGCGCATGGTATCACCAAGAGTCAGACATGACTGAATGGATATCATCATCATCATCATCATTATCATCAAGTTGGGCACTCAGGGCAGATTGGGGATTCTGTGGGCAGAGGCATGCCATGAAGCATGCCAGGTGACAAGGATCCTATACTCCATAGTGGAACTCCTAGGGAGAAAAAGTATTGGGAATAACTTATAGAAGCAACTTGTGACCTTCCCTGCCGGCTTTCCCATTTAAGCCAGCAGAGAAGGTCACAAATGGCAGTCATGTGACTGTGGGCTGCTGCAACCACCATAAGAGCAAGTCAATTGCCAAACACCCAAATCGCAATCATATGACTGTGGGGGTGCTGCAAAAGCTGGAAGTTCAGGGACCAGTCATAAGTACCATTAATTCAGGACCTTGCTGCACTAGTTCTTGCAAACCAAGAACCACCTGCATATCAGCCTTATCAGATAAGTCATATGACCTGATGAACTCATTTTACTTTATTGCAAAGATATATTAACAAAATATTTTTAAATCTGAAAGTACAATTCTTCACCTTCATAGCCCCCAAAAGTAGGGGGGGGTCTCTTCTGAGCCTCTTGCCCCACCCATCATCCACCCATGGGCAATGCTACCCCTTATCTGATAATATCCTCAGCAGCATCTGTTCATACATACCATTATACTGTATGTTTGGTGAAAGTTTGCAGGGAAGTGACTAAATTTTGAATTTCATAGCTATTGCTTTCAGAAAACTCATGGTGTATTTGTAATTTACTGTACTGTAAATTTTTTATTTTATTATTTTCAATTATTGAGTTCAACTCCTATCTTTTACCCCTTTCATTCATTCATTCATTTATTCATTCACACACACACACACACACACACACACACACACACACGTATGTATCTATGTATGTATTACCTGGATACCTTGCCTGTACAATATTTTATGCTGCTGAGCTTAGGCTGTAATAAATAATAATTACAAAAAAATTATTTTCTTTTCTTACGGTTTATCAATCCATGTGCAGTGGGTAAATCCCACTGCAACACACACCTACTTCAGAGGCAATTGGATAATCATATTCCTTTTTGCACTATCACTTTTTCTCCCACAAGTAGCAAAAAAGAAAACAGAAATTGAAAATTGTAGCAAATAAAATGTGTATGTCAATTTTTAAATTTATTTTAATAGTCCTAAGTAATCTGAAAGACAAGTAGATGATGAATTTTGAAGCACAGCTAACCAAGAAATATAGAATTTGGAGCATTCTGTCCATAAACAATAAATATTATATGATCGTTTTTGAAAATATCCTCCCCTTGCTTTTTTTTCCTGTACTTGATTTCAAAATAATAAATATTCCTACATTATTATGATTCTCTTTCAAGTATTAAATTAAAAACCTTATTGTTTGGCTACAAAGTCTTAGTATCATGATTGTTTTAGAATGGTTTTGTCTTGTTGAGCTATTAGATTGTATGGTTTTTAAAGAATACTTTATAAAGGCTGCTCTGAGAATTTCATTATAAGGTAATAAGTATTACAAGAAATAAGAAAGTAACACTTGAAAGAAACTAAAATCCACAATTTGTTTTTACATACAAATATGCTTGGGTTGGTCTCAAATATGCCATTGTGCATTTATTGATAAATGTAGCAAATTCAGAGTTTTTGTTCAAGGCAGATTTTTATTTTAGGCTGACAGAGAGTTCAAAAATTTTCCCCTCACAATCTATTTTCTCATCTTTCCTTCACTATTCTTCATACATAAAACAAACCAGGCAGCATAATACAGGTTAGACCATAATAAAGCCGTATTCAGACAAGGTGGTTCCTGCTTTTCAGTTGAGATGGTGCTGATGAGGGGATAGGCACATGGGTTATTGATTTATTATTTTATCAGGAAACCCAAATTAATGTGAATTATATATAACACCGGGATGTGGTGACTCAGTGGCTAAGACACTGAGCTTGTTGATCGAAAGGTCAGCAGTTCAGTGGTTCGAATCCCTAGTGCCGTGTAATGGGGTGATCCCCGACATTTGTCCCAGCTTCTGCCAACCTAGTAGTTTAAAAGCACATAAAAATACAAGTAGAAAAATAGGAGCCACCTTTACTGGGAAGGTAACAGTGTTCCGTGCGCCTTTGGCGTTTAGTCATGCCGACCACATGACCATGGAGACGTCTTCAGACAGTGCTGGCTCTTCGGCTATGAAACGGAAACAAGCACAGCCCCCTAGAGTCGGGAATGACTAGCACATATGTGCGAGGGGAACCTTTATCTTTACATATAACTTGTATTAGATATAACTCCTTACGATAACAATTGTAATATATATTATAATGAACTTTGGTTCTTAGGACATTAATCCTTTCAAGAAGACATCAGTGATGGTTAAGTGACAGCAAAACTACCATGATTCAGTTCTCATTATAGGGCCATTTCATATCACAAATGGCATGGTGATTTGCCATTCATTTCCAACCATTTGCATAATGTACCTGCAAAATGAAAAATAGAGAGTCTGTCCAATACTAATAAAAGAATCCCATGGACTCTGCTGAGAACCAATTTACACAGAAATCTATCCCTATTCATTGTCTGCCATGTGCTATGTCCCTTCACCCCATTCCACTCTGACTTGGCTGAATAAGATGTGAGGGGAGTGAGCACAAAAGGAACATTTCTTTTTTCCACACCAATATGTACCAAAGGTTTTCCAAGAATACGTCAAGGCCTTTGTTTTGAACTTTTACCTTGGTACGCTAGCCAAGTAAGTCACAAGTTTCCGAAGATCTTCCTGCCTTATTCTGTCATGATTGCTGCGTGCTGGAAATGTCAGGATGGGACCTCCTCGTTTATCACGGCCGCCTGTAACAAAACAAACAATTGCTTGAAAATTAATCAGGAAACACATTACATCATGTCAGCCAAAGGAAGACGGAAATGACCGAACTGCAGCTTCTTTGTAAAAATCTCCTCTCAGTTTTTACCACTTGAGTGATTAGGGCAGTTCCCTCACTATATTGTATACTACTATCACTCCAACTGGAAGAGTGTTAAAGGTGTTTTTTATGTTAAAAAAAAAAGTCAGCAATAAAAATGGTGATTATTCTGTATTTTCAAACATATGGATTTTTCAAAAGTTTAGGAGTGCCCGCTAACAGCATTGGTTAGCAAGTACAAATTTCAAACTGTTGAAATGGATGGATGGATGGACAGACGATTGGGTATTTTCTTAATATATTTGATTTTTAAATAACAAGTGATGCTACTAAATCTACCAGCAAGAACTATTCTAGCAAAACTAAGATTGACTTTTCCCTATGATAGAATAGAATAACAGAGTTGGAAGGGACATAAGAGGTCTTCTAGTCCAACCCCCTGCTTAGGCAGGAAAACATACACCACTTCTGGCAAATGGTTATCCAACATCTTCTTAAAAATTTCCAGTGTTGGAGCATTCACAACTTCTGGAGGCAAGTTGTTCCACTTATTAATTGTTATAACTGTCAGGAAATTCTCTTTAGTTCTAAGTTGCTTCTCTCCTTGATTAGTTTCCACCCATTGCTTCTTGTTCTACCCTCAGGTGCTCTGGAGAATAGTTTGACTCCCTCTTCTTTGTGGAAACCCCTGAGATATTGGAACATTGCTATCATGTCTCTCCTAGTCCTTTTCATTAAACTAGACATACCCAGTTCATGCAGCCATTCTTCATGTTTTAGCCTCCAGTCCCCTAATCATCTTTGTTGCTCTTCTCTACACTCTTTCTAGAGTCCCAACATCTTTTTTACATCATGGCGACCATGATTTATTGAAAAATCACATGAAAACTCAATCTGGGGGAAAATACTTTTCAAAAATACCAAGTGGCCTGGAAGACAGAACTATTAATAAAGTTCTGTTTCTGTTTAATATTTATAGATAGAGGTGAATCCTGGGAATTTCCATAATGGGAAAACCTCTTTTGTGTCTGTGCTTCTATTATAAACCTCAACCATTGAATTCCGGATACATGAATTCAGAATAAAATCAGAGGGTTTTATTTTGGGACTAATGAACAGGCAAAGAAAAAAGCCATGGAACTTTATTAACTGCAGTGAGAATAAATTATATATTCAAATATCACAAAATTTGATATAATGCATAATGAAAGAATGGTTGGTTAAGGTGATGAAACCTGCAGAGATGTCTAAATTAACTTCTCTGATTAGAGAAGACATAAAATCTACATTTATGATTGACGGGCCTTTATAGACATTTTGAATGAAACAGAAAAAGATGCACTTATGACTTTTGGTGGTTTTGGTGATTAGAAAAAGATTGGATAATAGAAAAAGGTGAGGGTTTTTTTGTAATCATAGAAAAAGAGATAACTTTATAATCACGTTTGTATTTGCTGCAAAGGAAATCAGAAGTTTCTTTCCATTTCTTATCTTTTTTCTGCGCTTTTTCTCTTGCTTTCTTTGTTCTCTTTAATTTGTATTAGTTTGTGTTAGTTTTTATGTTCTCTTTAAAACATAACTTTTACACACACACGCACCCAAATTGGCAGTGATTTGCCATTCATTTCTAGCCATTTAGACAACATAATTGCAAAATTATTGCAAAATTAAAAGTAGAGAATTTGTCCAATGCTAATAAAAATCCCAGGAACCTGCTGAAAACCAATTTATACAGCAGCTATCCCTTATTCATTGTCTGGCATTGTCCTCGACATACGACCACAATTGAGCCCAAAATTTCTGTGCTGAGTAACATAGAGGTTAAGTGAATCTGGCTCCTCCATTGACTTTGCTTGTCAGAAGATCGCAAACAGTGATCACATGACCCCGGGACACCGCAACCATCATAAATACGGGTCAGTTGCCAAGTGTCTGAATTTTGATCAGGTGACCATGAGGATGCTTAAACATCGTAAGTGTGAAAAATGGTCATAAGTCACTTTTTTCAGTGCCTTTGTAACTTCAAATGGTAACTAAACAAATAGTTTTAAGTCGAGGACTACCTGTACTATATATTCTTTTCTGCCCCAACAGTAGCATGATGCATCTGAGATTTTCTCTCTTGTGTGCTAAAATAAATTAATAATAAATTGGTTTACTTTATCTACAGTGAGTTGTGTGAAAGTGAAAAGAACTACTTGTTGAACTGCCTTAGGCAAGAAGATGTCTCAATTTAAGTAAATAACATTCAAAAGAAATGTTGAAGTATTTTCCTAGGTGTAATGTGGTCGTGCATCAGTGGTGGGTTGCCCCTGGTTCGCACCGGTTCTATAGAACCGGTAGTAAAACCAGCGGGAGGCTCTACCCACTGACCTCGATGTCATCACCCCGTGCGCGGCCCCATTGCAAACCGGTAGTAAAGGTAAGTAGAACCCCCCCGTTGTGCATCAATTACTAATAGGAGAAAAGAAGCAAACATGCTACTCTGTTACCTATAATTATTAAAGGGCAATACTACTGCTTTCTATTTAATTCCTCAA
The DNA here is from genome assembly GCA_012654045.1 of Ptyas mucosa. Classification (NCBI taxonomy): domain Eukaryota; kingdom Metazoa; phylum Chordata; class Lepidosauria; order Squamata; family Colubridae; genus Ptyas; species Ptyas mucosa. The sequence goes on along the minus strand of WNWU01000006.1, from coordinate 5,819,897 downwards.
AAAAAGTTGGAAAAATATTTTTTTAAACATTTATTAATTTAAAAACATAAATATTATGTTAATGACGCAAGCAAGGCCCATACTCTATACCCGTGATGGCGAACCTATGGCACGGGTGCCACAGGTGGCACGCGGAGCCATATCGGTGGGCACGCGAGCCCAGCTCCGGCACGCATGCGTGCGCCAGCCAGCTGATTTTCAGGCCTTCTGGGCTCACCAGAAGTCAGGAAACACACAGTTTCCAGCCTCCGGAAGGGCTCTGGGGGGGGGCGTTTTTGCCCTCCCCAGGCTCCTAGAAAGACTCTGGAGCCTGGGGAGAGCAAAAAATGGGCCCACCGTGCCATCGCGTGCCAAAAGCGGGGGGGCAGGGCACATAGAATTATGGATGTGGGCACGCGTGCGTGTGACCCCACCGTACTCCCCCCACTTTTGGCACGCGATGGCAAAAAGGTTAGCCATCACTGCTCTATACATAGGAAGATTCCAAATACATAGGAAGATGCATAGGAAGATTCTAACAGTTGGTAGACTAGAGATTCTCAATCATCCAGGTCATGGTTGTCCCAAAGGTACTTTTTTCAGGAGGCAACTGGACTTTCTTGTTTTTTCTTTTGAAGATGCTTCGCTTCTCATCCAAGAAGCTTCTTCAGCTCTGACAGGATAGTGGGGAATTTTCTTCAAAAGAAAAAAACAAGAAAGTCCAGTTGCCTCCTGAAAAAGCACGTTTGGGACAACCTTGACCTGGATGACTGAGAATCTCTACAGACTTTTAGCTATATAATTTGGGATGAACATGCTTTGAATGGTGTGGGAGTAGGAATGAATTTCCAGAGAAAAATTGCAGACTACAGGAACCAGGAGCACTACTCAGGTGACCCCGAGGACACAGATAAACTTCCAAGTGCTTCAACAACCCTCTAAAAGGATGCAGATTACAAGATGTCCTTCCATTACCTATCCTGTCAGAGCTGAAGAAGCTTCTTGGATGAGAAGCGAAACATCTTCAAAAGAAAACAAGAAAGTCCAGTTTCCTCCTGAAAAAGCACCTTTAGGCATAGGAAGATTCCAAATCAAACTGAATCCTTGATAACTACAAGGATATGTCCATGTGTTGGCAACCATGAAGGAGTAATTCCCCTTTTACTTATCCACAATTCTTTTTGAATTCCAGTCTAACTTACAGCCCTGGTACTTTCTAATCTCCCCCATCCAAGTATTAAAAAGGCCTGAACTTTCTTCATTCTTTCTCAGCATGCTGACCACATCACACTTAACCTTCTCGGCTCAATAGCATGGGATAAGATCCTCCACTAAGAATAGAGTGAGTCAATTTCTGCGGTATTTTTACTTCTTTTCTAAATTCATTTAATCTTATTTCCATGTTAATGTGTGGACTGTAAGAACTGTAAGAATTAGAAGATAATGCATATCCATTGACAAAGTAAGTCTGATAGATCATTCTTGAGCATTGAGATTCTAACAGCTGATTTCACAACAATCAGCACTCTTTTCCAGCGTGGACATGAACGCTGTAAATCAGGGTGATCTACAAAAAAAATTAAAGATATAACTGACCAATATTGCTTAACGCATTGTAAGCCACCCTGAGTCTCCGGAGAAGGGCGGCATATAAATCAAATTAAAAATAAATAAATATTGATTTGCTTAGTGTTTGCTTCTTAGGCCAGTAATTTCTGTAACCTATTTATTTCTAGAAGTAAACCAGAGTTTAAATCAGCTTTCCTGTATGTAAACAGCAAGTGCAGAGTGATCCATTCAGCTCTTGGTATAGACCAGTGATGGCTAACCTTTTTGCCATCGCGTGCCAAAAGCGGGGGGAGCGCAGTGGGGTCACACGCATGCGTGCCCACATCCATAATTCTATGTGCCCTGCCCCCCCGCTTTTGGCACGCGATGGCACGGTGGGCCCATTTTTTGCTCTCCCCAGGCTCCAGAGCCTTTCTAGGAGCCTGGGGAGGGCAAAAACGGCCTCCCCCCCCCAGAGGCCCTCCGGAGGCCAGAAACAGTGTGTTTTCTGACTTCTGGTGGGCTCAGAAGGCCTGAAAATCAGCTGGCTGGTGTACGCATGTGTGCCAGAGCTGAGCTCGCGTGCCCACCGATATGGCTCCGCGTGCCACCTGTGGCACCCGTGCCATAGGTTCGCCATCACGGGTATAGACTGACTTTCCTTAACCAGCAATTTATTTTTTTACAATCTCTGAACAGAAAGAACTTTAAAATTAGCTTGAGTGATACTTTAAAACGTTTAAAATATTCTTGGGAATGTAGATATAGCAGAATGCACAAAGAATGGCCTTTTATGAGCAACAATAGGTATTACTTTTATTTTAGATCGTCGACCTTTCCAAGAAAAAAAACATTTTATTTTCTGTACCAAGAGAACATTTCCCCCAAAACAATTCTTTCTACGCAAGGACAAGGGCTGGCATGAATGTCAGCAAATGTCATTAACAAACAATTGAATTGGAATGTAAGTTTTATTTTCCCTGAGAACCGCTTCCAAATGCAATTGGTGTTATTTTCTTCTTTTTATATATTACAACAGCAGCACATTGCATTTCCTTCCTCTTGACTCTCATTTTTTTCTTATTAACAATCTCCTTCTAAATATTTCCACAAACAGATGCAGCGGTCAAAGCCAAATTCATGTAACAATTGGCTAACATTCAGGCCAAGTAACTCCTAGCACATACCTTTCAAAATGGCTATTCGCCTTCTTGATAATAGTTATATCCTGCATGAGTAGGACATTTGTGATCCTTCAGTTATTGCTAAACCGCCATGTGACATGCTTGCTGGGGCTATTTAGATACAGTATCATCAATGTGCAGTGAGGCTGTGAAGTGTAATGTAATGTATCTGCCTGGGGAATAAGAGGTAGAAATGTGTAAAACAGTTCAAGTTGAACTGTTTTGACCTTGTAATAGGTGTTTTGCATGTTCAAAGTTCAAACAAGAACTAGGATTCAAGACCACTCAGAAACTACAATTGCTCCTAAAGGCAGCAGCACAAGTAGTTATAAATAAAACCTTAATAAATAATACTCCTAATGTATTAGCTTTCCTGGCTATTGATGGGCTACTGGGTACAATTCAAGATGCAGGTGCTCTCTAAGGCCCTGCATGGCATAGAACATATATATTTGTAGGTCTCCAGTCTACCTATCTACAAAATTCAATAGAGTTGCTGTTTTGGGCCCATCAATTAATCAGTGTTATCTTATAGAAACCAGGTGGTATCTCTCTTGAGGCCCCAAGACTGCTGGTCTTTAAAAAACTTCCCAAAGCTGGATCTTCCTCCAGACAACAGAACAGGATGGTGTATGAACCCATTATAATACATTGTCCCTGGTGTATTGCATTTTATTTTTTATTGTCTACTTTTCATACTGTAATTTTTAAACTTTTGCTACCTGCCCAAAGTTGCTTAGTAATGGGGAGCAACATAAATTGAATAAATAGATAAATAAGAATTATGTTTCAGAGTCAAAACATAACAGCCTTGAATGGTGTCATGGACATGCTGATTGCTCCAACCATGGCAGTTGGGATGAATACTGAGTTGTAATTGAAAAAACCCAGTGTTGTTGTTATTTTTTTACTAAGACTGTAGAACACCAGCATTTGATCCAGTCATATTCAGAATTTAGAACACTCAAGCCATTTCAAGAGTACCTGGTTGAAACACAGCCAACTTGAAATGTTTAACCGAGGTTACTTTGTTCGAAACTCAAAATAAAACATGTACAAAAATGTATCTAGTTTTGCTTCCATTTGGCAACTATATCTAGACTTTGGGTTCGAGGACAACCTGTGAGAGTGTCTCAGGAACTTCCCATTTCTCTGGTATCTCCAAAGCTGCTGAAAGAAACAGGTTTTCAGGGATTTCCTACAGTGCCAGTAGGGTAAGGCTACTCTCACTTTAGAGAAATGATCCTCTAAAACAGGGCTGTCAAACTCCCGGCCCGCGGGCCAATTGCGTCATGTGCTGGCCACGCCCATGCCCGGTTTTGCAAAGGGGAAAAAAATTCTGATACATCACATGACGCCGCCGTGATGACGTGAGTTTGACACCCCTGCTCTAAAAGGAGGGTATCACAGCAGGAAAAATGATTTTAATAATTAAATTACATAATTAACTTAATCTTAATGATTAAGACATTAAGACAAATGGTTCATAAATCTTGTGTGTATATTTCAAAGAAGAAAATAGCTGGGCTCAAAGCAACAACTCTTATTGAATTTTGTAGACAGGTAGAGATAACTGGAGATCTACAAATTTCTAGTTTCTGTGCCATGCAGGGCCTTAAAAGTGAATGCCAGCATCTCAAATTGTACCTGGAAGTATTGATATTCTGAGTTGGTATAAATATTATATATAGGTTTCCTAGCATGGCAATGTCAGAACTCTATTGCAACATACAAACTGGAAATGAACAAACCAAGGAAACTGGTTTCTTTAAGCTTGACTACTTAGATTTATTAAAGAAAGTTCACGGATTTTAACCCAGCGGTGTTTAACTGTGGTGAAATCCCCCTGGTTCTATCCGGCTCACCGAACTGGTAGCGCCGGTAGCGGGAGGCTCTGCCCACACACCGGGACCTCATTACGTCCCGGTTTTTTACCATCTGTACATGCACAGAAGGTTCTGTGCATGCACAGAAGAAGCACGTGCTCCTGTTCCCGAACCGGGGGCGAAGGTAAGTGAATTTCGCCGCTGTTTTAACCAGTGTGTTTGCTTTAAAATATAAATATACATGTACATTCAAATTTAATAGCAAACTTTTTTCTCAGACATTTTTGATGGAGAGAGGATGTAGCTCGTCCATTCTGAAATGTAAGCTGGCTTGCACCTGGGTTATCTGGACCCAACAGCTACCATACTTCTTATCAGTTTTAGAAAGATAACAGCAAAGGACAGAAGGCAAAATCTTCTAAGAGAGAAGACTTTGAAGAAAATCAAAAGTGTGAAATCAAAGCAAAGAGAAAGGAAGGCACTTGAAAGCAAGTACCTCTATATGAAAGGAAACAGAGAGCTCATGCGATTTGGGTGGGAAAAGAAAAGCAAAATTCATTTTTGAGCCCGGGCTTTTTGTAGAGATATGCAGGACAGAATATAAAGAACAACACTTCAGCTGCAGATTAGGAAAGATGCTCCTCAGACACCAAATAAACCATAAAGATACGTTTCCAAAAAAAAGCCACTGGTAATTGTTGCCTGTTATTGAGAGGCAGTATAGCTGGCAAGGTTGCTATTGAGCTTGCTGTGTCAAAAGCGATTGCCTTTTCATGCGGACACACAAAGAAGCAAGGCAATTGGACAAGAGAGGTCTCAAGTGTCTCTTCTAACCATCTTTTCAAAAGAGGATTTTACGGTAACCTTTTCATTCTGCACCACCTCTGCCAGCTCGGGCTATATTATCTTTAGGTAATGAGTTACACTAGGACAGCATAAAAATCTCCCTTTCTGAACCAGAAGCCCATTTACACTTCAGAACAAAAGATGCCGTATTTTGAATAACTAAGACCAAAAGAAAGTCACCTGATGCAGTTTGCTTTTTTTCCAAGTCTATCACAAATCCCAGAAGTAAAATTATCTTTTTTTTTTTAACCAGGGTCTTTAACATGAGCACGGCTACCAATTGAGCAATACACGAAGGACATGGGGATGGCAATTACATGAATCTTGCTTAGATGAAGCCTGACCAATGTCTATTAAACTTCAGCATCACTCTATTTTACTATTTTAGGTCAATGGTCAAGGTAGTCGGGATGCCTTTCAACCTGGCGATATCTAGAAGCAAGATATTGAACAATGGATCACACACGCCAAGCATAGGATTGGATATAAATTCATAAAGCACATATGAGCCGAGGTGGCGCAGTGGTTAGAGTGCAGTACTGCAGCTACTTCAGCTGACTGCTAGTTCAGCAGATCAGCGGATCAAATCTCACCGGCTCAAGGTTGACTCAGCTTTCCATCCTTCCGAGGTGGGTAAAATAAGGACCCAGATTGTTGGGGACAATATGCTATTTAGTATACTGTCTTTGGTGTAAGCTGCCCAGAGTCCTTGGAGAGTGGGTGGCTTATTATTATTATTATTATTATTATTATTATTATTATTATTATTATTTTATTAATAGAAATATATTATTTCTATTAATAGTGTTAATAGAAATATATTAGTCACAGAAATATGACTAATAAAATAAATAAATAAATAAAATAAATATACATATGCAATAACATTAATCTTTTAATTTGTAATTAATGTTTTTGAACATTCAGTTCAATATTGATTCCAAAGGCATGAACGTGGAGTACTATACAACTTTTATTATTTGTCTATCCACCTTCTGGTAAAAAATATAGCACATCTGTGTTAACATGGAAATAAAACTCATTATTTATGCAATTATTACATGCATTCAGTCAGTCATTCAATTTGTACGACTGCCCTTCTCACCTAAGTGACTCTCGGCTCACAAAATTTACAATGTATTAACATTACCTCTTGCTTTTCCACTTCAGAATGGATATTAAGCACAAAATAGAATAGACAGTTGTAATTAAAACATAAAAGCAAATAAATAGTTAGGCGATAAGCAACAACCATCAGCAAAAACGCATCTGAAGAAAAACCGGTTGAGATAAAAAACCTATTTACTTGCTGCAAGGAGAACAATTAAGATGAACCTTCCCAGCCTTATTTTATCTGCAATTTCAGAACCTCGATGGAAACAGCAAATATCCCTCTGAGGAATAAAGAAGGCCACTACTGAGAATTTTAAAACTCAAGCAGGCTGAGAGAGAAAGAATATAATCTTTCAAATAACCTATTCACAAGTCATGTGAGTTTTATAAATCATAACCCACACTTTGAATTATGTCTGGAAACTGCTTTCACTTCTTACTCACACTATAATTAAAGGTGTAAGCGTTTGATCATCTTCTGTATTTGATCACCCAACAATAGGAATAATGTGTCTTTAAGACATTTTGTTTTTTGTTTAAGAGTCTGCATTTACTTGCTGTTTCATCTTTATTATCTTGCCCCACTGGAATCCTGTCATGTCTCTTCTGACTTGACTTTTTGACACTTACCCCTCATTTTGTGGTTATATTATTTCTAATTTTCAACCATTCAAAACAGAAGGAAGTTTATCTTACAGATACGTGAGAGTGCTGTGCAGTTTTCAATATGTTGCTGTTCTGTTATTGAACTACAGCCCAACCATTTTATTTTAATTTAGCATTGGAATCGAATGTGAGGTTTGCAGAAATTCTAATTAATTTTAGCTACATGTAGAACCATATGTCATCATGCTAAATTATAGAGAAATACAAAAGTCATTGCACAAGTTTAAAACAGCTCATTATTTTTAATCCAATAACCAAGTAAGGAATTACAGGTAGATAGTAATTCAATGTCCATGTAGGAAGCTATCTTATATTGCGCCAGATTCTACCTCATTTTCATTGACAATGGGGTAGATAACCAAGAGATCAGCTAGATGTTTTGGGTGACAATTACCATATATATTGCTGTTGACCAAGCTTGGGCTAATGAGAGTTGAAATACAAAAAGTATCTTGGGTTCCACAAACAGGATTTTTGTTTGAATCATAAGTAGTGATGGTAAAGATTGAACATTGGACCTTGTTCATTTAATTCATATCCATCTTTTCATGAAGAAATTGTTCTCAAGGAGGCAAGGAATCAAGGAAAAGAAATTAAAAACAGAGTTGAAAACGTCATTAAAATATGTCAGTACAATGTAGCTTAAAAGGTACCCTTGGGATTCCACTTGTTAAAGCATTATTTAAATCCAATTGATAGATTACTGTTTCCCAATATCTTATGAAACTCGGAAACAAAACATTACTAATTTTTGCTAGCATGAATTAAACTTCAGAATGGAAATGAAAAGACTGTGAACTTACCTGAAACAAAGGCCACCTTTTCCTTTAGTATGGGAAGGACATCAGCAGCTTTCAAGCCATCATTACGGAAAGATCCTGCAAAAAATGAAGGAAAGGTGGGGGGAGAAAAGAGCAATATTCAGTTAAAAGATATTCCACCTTTTGACCTTGTTTATTTCATCTACCAAATCAATAGAAAGTGAATTTCTACACTTTGGGGGTTGAAAAGATGTGATGACCTAAAAAATTTGACCCACTGCAATTTTCTTCTAAAGAAAAATCTATCATTTTATCCATGAAGCATTCTGCATGATCAAACTACAGAAGGAAATTAGTGGGTTGGGGCTTTTTTTTTTTTCATTTTCCATCCTACTGTTATAGTAGGCTGAAATATAAGCAATGGAAAATGAAAATGCCTCCAGTTGAAGTCTGATTCCTGGTGATTGTATCCATGCAATTTTATTGCCAGGAAGTGGCAGATCATTCTTCTCTAAGGGTTGTTTTTTTTTTTAAATATCACTCAAAGCTACAACTCTGATGATATCCCATTCAAGGTTAATCTTGTTTAACTTCTAAAATCAGTAAAAGTCAGTTAAGGTGTTGTCCATCTGCTGAAGTAGCATGCTGGCAATGACATTAAAAAATTAAAACAGTTTCAAACTTACAAAAATTATATATTAAAGTTAATCGTGGTCCCTAGGACTTTTCCAATTGCATGCTTTTATATCAACACATCTGAAATTCCAGATTTGAGAATCAGAGGGATAAACATTAAACCTGCGCATACATCCCTCAAAATGCTGTTCTCCCTTTAATATACATATTCTGCAGCAATTACTTTGGGTGTGCAAGAAAGCAGGGAATATATGAAGGCAAGAGTTCTATATAAGACTGGCCTGCCTGTTAAAAATACAAATTGGGGATCAACTCTCTTTCTTTCCAGTAACCATCTGAACTTCATTCCCCAAAGAACTTCTCTGAGCCATATATCACGTAGCTGCAAAGTGTTCTCACTGTGGTAGAGGTAGTCCTCGACTTACCTGTCAGAAGGTCACAAAAGGTGATCACATGACCTGGGGACACAGCAATGGTCATAAATATGAACCAGTTGCCAAGAATTTGAATTTTGATCACAGGATCATGGGGATGCTGTAAAGGTCATAACTGTGATTTTTTTCAGTGCCATTGTAACTTTGAACAGTCACTAAATGAACTGTTGTAAGTCGAGGACTACATGTACAAATAGATCATTGCATAAATGTCACAAATAAGAACCATGGTTTACGATTTCTTGCATTTCAAATATGAACATCAAAGGAAAGTAAAATGCCATATGGTAGTTACTACTGATTGGGCCTTGGCAGCTTCCTCTTCATTCATTCTTAAATAGACTAATAAATCATCACTTTATCCTCCCTAGAAACCCAACAAAGTTCAGCTTTCCTGTCTTTCCCAAACAAGAAGCATGCCTGCTTTCTGCCAAGGTGCATGAGTCATTTCTAGGCTGACTTGAGGCAGCTGAGCTGTAGATTAAGAGTTGAGGGAGGACAAAATTTTGGTTGCCATGGTACAGTGAGGAGTGAATGCAATTCACGTTCCCCTCACACAATAATAACTATTCAGTTGAAATTCCACCTACACCATCAGGACAACAACGGTTATGGCAGACAAAGGAACCTATAATTTCCTAGCACCAAAGCCAAGCAATGCTGAGCAGAAGATACGCCACTGGATTAGAAGCCATTTTGTGTTCACTATAATGAAGTCTTTCCCTCTCAAGAGTTACCCAACAGTAGCTAACCTCTGATCATTTTCTGTTTCTAAGCAGAAGTGGTTAACATGATGATTTATTCCTGAAGGCCAGCAGAGAAGAAGAAAACAATCATATTCTTCTCAAGTATGTTTGTCCTACGTTTATACACTTTTAAAAAAATGATACATTTTCCCACAATTTTTAAAGCTATGTACAGATAGTTCTCAACTTACAACCGTTCGTTTAGTGACTGTTCAAGCTTACATGAAAAAATTGACTTATGACCATTATTCACACTTATGATTGTTGCATCATCCCTATGTTCAGATGCCTGGCAACTAGTTCATACTTATGACTGTTGCAGTGTCCCAGGGTCATGTGATCACCTTTTGCGACTTTCTGACAAGCAAAGTCAATGGTGAAGCCAGATTCACTTAACAACCACGTGACTAACAACTTGATTCACTTAACAACTGTGACAAGAAAAGTTGTAAAATGGAGCAAAACTCATTTAACAAATGTCTCACTAAGCAACAGAAATTCTGGGCTCAGTTGTGGTCATAAGTCATGGATTACTTGTAAAAGCAGATACAAAGCTACAAACTAAATGCAACCACTAGCTCTGCATTGGCAAATTACATCCCATTTCATACTAAATTTGTCAAATTGCCTCGAGTACCTGAAACATCCATAACTGTGGTTTTCATGTCAAACCCCTGCATTTCGCTGTTTCTTAATTATTACACAGTATCACTTAAGAGTTCTAAAAGATGGGCTTTTAACACCAATTCTTTGAGATTTCTTTCTTTCTTTCTTTCTTTCTTTCTTTCTTTCTTTCTTTCTTT
>WNWU01000006.1:5775844-5805304 GCA_012654045.1 Ptyas mucosa | reverse complement strand
CTAAGCAATAGCCTTCATACTTTTGTATATACCTGCTTCCGCCCCCCACCCCCACCCCCAAGCAGTGTTCTTTTTTATACAAAGTCAGCTTATTGCCCCCACAATTCGGGTCCTCATTTTACCTACCTCAGAAGGATGGAAGTCTGAGTCAACCTTGAGCCTGGTGAGATTTGAACTCGCAGTAATTGCAGGCAGCAGGCAGCTAAGTGCTACTTAACAGCACTTTAGCACCATGGCTTAGGGCCAGGGTATTTACGAGACTGCCTGCTGCTACCGATAACCTCCCACCGGCCAATACGCTCTCACAGAGGGGGCCTCCTCAGGGTGCCGTCGGTCAAGCAATGCCGGCTGGCGGCCCCCAGGGGGAGAGCATTCTCAGTGGGGGCACCCGCCCTGTGGAATGAGCTACCTCCCAGAATACGACTGATCCCGAACCTCCGGACCTTCTGTAAGGCCCTGAAGACATATTTATTCCATCAAGCGGGCCTGGCCTAAATAGTTTTTTAATGGGATTTTAATTTTATAAGATTTGGGGTTTTAAATTGGGAGGCCGATTGATTTAATATATTTTTAATTGTCTTAACTTTTGTATTAGTATGTATTTTTAATTTTGGCTGTTCACCACCTGAGTCCCTCTGGGGAGAAGGGTGGTATATAAATTAAATAAATAAATAAATAAAATAAATTTAGTCTGCTGCACCACCAAGGCTCTTTTTACACTAGGCTTAAAAAGTAATTTGGGAGTTCAGAATTTATTTTAGATCCCTTTTTTTTCCTCCAAGAGACCAGCAGAGCATAGATCATATTTTTGTCTTCCTACAGTCATTCTGTGTCAAAATCCTCCATCTGATAGTAGATGGGAACCTGGACATATCCAGTCCAACACTAAAATTTTGTGTTAGCTTTATGTATTTTTTTCTTCTCCACCCACATTCCCAACCCCCTTCTGCCCTTTCATTGTCTTAGCTATAATTCTAACATCCTAATTTAGCTTAGAAATTGAGCCAGGATTCATTTTGTTTCTCATGGATTTTTTTTTTATTACTCCTCCAGCAAAAACACATCGGATTACTCTGATAAATTCTATTTCCAGAGTCAGCCTTTGCTCCTTTCTTAGATTCATTTCATGGTTGCCAGAGAGATATTTTTACTCCTTTGATTGTCAGTTCATTTTGCACCCCTTTTGCTGTTTGGCAAGTAACAAATATATCCTCTGAATGAATCTCTAGCACTTAAACTAATGAATTGTGCTAAATAAGGGAGTTGCGTCCTAGAATCTTAACTGAAATTATGGTTATTCCCTATTTTAAAGTCTATTATTTAGCAAAATGGTTGAGATATAGAATCTCCCAAAAATCTTGGCCTCCATTCAGACCTTGCATTATCATAAAAACACATTGTTTAGAATGCCGTAGCTGGATTTTTCCGGGCAAAGAGTTTGAAAGTCCAAGTTTGGGATATTTAGCATCACATAAATTTTGGCATGAAAACCATGATTCTTTTTCCAATTATCTACAAAGCAAATAACTAACAAAGCCTTTAGAGCCCTTCTTCGTCTGGAACCACTACATTACTCTTGTTTTATGTCTTTTATTTTTTTCCCCTCTATTAAATTCACCTCATGCTGTTCATTTTTAATAGCAACTAAGCTCCTCTTAATCTGTGTAGCTAATCTGTAGCATCATCTTCCTTTCCATATTGATAACCATTACAGTTCTTTCCTGTCTTTAGGATATTGTATTTTTGAGCAAAATGCCAGTCCGCACCTTAAGAAGTGACAACAGCAGTCACACTATTTTCTCATCATTTGTTATTTACTTGAGTGTGCAAGATCAACATTAATCTTTTAAAACTATAATATTTCCTTGAGATAATGTTTTCCCAAAGTTTCCAAATGAAACAGTTTTGTCGAGCAAATTGTTCACCACTTTGGTGAATACTGATTTATTAATATTCCCCAAATTAGGAACCAGAACAGTAGTGGGTTGCTACTGGTTCACCCCGGTTCGGGCAAACTGGTAGCAGAGGCGGTGGGAGACTCCACCCACCTGCCTGGACATGATCAAATACGATCTGTGCCTGCACATGCACGAGCGAACCAGTAGCAAAAGTAAGTGAAACCCACCCCTGAACCAGAGGTATCAGTAGTTGTTCCCTAAACAATTAACAGATAATAATGGTGTGTTTCAAGTGCATGCGTGAGCAGCTCGATTTGTACAAGTGGCAGGCGCATGTGCCCAGTGCTTGCACAAATGAAGCTCTGCGCGTGAGCGTGAGTGCCTACTGTTCATGCAAATGGAGCTTTGCACATGAATGTGAGTGCCTGCTGCTTTTGCAGCCCAGTTCTGAATGGGCTGTGGTCCAGTAATGGGCTTGTTGCCTGGAGATTGAGGACCCCTGGTCAATTTGATTAGCTACTTTGTTGTGCTAAGAGAAAATAAACCATGCAAGCCTTTACCTACATAACTGGCATATATTTCTGCTGTTCATGCAACCTAGCTTTAAATAAGTAATGGCCTGCGCACAAAACCAGAATTTCCCACAGACAGTATTCTGAAATTTCATTGTCATTTTTCTTAGAATCTCTCTCTCTCTCTCTTTTAACTGTGCTGTCTTAAAGATATACACTTAAGCTGTTTTCTTACTGACAGGAAACTTTATCTCTCAATCGGAACAGAGGAGAACTTACAATGAGGAGGTGCAGCAAATACATGCATCATATAGACTCCACTCTGAACTAGTTTCCTAGATGAATTTTAAAACCATGGCAACCAAACAAACCATTGGCAAACTAAGGCTAATCCCACTGTGCCATAACCCCAAATCAAACCATGTGTTGTATTTAAGACAAAGATTACATTCACTTTATACCCGAAATATATTGTCAAATTTTTAAAAATGATGCTATTTAGTGTGTACTCCTTAGAATCTTTCCAAAACTAATATTGTCTCCCAGCTTCTCTAACCTCTCCTTCCTTTATTAATTATACACCATTCATGTATGTATGTATGTATGTATGTATGTGTCATATTTCTATGCCGCCCACTCTCCAAGGACTCTGGGCGGCTTACACCAAAGACAGTATACTAAATAGCATATTGCCCCCAACAATCTGGGTCCTCATTTTATTCACCTCGGAAGGATGGAAGGCTGAGTCAACCTTGAGCCGGTGAGATTACAGCAAGATACTGCAAGTTGCTGTAATCTTTTCCCCATTCGGATAGTTTAAGCCAGGGGTGTCAAACTCGCGACTCGTCATATGAGTATCGCAATTTCCCTCCTTTCCTAAAATGGGGTGGGCGTGGTCAACGCATGATGCATCCGGGCCACGGGCCATAAGTTTGATACCCCTGGTTTAAGTTTTCTAAAGACCTCAAGATCTTTGCCAAATCTAGTCCCAGGGCCAGCATTTTGTACCCCGTAAAAAAAACTAAAATCGGTAGCTTGTCTCTGACATTTCCTGCTTTGTGGATCTGCATCCAGGAGAAGACTTTACAGAAAGAAACTCCTCCATCTCCTCTGCTAACTTTTTTTTTACTTTTCTGCAGACCTGAAACGTCTTGTTGGTGTGACTGCCAAACAAAGTTTTTCTTCACACGAAATGTTGGGTTATGCTGAGACTGACAGGCTGTGAATGTACAGATATCAATGGTATCAATGTTTAAGCCAGAGGGATGAGCTTCTTAATAGAATTAATCTTTTTTACAGCCATGACCTATCAGAGAGATACTATCTAGTATTTGTGGTCAGGAAGTATCACGTGTTAGAATCACTCCTGTCACTATCACATTGTTTGTTTGTTTATTAAATTACATACTGCATAGTCTGGACAAGCCTTGTTTGGTCTCCCCCCCCCCCCCCCCGGAGAGTGCTTTGAGCTACAAAAACAATATTGCTTTGTAAGATGTCACGAATGAAAACATGTAGACTGTTGACATTTCTTCAGAGTACAGTACTGTTTATGGCAGGGGTGGGCAGCTATCGACTCTTTACAACAGGTGTGAAATCCAGCAGGTTCTGACAGGTTCTGGAGAACTGGTAGTGGAAATTTTGAGTAGTTCAGAGAACCGGCAAATATCACCTCTGGCTGGCCCCAGAGTGAGGTGGGAATGGACATTTTGCAATATCCTTCCCCCAGGAGTGGGGAGGGAATGAACATTTTGCAGTATCCTTCCCCTGGAGTGGGGTGGGAATGGAGATTTTGCAGTATCCTTCCCCTGCCATGCCCACCAAGCCACGCCCACCAAGCCACACCATGCCCATCAAGCCACGCCCAAAGAACCGGTGGTAAAAAAAAATGGATTTCCCCACGCTTTACAACCTGTGGATTTCAACTCCCGGAATACCTGAGCCAGCTAGGCTGATAACGTGCAGAAACCATAACCATAAACTTTGGCTCCTTTACCACCTTGTAGATTTCAACTCTCAGAATTTCTGAGCCAACCATTGTGAACCATGCTGTCTCGGGAATTCTGGGAATTGAAGTCCACAGATCGTAAAAGGGCCATGGTTGCTGACCCCTGGTTTATGGTTATAGTTATTTGCATGCTGTATCTTTGTCTTGTCTTATGTTGATTCTATTTACTTTGTTTCTCATTGTTTTAAAAACTACACAGACATGCGGTTAAAAGAAAATATAGTTACCTACAATCTGTTTCTATCAGCATCTGTGAAATGATAGCATCTTAATTTATTTGCCTGAGCTTGAAGTTGTGACATTCACCTACCCGCTGAGATGTATGCCTTTGTAAAATCCCAAGAGGAGTAGTAAGCAATAGCAAATCATGCTAGCAACATTATAGTACGACAAAAAAAAAAAAAAAAAAATCCAGAGACTGATTTAGCAGGGAGATGAACTCCCAAATTAGCAACTAATCAAGATAAATAGTAACATAGATCTCAAGAGATTAAAAGTTACTTAAACGATCGGAAGGTTACTGTTGTTTTGCACTAGAATTAACAGCAGGTTACACTGCACAACTAAAACAGCTTTAAGCTTCTGTGAATCTGCAACAGGGGTACACAGTGATAATAGTGTGGCTCATTATCAAACATTGATCTCTTTTTTTTTAAAGCTACTTGTTATCAATATGTGAAAATTTTGTTTAATCAGGAACTTCCAACTAGCTTTGACCCTCTGTCCCCAAATCCAGAGCCTTTTTTCACTTGCATTAATAATGCTTCAGAGTCAGACATGTCCAGGTAACATTTTTTTCCCCTGCTCCAATTCCAGAATATTGCATTCATTTCATTTCCAGTTCATCAATGAGATATCTTTAAGCAGCCCTTAGCTGTACTTTGTTAACGTGATCTTCCTTATTTGGCACTGTCCAAGAGCAGCCACAAGTCATATACAAGTTCTGGAACAAAACATACCTCCCAGGTACTGACTAGCTCTGGCATGCCTATTGCTCCTCTCTTGGCCCCTGGGGAAAAGCTGTGGTGCCATGAGTCTTGGCACCATATTTGCTTGCTTGGCAACTGGTTCATACTTATGATGGTTGTCATTCCTTTCTAGGTCACGTGATCACCTTTTGCAACCTTCTGACAAGCAAAAATCAATGGGGAAGCCAGATTCACTTAACAACCGTGTTACTAACACTGATCAACTGTGGTGAGTCACTTAACAATTGTAGCAAGAAAAGTCATAAAATGGGGCAAATTTTCCATGCCGTATTTGTTAAGTGAATCACTGCAGTTGTTAAATTGGTAACCCAGTTGTTAAGTGAATCTAGCCTTCCCATTGACTTTGCCTGTCAGAAGGTCGCAAAAGGTGATCACATGCTGCAATGGTCATAATTGTGAAAAATGGTCATAAGTCACTTTTTTTCAGTGCTATTGTAACTTTGAACAGTCACTAAATGAACTGTTGTAAGTCGAGGACTATCTGTACTGTAACAATCTCTATGGCATAGTCTCTGAAGACTACTCATAAGCTGCAGTAGGTACAAAATGCCATAATCCATAGGTGTTGTGGCTCCGACCCCCGAGCCCATCGTATCGGAGGAAGAAGGATCCGAACATGAAGGAGAGGAGCTGGCCAGGCCTCCCTCCCCCGGCCCCTCTTCTCTGACAATTCCTCAGATGTCAGCCGAAGGAGAGGAGATTGGCCAGGAGCCAGGTGTCTCCAATCGGTCGGAGAGTGATGAGGGAGATAAGTTGTGGCTGGACCCATGTCAGCGTCGGCGTGCTAAACGATCACAGCAGAGGAGGAGGCGTGCCAGGGATTAAGCTGAGTCACTGGACCACACCCCACAGGCTATATAAAGGAGGGGGGTGGCTGTTTAGATTCTGTGATGGACAAAGTTAATTCTTGCAAGCTCCTTTGGTGCAAAGCCTCAGTCTGCTGAAGGATTGTGAATTGGACTGTTTTTTCCCAGCCGGTGTGTATTGCATTTGTTATCTGGTGGAGGAATACCCCCCTTCTTGTTATAGTAAAGAACTTGGCAGCCGGTTCCCGTAGAGCTGCCAAGCCTCTGATAACAGACCGTTTGTGTGTGCCAATTATTTAACCCTCGACTGTCTGTGTGGGTTTGTGCGTGTGGAGGATGGGGACAGAACAATAGGTTATCAGGGGACAACCAGCATTAAGTCACAATACTTGTGCTTTAGGTTTCTGATACAAGTCATACTGTGGTATTGACCGATAAAGCCCTACATGGCTTGGTACCTGGTTGCTCACAGAAACCCCTACGTCAAATATATCCTAATTGCCCACCCCCCACCCATTTCCCTCATCTTGGAGAAAGCTACAGGTTCCCACCCACCCACAGAATACTCAAAGGAGAGTGAGACATGAATGTTGTTTTCTGGGGCAGTGCCCACCCCCTTGGATAGCCTTCCTCCAGAGATCCAGATGACACCTTTGTTCCTGAGCTCCACGAAATCTCTTGAAGATGGAGTTACTCAGAAGGACATCTGGGGTTGACAGCTGGTCACTGAACGCCTACTTATATTACTTCTCATTCTGTTGTAATTTAATATTTATTGGTTTTGATGTTTTATGTTGATTTATTTAGTAGTTGTAGTGCATTTTGATTTTGCCTGTGCATCGCCATGTGTCCTTGGGAAATACAGCAGTACAAAAAAATATGACTAAATAAATGATACACGCACTTTAGCATGGATGGTATATAACTTTCATAAGTATATTCATTTTTGATACATAATATTTAATTCTAAAAATGCACTTTAAAAACAGAGAAATGCTTAGTTTGAATCAAAACTCTGTTCCAATATTGCATTAATCTGATGAAGGCTAATTATGTCAGCTTGCTTAAAAATTATATAGTACACTGCCCAGAGCCCCACCTTGAGGGAGATGAACAGTCTAGAAACATGAAATATAAATAAGTAATGTTTTTAAAAATGTGAACCAAACAAAATTCTGTGATGATATTGCCACAAGTCGCCCTTCTGTACAACACAAAGAGCAAGCACTGGAATTCTCAAAGTCACTATATACATGCATAAATAACTCTCAAGGATCACATATAAAAGAGAAATATAACTTCTGAAACACTTCTGAAATGCAAAATATGCTGCAGACTTCTCCAACATCTGTTTTCTAGGGGATTTGATGCCAAACAACAACAACAACAACAACAAAAGATTTCTAATTAGAGGGCAACTCAGATCATCTTAAGGCCTCCAATTTTCTTCAGAATCTCCATATTCTAAATTAAGACACAATCTGTTCAATGTGTTCTTGTAAAACAAATGATGTCTATGACCCATTGTTTATCTCCTCCTGTCTTTTCCCTTCATGTCTGGTTAAGTGTCTTTTTCATTCAATGGGAAGTTTTGTCAACAAATTCAGATTCAGATGTCTGTCCGCCAATGTGTAATGTGGAATCAAAACACCAATCATTTCTTCCATGTATTTTTATCACAACATTTCAGCATGCAAAATGGGGATGATTTAAACATAACATAGCTGGTTTTCTCATGCTGAGCCTTTTACAGCTTACTAACACATTCCCTGACATTTTGGCCTTTTCTTATTCAGAGTTTGCCTGTAATATTGCTAATTGAATTTTTATTGTCTCATTGCACTTTTTTGAGTGCAGCTTGACTTTTGCAGAAATGAAAGAATATAAAAATTCTAAAAGAGTCTCATTTCTCTGCATTCAATAATATTGTTAAATGTACACGGACAGGACAATATTTCCTTCTGAACCCATCAAACACATAGGCAGAAAATGGAGGTACCTAGCTTCATAAAAGCACTTTTTGTTTCTTCCAACAGATACTCATATCTCACAACAGGCTACCTTCCTCCTTCCCCTCCCCTCCCCTCCCCTCCTCTCCCCTGTCCTCTCCTCCTCTCTTCCTCTCCCCATCATGTCCCATTCTGTGAGACTGCCTGGACAAGTCCCTGAGGCATTCTTGGCAAGATTTCGGAAGGGGCTTGCCATTGCCTCATTCCTAGGGTTGAGAGTGACTGGCCCAAATCACCCAGTTGACTTTACGCTTAATATGGAACTAGAACTCATGCTCTTTTGGTTCTAATCTGAAATCTTAACCATTCCACCAAACTGGCTCTCTCCTATTTTTCTACCAGCATCTAAAGCGTTTTATAAGGATAGCAATCCAGCTTCTACCTGAAAAATCCCAGGAAAGGGAGCATCAAATTTCATGAGGCAACTTGCTTCACTGCCTGACAGCTTTTATTGGGAATTCTTTCAAATCTTTATCCTGAATTGATGTTTCTGCATCTATTGGTCACTGGAGCAACAGTAGGCTTGTCCACTTCCTCGACAATATATACGACAATATTTTACCAATTGATCCTGGCAATTGATTTTCAGCCTCCTTGTCTTTTCTTTTCTTTCTTTGTACCCCCTCCCCGAAAAGTCTCTTTTGTTCTGGACGGGGTGTTGTCATAAGGCTCAGCTCATTGTGCTTTAGTCTTTCTCACACAATCCCTTCAATTTCTGGCAACTTTTTTAGATTCTTCTGTAATGATATGTCCATTTCCCTCCCAATTTCTTTTATACATCCATTTTTCTTTACAAAATTTTAAAAAGCTCTGTGCATCTACATGTAGTGTCCCCAATGATACTTTTTAGCAATTGTGCCTTCTGTATGCCCTCTTCCACATTTGCCATCCTTCCTGAATGCTTTTCTCCTTTGTAAGCTGCCCAGAGTCATGAAGAGTGTATGGGTGGACATATAAATTCTCTTAAATAAAAATAAAATAAAATAAAATAAACTACCCTCCCATCTGATTTTGCCCAAAACTCCCTTCTGAAATTCAATATGGAAATCTGACTGCCTTTGAGCTAAGCAACAACACAGCCAATTTCTTCCAAGGATCCAATCACCTTAGCTTCTTCACCTTTTCAGCCATGCTTGAAAAACCAAAACCCCTTGTAGTTTTTGTATGGACTTTTGCTGCTTTTCTCTTTCTAGAGATGAACAATAACAGCTAATAGCCACAGATGCAGTCTTCACACTGATATTAAACAAGTCACAGAGCTACTTCTTAGGAAAACCGCATACATATTTTAATATTTTTCCAGTTACATCATCTACTTCTTTTTCAATGTTCTCATGGCATTGATTTATTCTTTTTCATCGTTTTTTTCAAGGACATTTAACATTTACAGCATTCATTTCAATTCCACTTTTCAACATACCATTTCCATATATATCTCTAACATACTTCTTCCAGCATTCCCTTCCCATTCAAGCATCATTCCAATCATTTCATCACTTTTATTTTTAATTCCTTTCACTCTGCTGGAGACTTTTTGTTTGGCTCTTTTTATGCACTCCCAAAACATTTTCTTTAATTTACATTAAAACAGCTCTGTGTTTGCTTTGTTTCTTTTAACCTTTACCATACTCTCTTTCATTGCCTTCTTTGTAATTATATTTTCTCTATGTTCACATTATAGAGTATCTTTGTCTCAACCACATTTTTGTCGCAGTCATTCTGCACAACTATTTTCAATCCTTCAATCCACTCTGCATGCTTTCCATAGCATACTTCCACATATCTCTATAACATGATAGTTCATTGGAGTTGCACAGCTATAATAAATAAAACATTTACTTAATTTAAATAACTATGTAAACATGATAAATGAGGGTTTTTTTTTCATTTCCCCCCTAGATATCTACTAAAATCCCATCCCTTGAGTGATTTTTCATTCATTTTGTTAGGAGATTCAACTTTTTCATCCTTTTTTTTTCACACAGGGCTCATGCTTTCCATTTTTCCTCTCATTGTATCTTTCTTGCTATTTCTTACACTTTTTTCCTATTTTTTTTGTTCCCCTCCCCCCAAATCCACCTTCAATACTAATCATCTATATCCCTTATTCAATAGTTCTCATTATCCATCTATCCTCTGCTGATACTCTTGGTCTTTTATCATAAATTATCAAATCCATCATCCATTTAGATTTGTACTTGTTTTCCCTTCGTATTCTCTGGCACAATCATTATATTCTCTGGCACAATCATTAAACCATACATTTGAAACAGTGTTTTCTAAACAGATACTCACTGGTCACTACTCTAATTCATTCCCGGATCTCTAACTGGCCTTATTTTTTCTTTAATCATCAAACTGAACACATCTGCAGTTTGTGAGTTATCACCACTCGCTGAACATTGTGTGTAACTATTATCCTTTTACGTCCATAACAACCACAAAGACATCAGTTCATAGTTTCTGACATAAATCTTACCCCTTTCATTCATAATTTAACATCCACTTTCTTGCATGATTTCATCAACTTCACTGCACATTAGAACATGGCTATTATGTCTTTATCCTTTTTTCCCCCCTCGCAGATATGCAACCTAAGCTTTTTTTCCCTTTCATTTTATGTTATTCATTTACATAAATAATAATGTACATGGATACCACTTCATGACAGTGAAACCTGGATGGTATAAAAGGATTACAGCAGATGCCTCAAGATAAAATCCATAATGCCCAAGTTAAAATAATATGCCCAATCACAAATATCATACTACCAGCAACAGCATAACTAAAGTTTGGCCCAAATGCCTGGGAAAACAGCCAGGTCTTCAGGGATTTGTTAAAGGCTGAAGGATTGGGAGCATCTGGCCGGCCAGAGAAGGCATGGCTCTGAGCTCTAACAAAATGCCATTCTTGGATGGTGTAGGCCCGTGATGGTGAACCGGTGGCACGCAGAGCCCTCTGTGGGCATGCGCACCACCGCCAGCTGCTTTTGCTTTCCGGCATGTGCATGCATGCCAGCCAGCTCGTTTGTGCATGTTGGACCACCAGAAATCCGAAGACCAGCTGGCCAGTATGCATGCACACGCTGGCCACCTGTTCTTCGGATTTCTGGAGCTCTGGTGCGCGCAAACACCAGCTGGCTGGTGCATACATGCACACTGGTTTTTGGGTTTCCAGTGCTCATGCATGCGTGCGCGTTCCAGTTTGGGCACTTGGTGCCAAAAGGGTTCGCCACCACTGGTATAGGCTGCCTGTGGTATGTCTGGTGAGCCAAGACAATGAGGATGAGTAGGGCCTACAAATAGTTTGCTATTTGCTGTATAGGGCTTGTATGTGAAAACCAGCACATTGAATCACATCGGAAGCCTAAATCAACTTGCAGAGCAGTGGTGTTATATACTAGTGTGATGTTATACACCCATGGACTTCTCTATTCTGTCCTTTAAAATGCTTCTCCAAATATTTCAATAGAATTCAAGCCTATTTTAGTCCTTTGGGGGAGCATATCTTTTGAGTCTGTGTTGACTTCTAGCAACCACCAAGTCCCTGCAGTTTTCAAGACAAGAAGTGATTTGCCATTGCTTGCTTCCTAGGTTTGAGAGAGAGCGACTTGTCCATAGTCATCTAGCTGGCTTTTTGCCTAAGGCAGGACTAGAACTCACAGTCTCCCACTTTCTAATGCCTTAACTATTACATCAAACCGGCTTTCTTTTTAGTCCATTTAGAAATTACAAGTTAGTTACTCTCAACATTCTAATCCTCAATCCTCAAAGATTACATATTAATTTCCATGTGAATTCAACTTTCAGGGATGGGACCGAGATGGAAGTTAGCAGGTGTGTGGTTTTAGGTGTGAATATGATCCTCAGATGTCCATAGATATTATGGTTTTCAACAAAGGATATGGATAATTGTTCTCAATGGACAATAGGAGTATGACATTATAGGAGGACAAGTTTGTCACTATCACTTGGGCAAGGAAAGTGACTTGCTTTTCAATACTTAAGTAAAGCTTCAGTTGACTAAATTCCAAATCAGTTAATGTTTTGTTACTCACCCAACCTTTATGCCAACACATTTTTGTGTGCTGTTGAGTATCCCAGTAGAATAACTCATCCCAATATTTATTCCTCAGAGCATGTGAGCTCCGATTTCAGCTCTTATTCAGGGGTGAAATGTTCACTCATGTAAAGAGGAGCCTTTTGAAATGGTCCTATTTTACAGGTAATGAGTATTATCTGCCAGATGACACCATAAATCTGAGCAAAACTAGAATGCTTTACATATGTCAGCTGTTTCAGCCTGGACGAAGGAAGACCAAGGAAAGCATCAACCTAAATAATTTATGTACATTGCTTATATATTCTGACATCCCTGACAGCTTTTTAAAACATTAATGAAAAATCATCTTCTGTGTGGCTGAGTCATGGCTGTCAGTCGGTGAAGACTCCATATCATTCCATTTTCTTTTCCCCCTACATTTTCAATTCTTTTGGTAGGCGCAAGTTGCTCGTAACAATTCAGGAGTTCAACATCTAGACTGTAGATCAAGGGTGTCAAACTCAAGGCCTGGGGGCTGGATCTGGCCCACGAGGTCCTTAGATCTGGCTGGCAGGGCTGCCCTGGAAACAGCGAAGGACCGGCCCACGGTGCCTCTGCCAATAAAAACAGAGCTTGGGAAGGCTGCGGGTGGCCCTCCCAAGCTCTGTTTTCGCTGGCAGAGGGTTGCAGGAGGTGGTCACAGCCAAAATCAGAGTTCAGGAGCCTGTTTTCGCTGGCAGAGTGCTTGGGCCAGCACAGGCACCCCCAACATGAGTGATGTTGAGCTGGCCATGCCCCCCCCACCAGCCCTCCCCCCGAGGTCAAACAGAACCCTGATGCGGCCCTCAATGAGTTTGACACCCCTGCTCTAGAGCATCTGGAAAGATTGCCCACAAATGTGTGAAGGATAAATGTGTGAAGGACAAAAATGATCAAGGGAATGTGCAAAGGGAGTCAGCTATGGGATAAACAATTCCTTCTTCAATAACACTTGATGTGTCAGCACCAGATAGTAATAATATTGTTCTTTCATTGTGGACCTGCTGCTTAGTAATTAGCAGAGTTGTGGTGCCAATAGTGCTAATTGTTTTGGAAAAATAAATTATCTCCTTTCTCTCTTAAGTCTTCTCAGGCAGCAACAGTCATTCTTCAGCAGTTCTATAGTCATCAATGGGTCTCTTATAGCAGCTATAACCAAATTTCCAGTTATCTTTCTAACTTATATAGGAAGCACTAAGAATAACTATAGCGACATATAGAAATTAGATCCACTACTGCCCCATAGATGCCTTAGATGGAAACAATATTAGATTAATTTCCCAATTGGCTGATTAGAGAACCCAATTTCAATCCTGTACAATAAAAGTAAGCTATGTCCTTCATTTTTTACAATGCATATATTACAAGTAAGGGATTATAAATATATAGGTAGTCCTCAGCTGATAACCACAATTGAGCCCAAAATGTATGTTGTTAAGTGAGAAATTTGTTAAGTGAGTTTTGCCCCATTTTATGACTTTTCTCACATTTGTTAAGTGAATCACTGCAGTTCTTAAATTAGTAACACGGTTGTTAAATAAATCTGGTTTCCCCACTGACTTTGCCACTGTAACTTCGAACAGTCACTAAATGAACTGTTGTAAGTCAAGGACAACCTGTATATGATTATTTGCACAAAAATAAGTCAGTTTTTACCATTTTTTTAATTTAAGGTTTTTACCATTTAAGTCTAGAAATATAAATCTCCCACAGTCTCTGATACTGTAAATTAGGAAGGATTCTTTCTGAATTTTTTTCTCTGCCCATTATGCAGCTGAAGGCTATGCCCTCTCTTATCTTATCATTCCACTAGGCAGCATCTCTTCCCCCTGCCTGTCTCTCAAGGTCATTTCCACGTGCCATTATATCCTGCTCATAAATGGGCACAACACAATGGGCAATTTAGCCAGTAGGGAAGAAATAACTGAAAACATGGAAGGAATATTAGCAGAAAGTCACTATGTCATGCTTGTATTCTTGATGTAAGGCCGTGATGGAGAGCCTATGGCACGCATGCCCAAGGTGGCATGCAGCACCATCTTTCTGCCCAATTCACCTGCAGCTGCGCATGCGTGCACACCCCAGCTGGTGTTTGGGCCTCTATGCACATAGGCGTGCAATTCAGGAGACCAGCTGGTCTTTGGAGCTCTCCTGCACATGCACGCGTTTGTGCATGCACGTGAGAGTACTTGCGTGCGCATGCATAGACAGTGTTTATGCGTGTGCATTGCACATGCAAAAACCACACACATGCACAGATGGTGCAATTGAGCACACAGCATACAAGGGGAGCTGTGCAAAAGCTGTGCGCATGTGCAGATGGTGCTTTTGTTCACGCAGTGCACGGGGGAAGAGACATGTGTTAGTGCGGATAGCACGCATGTGCACGAAGCACGCAAAGTGCATACCTGTTTGGCACTCAGTGAGTAAAAGGTTCGCTACCACTGATGTAAGGGAAACTCATTCAACTAAAACTGAGCATAGCAGAATTCATATCTTTAACTTTGAGAACATAGATTTTAACAAACATAATAGCGATTTCTTCTCAGGGCAGCCTAACAAGATAGGGGATGGAGGAAGGAGAGAGATTTCTTAGAAACAAATAATAATAATAATAAATAAATAAATAAATAACTCCGATCAGTTTTTTAAAAATGAGAACAGAAAAGGCCAATGGGATTAGCAAAGACTTTAAATCAGAAAAGGTCTTCTGAGCAGGTCACCAAGTAGAAGCATATATAGTAGAGATGATGTCAGGAAACCTAACACTCAGAATGGGCTTGAGGTAGGTGAAGGCTATGTACATTTCAGAAAAGGCTTATCTAGATATATTCAAAAGAAAAGAATCTGTATACCAACTGCTCATTGAAGATGGCCTGCAATGAAGAATATTTGACTTTTATCTCCTCAAACAAGAAAGTACGGTAGCATCATAATTGTTGAAGGGCAGGATAAAGCAGCAGGACGGAAATTTGAGATTAGTAGAAATAGGGAACAATTACTTGGTAGCACAGTGGTCTAAAGCACCCTGTTATTAACACCAGCTGCCTGCAATTACTGCAAGTTCTAATCTCACCAGGCTCAAGGTTGACTCAGCCTTCCATCCTTTCTAAGGTAGGTAAATTGAGGACCCAGTTTGTGGGGGCAATAAGGTGACTTTGTATAAATATATAAAAGTATGAAGGCTATTGCTTAGCGCATTGTAAGCCACCCTGAGTCTCCGGAGAAGGGCGGCATATAAATCAATTTTTTTTAAAAAAATTACTACTTCGTAAAGGTTTTAGTCTCCCGGGACAAAAAAACTCTGCATTCTAGGATACTGATAGTATCCTAGCCAAATCTTTATGGTAGTCTAGCCAAATCTTTATGGATTATTTTTGAAAATCTCGGAAAACTGATGAAGTCCCAAATGACTGTAGGAGAACAAATTACTTATTATTTATTTATCCTGGCGTACTGTTGACTACTGAAGTCTCTCAGAAGTAATAACTAAATAAAGACTTTAAAAATATCATTAAACCAACAGTTAAAAGCCTGTTCAAAAATGAATGCCTTTAAGGGCCTGTTCATTTATTTATTACAAAAATTATATATTGCCTTATCCAAAGACTCCACAGCATTAAAACCCAGAATGAGATTACTTACTCAGGCCTCTATTTTTTTTTAAAAAAAAAAAACGCTGATAAAACTACCACATAATAATTATGTAGAAGATAACAAAATACAAAGACTTGCAAACGGAAATAAAACAACTGTGCCAAAAGAAAGCAAAGGTAGTATCAATATAATCATAGGTGCCTTAACTGCAATCCCAAAACAATTGCAGCACCACTTGGCATTGAAAAAATCAGAATCAGTCAATTGCGAAAGGCAGTTTTACTTGGAACAGCTTACATCCTGCAAACGATTCCTCTAACACCATCAAACATCAACATCTGCACTCGGTGGGTCAAAACAGAGTCTTTCTTTCTTTCTTTCTTTCTTTCTTTCTTTTTCTTTCTTTCTTTCTTTCTCTCTCTCTCTCTCTCAGAATAGAAGTAAGATGGTTCTTCCATTGGACTGCTGGCACCCTCCAGTGTTAGGGTAGAAATCCCAAAAGGAACCCCTCTCAAAGGGCTGCACAGGATCAGCATGTTCAGCTTGAAGGCAATATTTCTGAAGGTAACTGGAAGCCAAGTCATGTAGAGCTTTATAGATTAAGCTAGCGTTCTGAATTATATCTCTATGGTGACAAATGCAGTGATTACAAATGAGCAGTTATTCTGCGATGCTGGCTCTCCTCTGTTAGCAAGCAGGAAGGTGCTCTCTTTTTACATCCCTGTAATCCAGGGGTAAAATCCAACAGGTTCTGACAGGTTCTGGAGAACTGGTAGTGGAAATTTTGAGTAGTTCAGAGAACCAGCAAATATCACCTCTGGCTGGCCCGAGTGGGGTGGGAATGGCGATTTTGCAATATCCTTCCCCTAGGAGTGGGGGGGAATGGAGATTTTGCAATATCCTTCTCCCAGGAGTGGGGAGGGAATGGGGATTTTGCAGTATCTTTCCCCTACCATGCCCACCAAGCCACGCCCACCAAGCCACACCATGCCCAACAAGCCATGCCCACAGAACCGGTAGTAAAAAAAATTGGATTTCACCATTGCTGTAATCCCTTAATTCAGGGTAGGGTCAGAGCAACTGGGTGGAGCCCAGCATTTACTGGCCAGATGCCCTTCCTGATGCCATGTGGAGTTCGCAGCAGTTATTTTCACTTTGTGTTCTAGCATAGAAACATCTGTCACTACCTAATTTTAAACTCTCAACCTTCTGAGTGGGAGGCAAGTGCCTTCATCATTAGGTCACCACACTGCTCCACAGGAAGCAGAAAGGTACATTTTGTGTCAACTCTAGTTTCTAAGTGGTCTTCAAAGGCAGCCCCAAGTGGAGTCAATGGTGATAATTTGAATATGAAATGAGAATAGCATGGGTCAATGACACAGGGGATTCTGGTCCAAGAAGGGCCACAGCAGGAACACCAGCCAAAATTGGACAACACTCCCCCCACCTACAACCTTCTGGATCACAAAAGCTGAGAATCCAGGAGGATGGCCATGTTTCAGAGCTGCTCCTTTGGGGGGGGAGCGGGAGTACATTCCTTTCCAAAGTCAAATAGAAGCCAGAATCTCCTTAACTACTTCTTCCTAGTTGCCTCTGCTGCCAGTAACACTGGCATACCAATCAAAGACTCCTGAGCCCTCAAAACTCTAGTTTCTTCGAGATGTTTTTATTTCCTCTTGTTCTCCAAACTTCCATTTACTACCCACTCACTTGAAAACTAGCCAGAATCTCCCACTTAAATTCTCATTCTTCTTATCTTGTCCACCATATACTGTGTTTGTTCTAGCTTCCAGGTGCCTCCCTAACTTCACTCCCTAAAAAAAGGAAGCTCCATAAAGTGCCACTATTCAGGATGGCCTAGATGTGGGGGAAATAGAGCATTGTTTTTCTCTTTGTGTGTGCATGTGACATGCTAGTAGAGTCAAGTTAGGCATTTTCCAAATTTTTGATAGGCTGAGGCCAAAAGGTTAACCATCACTGGGCTAGCAGCTAAAAGAAGAAATTTCTCCTTAGTTCTAAGTTTATTTATTTATTTATTAAACTTTTATACCGCCCTTCTCCTTTCGGACTCAGGGCGGTGAACAGCCAGAATAAAACAGTTGTACATAAAAGTTAAAATAGTTATTTAAAATAGATTATATAAAGTTTGGCCCATTAATTTAAAATATTCCAATTTAAGATCAATATCAATTTAAAACCAAGATAAAATCAGGCCAGCCCGGCTAACTGAAAAAGGTGAGTTTTCAGGGCCCGACAAAAAGTCCGGAGGTCTGGGATCACTCGTATCTCTGGGGGTAGATCATTCCAGAGGGTAGGTGCCACCATAGAGAAGGCTCTCCCCCTGAGGGTTGCCAGCCGGCATTGTCTGGCTGACGGCACCCTGAGGAGGCCCTCTCTGTGGGAGTGAACTGGCCGGTGGGAGGCAATTGTTGTCAGAAGGCAGTCCCGTAAGTTGCTTCTCTCCTTGATTTGTTTCCACCCATTGCTTCTTGTCCTGCCCTCAGGTGCTTTGGGGAATAACTCGCCTCCCTCTTCTTTGTGGCAGCCCCTGAGATATTGGAACACTGCTATCATGTCTCCCCTAGTCCTTCTTTTCATTAGATCTCGGACATCTGTGATCAAATGATCATCTACCTTGTTCATTATATACTAAGAAAATAATAGTAGAATCTCTCTTTCCTGGCAAACTCATATTTTAATAATTATTACCATATTGCCACAAACAGAGCACATCAAACTGAAAACATGATTCTTCTGCAAGGCTAAACATTATGCTTCAATGTTTCCACTATTTTAATTATTAAGAATATCACTTAAAACCTCTGTTCTACAAAGTGCGCCTGGAGACCAAGAGGGAAAGAAATGCTTGCTACTGCCTTCACTGCCAAGAAAATGTGATAACTGCACCTGCGGTGCAATGGCGACGTGGTATCCAGCAGCAACAACTCCATAGCAAAAGCAGCTCTAATGTTAAGTGGAGAAGGTTGCCAGCCAAAAGGATGACTGAAAATATGCTTGCTCAACTGATGGAAAGATGGAATGAGCCTCATGAAGCTTAACCACAGAGACACCACAGACCATGTGAAATCAATCAAAAGGA
This sequence comes from Ptyas mucosa, assembly GCA_012654045.1. Lineage (NCBI taxonomy): Eukaryota > Metazoa > Chordata > Lepidosauria > Squamata > Colubridae > Ptyas > Ptyas mucosa. The sequence goes on along the minus strand of WNWU01000006.1, from coordinate 5,786,305 downwards.
ATTCTTTATATGGAAGGTTCTTCTATCTTTACAGGCCAAGGCAAAGTCTTTAACAAACAAAGGGTGTGATCACTCAGGCAATTAAGAGTCTATTAAACAGCATCATCCAGTCCCTGCTTTACCATTTTATGAAGAAGAAGATCAGGAGATACTCTGTTAAAAGCGTTGCTGAAGTCTAGGTATACTATGTCTACAGCATTCCCTTGGTCTACTAAACTAGTAACTCTACCAACAAAGGCCATCAAGATTAATCTAGCACAACTTGTTTTCAACAAACCCAATTCATCTTTCCATCAGTTGGCTCTTGTTCATTGTAGCAGGCCAATACAAATCCTTGCAAATTGCTATTTAAGGATCCTGCCTAGGTCAGACATCAAGCAGATATCTGGGTCTTCTTGGTTTCTTCTCTTCCCCTTTTTCAAACTGAGGATGACATTTGCTCTATTTCAGTCATCTGAGTCATCAGCAATCTTCCAGGAGTTCTCAAAGTTTATTGAGAGCAGTTGTGTGATCACTTCTTCTAATTCCATCCGTAGCCAGAGCTCTGGAGACTTGCATTCATTTAAATTAGCCAACTTCTCTTTTACCTGCTCTTTATACTGTATATGTTACCGGCAATGTTAGGCATTTTATAGAAAATGCCAGAAATGGGATGTTAATGTATGAAACAATATTTCACACATTTCCTGGGCATTTTGTGCAATGCCAAAAGGCAAACCAGCAAAATAAAAAAAAAATACTCTCACTAATATGCAATTCTAGCCTTTCTTGTTGCAACAGGACTGTCAGGGGTGGCAAACTCGATTTCATTGAGGACTGCATCAGGGTTGTATTCAACCTCGTGGGGATGGGGTGGGCATGGCCAGGATGGGCGTGGCCAGCTCAATGTCACTCATGTCAGAGGGGCCTGTGATGATCCAAGCGGTCTGCCAGAGAAAACGGGCTCCCAAACTCCATTTTCGGCTGCGACAGCCTCCTGCAATCCTCTGCCAGTGAAAATGGAGTTAGTGCCACTCCCAAACTCCCTTTTCACTGTCAGAGGCACCGTGGGCCAGTCATTCACTGTTTCCAGGGCAGCCCCATGGCCAGATTTAAGTACCCCGTGGGCCAGGTCCAGACCCTGAGCCTTGAGTTTGACACCCCTAAAGTCGGTCAATAGTGGTCTTTCTCTCTCTCTTTTTTTTTTTTTAGTAAGAAAGTCCTGTACTTTATTTTGCTTAATCCTAACCCTTTTCATGACTCTCTTTTCATGCCTTATCTAAATAGTTATTGTCACTCTGCATAATGCCTAGGTATTATATACAATGACTAGGGAAAGTATGTAGCATATTAAAATAACCCAGGCATTTCATACTTTGCCTAAAAATGTCATGCATTCTACAGATTTCCTAAGCATTCTATACAATGCCAGCTTTTCATACATTGACAGTAACATATATACTAAGCCACAATTCCCTCTTCCACCAGTGACATAATGACTAGCTTGATCGCCATCTCACTTCTGAGTTTCCCCTGGGTCCTGTTGGGAAAACTGGAATCATATTGATCAAGGCTAAGGACAAATTAACCTCTAAGCAAAAGCCACAGAGCCATCCAAGAAAGCCTCCTTCCATCCCAGCTGGCAATTACAGGAACAGAAGAATCAGTAGTTCTGTTAACTAATGTTAACTTTCTCTCTTTTCCCTATAAATCCCCTTTCCTCCTATGACTTGTCTTTTTAGATAGCAAGACAAAGAAACGGTCTGGTTTGTATTATTCTGCAATAATAAAATAGCATTACTTTTCTGAATGGTATCACATCAGACTCTAGGAAAAAGAATGAAAACCTGAATATTTCCCCCTTTCACATTATAATCCTTTTTGACAACAGAACTTGTTTGCTGAGTTTGATACCCAATGTTTCTGCCCAAAATGGTGCTCAAGGCAGCCAAAAACCAAAAGAATAAAAATACACTGGTTTGTCTTTGCAATAACAAATCTACCTGCTCTGTTGTCAGCCCTTTTAAGGATGTCCAAATTGGGAAGCAAGATTCTACCAAAGTCTGGCATTAAATTTTATGAATACAAAACTATATTGCAGTTATTATCTTCTAGTGCGCTAAAAAGAATTGGAAGTCAGCACTTTTTCTTTTTCCACTTCTACCTGGGTGATTTTGGGCCAGTCATTCTTCTCTCATGCCAACCCACCTCACAGGGTTGCTGTTGCGCAGGAAAACAGAGGGTGGAAGGTGTGTTGGATATCTTCACTCCATGGAGTGATATATAAAAATAAGGGTGGGCTACAAACAAATAAAATAATTTTTATTTGTTTGTAGCCAGCCCATATTATTTTCACATGACCAACGTTGAACAATTGTTTAGAATAATTTCATTTTTTTTCTCTAAAGGTGCATTTACAGCATGATTAATACTGCTCAGAAGTTAAATGAAAGGCCCTGAAGGGAATTTCACATCTAAAGGATAGGTCATATACCACATGTATTCCAAAAATCTGTAAAACTTCCAGGAGAAGAATATATATTCTCATTCCCACCCCCAGAATTATCTGATGTCACTTAATTAAATAATAATACTACAGGTTTACTAGGTGTAAAGGTTTTCCTACGGGAAGTGTGAGCTTTGACTGCCATCGATAAGAGAAACTGTTAGCAGTTTGTCATAAAGGGATTTACTGTAACTGTTGTAAGAATAGTTGTCCTTCTATGTTGATAGTTCACCCATATTTTGATATTATGAAAAGGCTTTAAGTGTCAAGTTAAGCATTGTTCCAAAAGCAAATTTAACATCCCTTATTAAAACAAACCAATGGCCTTTTAAGCTGCTTTTAGTGATAAGAATATCTTTATGACCCAGTTCTGCCACTATCTAGGCAATGATAACAAATTCTTATAAAAAATATACATATATTTATTTTAAAATGTCCAAACATTGCTTTGCCAGCAGCTTGAAAAAGAATTATGTTTAGCAGAGGTATTTCAAAAACCTTTAAAGATAAGCAAAATTCCAACTGGCATAGAATATTATATAATTGTGTTTGCACATTCAACTAAGCCACAATCTGATTTGTTTAGTTTTAGCTTAGTTCTATTATGTGATCCCAGTCGTTGTGTGTAATAACCCATGGTTTATGGCTTAGCCTGTTGTGCGAATCATTTAACTGTGGTTTATTCAACCATAACCTACTTGAGCATGATGGGATAATCCAATCTGTGTCTATAGCAGAGGGAGCGAAAACAGAGAAATTGTGGAAGGTTTAGCAAGCTAAATAAGAACATGTTTCTACATCACATCCTTAATACATCACTGGAATATTTTGGTTCATTCTAAGGGCTTTATTAGTCAAAATTGTATTGAGATTTAGATTTTTTCTTTCTGATCCCACTCACCATGAGTTATTCAATCAAGGGAGCCATTTGTTTTCTGGGAATTTCTATAATGGATGGATTTATTGATAAAGTAACATTTATCACTTATCTAGACTGACATTCTTTCTATTTTATTTGAAGCATTGGCACCTTATGCACAAGAGAACTTGCATTTCATAATTTTAGTTCACCGCAATGGCTGGACAGTTACATTAAATGTTATTACACAGAACACCATTGATTTCAATTTAGGCAATTCTTTCTATATTTTATGCTTCAGGACAAGAAGAATTAAGAAATCAATACAAATTAAGGCAAGTAGTTCAAAGAGATGGGACCCAGAAAGAAATGCAAACACACTGTAGCCCTGCTAGATGCTGAGCATCCCCATAGATTAGAAACCATAAGTAGCAAAAAATTAAATTTGATCCAAGTTTTAAAAACATTGTGCTTCTACATTGCTTGCACTCATTCTCTCGGCTAGCAAGTCAATAATCTGCTGTTCAGGGAACATGCAGAATGGTAATTGAAAACAGCCCCTTTATCCGCCGGAGGAAATCAGCCCAGTTTTAATGTTTCTGTAGCTTTCGGCCAATCACAAGGAACCTTGGAAAATGACTCAATGAGATGAAGAGACTACAGTGAGCGTGCTTCATTCTGAACTCCTTAGTGCTAAATAGCTGCAACAGTAATGATCGCCTCTGATTAAAAAAATACAGCTATTTCCTGAGCCTGGATTTCACCAGACTCCCCTGAGAATGTATTTAAGGGGGGGGGGAGCTACAAGATACGAATGGACAGGAAACAAAGAGCTGCATAAAAGCACGACCTCCTTCCTGGGCTCAGAGGTCTGGCCAAACCAGTATCCTGTTTTCAACACTCCAGATGCTTCAGAGGAAATACAGAAGACCACCAACTCTTAACATACAAGTTCCACTTTCTTATCAGTCACTTGGAGCCCTCAAATATAGTCAGTCTAAGATAAATACATTATTTATCTAGGAGGGCCCTTATTTCTAACTGGGGCTGCACCCACAGATTCCCCTGTCACCCTCTTTGCAAACATACCGGTATATGCATTTCCTACCAGTGACGTGATAACCTTGACATCCATTACACTGCTTCAAATGGCCCAGTTCCACTGAATGCATGGATTATATAAATCAATACCCAATGACAAATTTGTCTCTTTGAACAATACTGTTAATTAACAGCCTTCAACATTTTGACTTCCACGGTCAACTCTTGGATTGATACAGATCACCAATCCAGGGCTCTTCATCAAAGAATAATCAACCCCTCTCATGCAAACAATCTCAATTGAAAAAAACTCTGACCATTTAATAAGACAATAGAATGATATAATAAAAAAAAATAGTTTTCTTCGGAGAGTTTCAGGAAAAGCTCTGGCAGTCCTGAAGGAGCTGATCTTGTATTATTCTCAAGAGGATTTGCTACTGAGAGATGATTACAGGGATATTTGAATTGGTCAAGAAACTCAAGATAATATCCTGACCTAGGCTTCCTTAGAAAGTAAACAGCACAAACTGTGTCCCGGCAACCTTCATTAATTCAAACGGCTGTGAATTATTGTCATTCCCAGTCTGAAAGGCTTCTTAAACAGTCTATCAAGGGAGTGTTTACAAACACTCACTTTATCTCCCTTGAAATGCTACCAGAGAACTAATTGCCAAACGCAGGGCAAGGCCAAACTTAGCACAGAGTCAAACAGAGCTTTTTGAGAGTTTTTACTGACCAGATGAACTAATTGCTTCCTGCAAAATCTCATGGCCCGTTCGCTTCTCTTTTATGTTTTATGGGAGGGGCCAACCATCTCCAAGTCTTACTCCCAAGTCGACCCTGTTTTCTTAATTGTTCCTGTCTTCCGGAAGCTCTGCACATGCGCACACTGGGAACAGGCTCACACTGTTCTTCTGCCTCGCAGATCGGGGTGGGTTCTACTTACCTTTACTACCAGTTCGCATTGTGCTCGCTACGCTCGCATGCGCAGAAGCTTCTGTGCATGCGCGGATCACTTCTGATGACATCTGGGTCAGTGGGCGGAGTCTCCCGCCAGTTTTACTACTGGTTCTTGTGAACTGGTCTGAACCGGGGGCAACCCACCAGTGTTGCTGATGTCAGACTCCGGAGACTCCGGAGGCAGCAAAGAACTACCAGATGGCCTTGACCCCCTCTCTGCCTCCGACTCAGAGCCATCGTCCGAGCCTTCCTCAGACTCCAGGACTGGCCACGCTCCTCCCTGAATCTGCTGCTAGCTCTGCTGGCTGCTGGTGGGCCACAACAGATAAAAAAATGAGTTAGGAAATGGATAATTTCCAGTTGGAAGGCAACATTAAACATCATCATATCTGTATTTAAAAGTGAATCTCTTGCTAGGAATCTCCAGTAAGGAAAGATTTCTGTGAGATGCTTTTTCAAGATGCAGCTGGCTGCTGTAAACAACACTAATCTAGGAAAATAAGCAATATAAATTGATTTTTATATCAAGGTAGCTTCTAAGGTTGTTGTGGGGGGCGTATATTTTATTATCAACACACCAGTGAAGCCTAAGTAATCATGTCTAACAATATGATAATTACTTTCAAACTAATTATTTTAGATGCCTTTTTTTGTTTTGCACTTTGCATATTCAAATAAGAGTTTTGTTTGCTTGCTAACCCGGGGCTTTGCAAATTTCACGTCCAACAGTCACACAAAAATAAAGATGAGAGTATGCAAAACAGTTCATGCTTACTCTCATGAATCATCTCTGCAGCTAGTAGCAACGGCTGATGCGACTCGGAGCTGCATCCAGCTTGATAGGCTTGCAGCAAAAAATGGATCCAACAAATCCTCCCAAAGACTTTCCACACGTGTGACATAAGGCAAAAATCAGACTGTGCTCCGTTCAAGCTTGACAGAATCTCATGACTATCTTAATTACGTCTGGAATTCAACAGCAACTGAGAAGCCTTTCTTTTAAGCAGGGAGCGGTGAGCTGGCTCCTAATTAGACCTGAAGATTAAGCTTACAGTGGCATGTGACCAATGGCAGGGTGCCTTTGATTATAAAACAATCTCTATAGTCAGGCACTGAGCAGGGTAAATTCACAACCATCAGAGTAGCCTAAATATGCATTTGTGCTTTTTTGTTTTTTTAAAAATGCATTGAGCTGAAAAGAATTCACTAAATTGTGTTAATCATTGTGCAAACTATTTTTCAGTTACCTGGAAGCCTTGATTTCTTACATCAGGGATATCAAACTCAAGGCCCAGGGCCAGATCTGGCCCATGGGGTGCTTAGATCCGGTTCATGGGGCTGCCCTAGCAAGAGCAAAGGATCGGCCCGTGGTGCCTCTGCCAGTGAAAACGGGCTCCCAATCTCTGTTTTCAGCTGGGAGAGCCTCCTGCAACCCTCTGCCAGGGAAAACAGTTGCAGGAGGCCGTCCCATCCGAAAATGGAGATTGAGAGTCTGTTTTTACTGGCAGAGCACTCAGACCACCACAAGACATTGCAATTGTTCTTAGATTGCCTCCTAAAATCAGTTAAGAAAAAGAGAAAGGGGGAAAAAATACCCCACGTTTTTCCAATCCTGGTAAGTTTACTTAACTACTTATTGAGATTAGCCAGATAAAACTCAAGATAATCTAACATGTTTCAGTAGGCTTACACCTGAAAATATCTAATCAAAGCAAATCTCTACTCTAATATACCCTTCTGACTGAATGATATAAAAATGGTATGAGCACCACACACTATCATATGCTACAAATTAGCGAGCAGAAAAGCAATTATGGACATTTATGGCACATTTGGGATAAATAATACTAGCATCAGTTCTGATTGCTAATTGTCCTGTCAAACTAAAACCTCGTAGGTATTATGAGGATTCTAACAGGGAAGTATACAGCAAGGGTCAAAAAAATGACATGTTTTTTTCATTGTCTCTTGATATGAGACAATGAATAGATATTTGCATCCACAGGCAGCAAAGCCTTTGCAGCTGACATTAATACCCTTATTAGTCCAAATTTCAAGTAGAAATAGAATTTAAGGAAAAGGGGTTGGATGAACGAATAGGTGGCTAAGACAGGGAGATGAATTTCTGGGCTTTTAAAAAGATTTTTCACGTATAAAATAGTCCCTCAGGACCTTAAAATAAGGCCACCATTCATAGAATACTGCTCAGTTCAAAATTAATTACATCAGAATCCCTGGAAGACTTCCCAGGAAAAAAAAAAACAGCAGAAATGTGTGTGTGTGTGTGTGTGTGTGTGTGTGTATTCTACCCTACCACGCTAAAAAAAAACTAAACAGCACAATTTGCGTAGGTGTCACTAAATCAGATTCAACTCCTAGTGACTTATCAGAGAAATGCTATCCATCTTAAACTGTATCCCCAGACCTGTAGCACTTCCACGATCATTCCAAAGATTGATTTGATCCTATCCATCTACCTTATTGGTTGTCTTTCCCGTCTTTTACTTGCTTTAACACTGCCAAACATAATCACTTTTTTCTAGTCCATTATTCACCTGCATCACCTGCTTATCACCTGAAGAAGCAATCAGCTCTTATTTGGCCAAGACTGATTGATTGGACTTTCCAGTATCCCATGCTTCTTTTAATAACTGCCTCAAAATCCAATCTGTGATTTGAGAGTATCATTTTTTCTCAATGTCCAGTTTCTGCAGCCATACATTACCACTAGAATGAGCATTGCGTGAACTAGTCTGATCTTTGTTTTCATTGAAATGTCACTTTGAATGGGAAAGAAGGATGAATATGCTCCTTTCTGCATAATTTCTGAAGTCTTAGCTTCGTTTCCAAGACAGCTACTCTCAATCTTTATCCTAAAGGCTGCCAATGGGCAGATAGTAACTAATTCAAAGATCAAACAGAATGATAGGAATATACTGAATTTCTGTACCAGTAGGGATGTCAATATCCAAGATAGCTTAGAAGATGTTTCCTACTTACAGGAACCCCATGTGCCAGAATCGTGATGGCGAACCTATGGCACGTGTGCCCGAAGTGGCACACAGATCCATGTCGCCTGGCACATGCAGCGTTGCCCGTTCCTCTTCCAGGTTTCTGGCGTGCATGCGTACATGACAATCAGCTGGCCTCCGTGCATGCGACAGTGCCAGAAACTGGAAGAGCTGGTCTTCTGTTTTCTGGTGCAAGCATGCATGCCAGCCAGCTGATTGGTGCGTGCGCATGCGCGGCAGTAACCGGAAGTACTTTATCCTGTGTACGCATGCCCCCTGGGCAGCTCCTCTTTCTGACTGCGGCCCTGATGAGCGCGCATGCGAAGTGCTCCCTTTCCGGCACTTGGTGCCAAAAAGGTTTGCCCTCACTGTGCTAGAAGATAATGTTAGACCAGCACTCTAATCATTACCGAGTCAGAAGGTTAAGGAATTGATGTAGTGTAATACCCATTGAAATATGGCAAGCAATCAAAAGCAGCAGCAGCAAAAGTTCTAACCAAGCTATCTGGAGAATAGCACTAGCAATTAGACTTACTGTATATACCACCCCATAGTGTTTTACGGCTCTCTCTGGGCTAGTTCCTCATTTTATTGATCTCAGAAGGCTGGAAGGCTGGGTCAACCTTAAGCCGGTCAGGATTGAACTGAAGGCCATGGGCAGAGTTAGCCTGCAGTATTGCATGCCATTGCGCCACCAGGGCTCCTTAGAAGCCTAAATAGTATGACCTGTTTATCAGATTAAATATTTACTCAATAATTTTAAAAAACGAAATGCAACTTAAGGGATGTGGAGTGATGTCATGCTTGCCAACCAATCCTATATGCCAATTAATCATTTTTCTATCCAACTGTCATGGGGACAAGCAACTTCATTATGGACTTTCAGTCTTCCTCTACAAATTTCCTTAACTCAGGTTCAGAATGGTTGTAGAGATGGCCAAAACTTGAGTAAGTTTGTCCATGTCACATCTTACCATTCAGGGTTTTCTCTTTTTAAAAAAACCACTATATGCATCCTTTTCAGTGGTGGGTTGCTCCCGGTTCGGTCCGGTTCTTGCGAACCGGTAGTAAAAGCGGCGGGAGGCTCCACCCACCCATCAGGATGTCATCATAGATGATCTGCGCATGCGCAGAAGTGTGCATGCAAAGCAAGTCCGCGAGCACACACACACTCCTGTTGCAAACCAGTAGTAAAGGTGAGTAGAACCCACCCCTGATCCTTTCCAAATACTGCGTAATAGTAATGCAAAATCTTTCAAAAAAAAAATTGCATCATTAGAATACATGCTGAAATTCAAAATCATATTGTTCAAAATCAATGTGCCATTGTTAATCATTTGAATGTGCTCTTAAACAGGCTCTTCCCCAGCTTCTTTCATCCCTAAGCTGTGCATTGTGTGACTGTGGAAGGGAATTTTGGCAGCTGTATTGGAAGTCTGCCTCTGTCACATATCCTAGCCAATAATGCTGGATACTAAACCATTCTAACCTTTGCTGTCTCGATGGAACAGCCCATCCACTTTTATAACAGAGGTTTCTTATAATGGAAAGTTTCCTGTTCCATTCTCTGATGACAACAGGGCAGGCTTCAAAGAGAAGATTCTACCCGGCTTGTGTTAAATCATTTCAGTCCCTTTCCTTTCTTTCTTTCTTTTTTTTTTTTACTGTGACACTAAACCTGCAAATTACATCTGAATACTTGATGAGTTGAATTATATGCTGCTGAACAGATGCAAGTAGTAAACCAGTTCACTAAATAAATTAGAAAACAATGATTATGGGAAATCTGTCTAGACTTGAAAATGGAGAGGGAAATAAAATTTTTTGCTGGTTTAAGCCTGAGGAATACACTCCCTCCCTTCCTTGTTGAAAAATAAATGTATTATTTTGTCCATTAATAATAAAGTGAAAGTAGCATGCAGAATGTTCTGCTCAATAATTACTGTAGGCCTTTAAAATACTAAAGAAAGCAATGAGGTACAGTATTACTTGCAAAATCCTTTGATAAATGGACTAATAGAAATAATAACTTAAAACAAAACAAGAAGAATGGACAGATTCCTTCCTTCCTTCCTTCCTTCCTTCCTTCCTTCCTTCCTTCCTTC
>WNWU01000006.1:5697162-5775834 GCA_012654045.1 Ptyas mucosa | reverse complement strand
CTTCCTTCCTTCCTTCCTTCCTTCCTTCCTTCCTTCCTTCCTTCCTTGAAAAAGAACTGTTTCTTTTGGTAGAAGCTCCGTACTATTTAAACTCCTTACATTTTCTTCATTTTACCTCTAGTGGCAACAATATTTTTGTGAACAACATTATCCACTTTTGGGGGGATTGAAAAATTCCCAAGTAATGAACATTAAAAGACCAAAGGATGAAATATCAAACTGAGTTCATCACTGATCATGTGAAATCTGATGGATCTCTGAATCCCTTCAACATGGTCCTGCCTTGAGTTCTGGCCTGCAATGATCCATTGGTGGCCATTGAACAACAAACCGGATGAGGCTTTGTTTATATGCAGCTGTAAGCCTGCAACATGCCAAAATTAGGGTTCAAAAACTGAAACAGTCTTCTTTCCATAGTAACATGGGAAACTCACTCCTAGGCAGAAGAAAAGACTAATCACTCTTCCCATAAAGGGAAGTCAAAAACAATAATGCTTCCCAGGGATAAAAAGGGTAGGATTTAAGGGGGGGAAAATGCATGGCTGCAAACAGATTTATATACTGGAGCTCTTAATCAGGATTTGAATTAGAGTGATAGTTGGGAACAAGGATTTAACTGAATTATGTTCCCTCGTGCTACTCAAAATGTAACTCTCTCCCTAACTCTAATCCTTACAAAGCAGGAAAGTTGAGACCTCTTGCCCTTTCCATAATTTGAAAACTGCTAAGAATTAATATTGCATTTCAGGCATTTCAGCGGTATTTATCAGCCACTCTAATAATAAAAGAACCTTTTTGCTGGCTGCAATTTTCCCCAAACTCATGTCTTCCCAATATGTTTGGACTCAGTCCAAGCATGCTAAGAATTCTGGGAAATGAAACAGTGGTGGGTTTCAAAAATTTTTTATTACCGGTTCTGTGGGTGTGGCATGGCTTGGTGGGCGTGACTTGGTGGGCATGGCAGGGGGAAAATACTATAAAATCCCCATTCCCACCCCACTCCAGGGGAAGGTTACTACAAAATCCCCATTTCCTCCCAATCAGCTGGGACTCAGGAGGCAGAGAATAGATGGGGGGGGGCAGTCAGAATTTTTACTACCGGTTTTCCGAACTACTCAAAATTTCCACTACCGGTTCTCCAGAACTGGTCAGAACCCACTGAAACCCACCTCTGAACTGAAACCTCAACACACTGGGAAGATACCATATTAAGGTAAGTGAGCTTATTGCATTCAGTCACAGTTTCTCTATGCAAATGAATTAGGTTTTTCTCTCTGAGTCTCTTTAAAATTGCAATCCCATAACAATTATTTGTTTAAAATATATATATGCTTACAAAATAAGACAAGAACAAGAATAAACATAACAAGAAAATCCAAGGAACCAACCAAATAACCATCTAGTAAATCAAAACATCACAGAAAGTAAGCCTTGCAGAAAGCCTTGCCGCGCGGGTAATTACGGGGGCTACATGGCGCTCCCGCATAACACCACTCCTGCGTGAGCTGCACTGGCTTCCAGTGGTCTTCCGGGTGCGCTTCAAGGTGCTGGTTACCACCTTTAAAGCGCTCCATGGCATAGGGCCCAGTTATCTTCGAGACCGCCTTCTGCCATCGACGACCTCCCATCGACCCGTGCGCTCCCACAGAGAGGGCCTCCTCGGGGTGCCATTGGCCAAGCAATGCAGGCTGGTGACCCCCAGGGGGAGGGCCTTCTCTGTGGGGGCCCCCATCCTCTGGAATCAGTTGCCCCCAGAGATAAGAAGAATCCATGACCTCCGTGCCTTCCGCCGTGCCCTTAAAACATTTTTTTCCCAACAAGCCGGGCTGGCCTAAGCAAAGCCTTTTAAATGGTTTTAAACTGGGGTGTTTTTTAAATGTGGGCCAATTTTGATATTCTTTTTAATGTGTTCTTAATGTTTATATAGTGTGTTTTTACTTGGCTGTACACCGCCCTGAGTCCCCAGGGAGAAGGGCGGTATAGAAATCCAAAAATAAATAAATAAATAAATATTGTTTTGCATCAATTAAAAAAACTGAAAGTTTGATTGGCACTCATCTGGAATGATGTTCTGAGGTCCACTTCCTAGGTTCAGATGATTGATGGGACCTGGATATGCTGACATTGCCAGAACATATAGGCCAGGCAGAAATTATTAGTGGTTAGTTCGTAATCTTTCATTGTGATGGGTTCTGTAGGTGATAACTGCACCTCACAAAGCAAAGATGGGATGCAGCTGCATTTAGACACCCTAAATGTCTTTAAGTACAGTCCCATATAAGGCACACTGCAATTATCAAAATATGATGTGAACAAAATATGAACGATGAACTTAATGGCCTGCCAGCCTGACTATGCGTGCAAACTGGTACACACTATGTTCATTGATTTCAATCCTTCCTTGCCATCTGCTGGTCTAGCAGGAGTTGGAAGTCCTAAAACAGTGATGGCAAACCTACGGCACGCTTGCCGGAAGTGGCACACAGAGCCAGTTCTCAGGGCACGCCAGCCATCACCCATTGCTCTTCTGGTTTCTGGTGTGTGCATGCGCACCAGCCAGCTGGTTTTTGTGTGCATGCACATCAAAAACCGGAAGACCAGGTGACTGACACGCATGCGCACACCGGAAACCGGAAGCTTAGATTCCTGGCGCATGCAGGTGCTCCTGCGCACATGTGCACATGTCCCAAATTGGCACTTGGTGCTGAAAAGGTTCGCCAACACTGTCCTAGAAGATCCCAGAAAGGAAATGCAAATCTTTCAGGATTTAAAGGTGGAACCACTCCAGGCTCAGTAGGTTCAAGCAGCCATTAAGTCTGTCAGGGTTGAGCTAAGCCTGTTTCTCCCTATCCATTCAACCACCAGACACTGGGACAAGACCTTGACAGCATCACCTGGTTGATCTGGAGGAGAGTTTTATAGCTGGGTATCATCCGTACCAGACTCCAGACTCCAGACTCACATCTAGTGATTTTATATAGATATTAACGAATTGGGGCAAGAGGGTTAAACCTTGAGACATTCCTCATAACAGGGATTTTTGGATCAATTTCACCCTCTTATCAATACCAACTGCATCTGACCGCCACCAAGAAAGGAGGAAAAGCCACTTGCAATACTATGCTACCAATATCCATTGGTAATCTAGAAGTGTCTAGACAGCCACTGAGAGACCAAATAGAACCAATACTGCTGCAATATCCCATCTTAAAGTCTGCAAAAGTATTGTGCTCTGGTCTGAAACCAGAGTGAAAAGGATCCAGATAATCCATGCAGAGTATTTCCCCCCCCCCCCCAAAATTAGGACTCTTTCACCAAAAAGTGTTACAAAATACCAGAATATCTCTGGTTGGCAGAAACAGTTTAGGACCAAAATGAATATTTTGACTCAGCATTCATCTGGAATATGTAAGAACATATGCCGGAAATGGAGAGACATTCCCTGGGGCAGATTAAAAAAATGAAATATTAAATTTAAGTGTAGGCAACATCCAAAACACATCAAAAGCAAATTAAATGGAATTAGAGCAGCAGATAGCCGTTCAGGCTCTGGCAACCAGGGCCTCAAGAATGAAAATTGCTGATCCTGTGTTTAACTTGTGGCTCAGAAGTTAATACAACTGCCTAACATGCAGGCAGCCCAAGTTTGAATCCAAGTAAGGGTAAAGCTAGCTGATGAGGGCTAAATAGTTTGAAATAGATCTATGCTAGTCTCCCTTTATTTCTTTATCAGTGAAATATAAATTATATTATATTATATTATATAAATTGGCTTTTTGTTAGAAATAGGAGAGGAGGAAGAGGATGACATGCAGTCTGCCTTGCCAAATACCATTCATCATCTCCCTGTACTCTTCTGGTGCCATACACAGTTTTGTGCTATACGCTTCTAGAGAATTTTGGAAGTTTCTACTATATTTATTAAGTCAGTGGGATATGTTTTCTTCTATGACCTTTAAGAAGTCAGATCTGCACAAACCTTAACTTCAGTTAATATGTCTATACAATTTTCTATAGATGTCATCTTCATAATCAGCTGCAGATTTCTTGCTAGTTTATATTCTCTTAGATTGTAATAGATCATAATTTCATGTATGAATCCTACGTACTATTCAGTATGATTCATTGCTATTTCAGTACTTTGGGCCATATATTAATTCCACCCCTGCTGTTCTTATTTTCATCTCTTTGACCCAATACTCCTGCCTATCCATCAGTGGTGATCTAGTCTGACAAGCTTTTTGCATGTTCATGGTTAAGAAAACTAGTCCTTTTGGCTACCCCTTTAGCAGGAGTTTGATTGACAAGCAATAATACTTCATTCCATGACACAAAAAAATTCCCTGGGGGGATTTCAGCCTATCAAATCATGTTAAAAATCAGAGCAGCCCAGCTCAGGTTATCGATCCTCTCTTTTGCTTTCCTAGTCAGTATTCTAATCTAGTTGTCAATGTTCTCATGTTTGCTGGCATTAAGAACAAAAACTGCAGCCAATCTAAGAAAAACAGGGAAGGACTGATGCTATACAGTCAAGTACGATTCACAGGTGTTATTAGTTACTTTTAGGGCTATAAAATTTAGGCTGCGAAAATCCAAAATACTCACCAGGTAGAAGCCAAGAACTGGAGCAGTGTATCCCCATTTTTGCAACCCAGATCTGGCAACTCTAATCAACTTGCATATCCAGATAATCATCTTCAGACAATCAGGGGGAAATTGTAGTGGAGAGGAGGAGGAGACTGGCAACAGAGTAAGGAAGAAGGATTTAATCTCTTACTGATGTCTTCAACTGCCTGACCTGTTGGCATTTGGAGAATGAAAGTAAAGTATTTACTTAATTGGATAGCTTGTCCCTTCTATGAACAAGAGTAGTAAAAAAACAGCAACAATTCCTATTCTGCTTGCTAGCGTATTCTGACGGTTTAAGATAGGAAAAGAGAGATGTGTTTCCTTTAAACAAGGTAAAAACCAGGAGATAACCATCAAGGCAGTAAGGGACCTAGGACTGATTCTTAAAAGGCGATGAAGAAAGGTTTGCTGAGATTTTCAAAGGCTTTTAGCAATCCTTTCAAAACGTATGAACAATTCATCCATTCCTACAGATTCTAGTGAAAAATGTGACAAGATCTAAAGTCCAAGGTTCAACAACAACAACAAAAAAGATGGTCATATAGGGGACAAATTGAAAATAGCAAAGATACCTTTGCATATCCTGTTCTTATATATCAGTGGCACCCGTAAGCTTTATTCATGTTTTCTAGAGGTTGATTCCAAATTTTAACTTTTTACTGAGAAGGGAAAAGGAAACTGCACATGGAAAAGTTCTAATAATTAATTACATTAATTTAACTTGAGTGTTTAAAGTTCAAATTATTCAAGCTTTTAGAGTCTTCCCTGGACCGGCCCTCATCCCAAACATGATGATACCTCTGAGTTATCTATTTATTTCAAATTAAGTCTCCAGGTAATATACAAACTGCAATATCAAACTTTAACTGGCAAAGGGGACACCATAATAATCTAAGATGAGGATTTCTGCTCATCAGGTGTAGGTGACTACCTGTGTTTCCCCCAAAATAAGACCGGGTTTTATATTAATTTTTTGCTCCAGAAGACGCATTAGGGCTCATATTCAGGGAAATACAGTACTAAATGCATCCATCTGGCTGATGATCTTAACTGGGGTTTATTTTAGGGGTAAGGCTTCTATTATGAGCATCCTGAAAAATCATACCAGGGCTTATTTTACAGTTGGGTCTTATTTTGGGGGAAACACAGTAGTGATTAGCCAGATATTTTTCTTATGGTTCCTTGAAGATGACCTGTTGGAAGTTGAAAGATCTAACTCTCCTGTCTTTGCTCTTCCTCAAATCTAGTGTCAAATCTAATTGCAAGTATTGTACAATGTGGAAAATGCAGAAAAAATAACTTCCCCCTTTGGGGTAAATAGTTGTGTTTCATCCACTAATCACCTGCTCAGGCCACATCTACTCTGCCGCGGCAAACATATCTAAAGGGTGAGCCACCTCCAAATATTCACAAGAACTCTCTATCCAGCTTACCTTGGAATATTTATTCAGCAGTATTGAGAACAGCTTAAGCCTCTAACCATATGAGTGCCTACTGGTAGAGCAAGCAGAACCCCCCCCTCCTTTTAATGCAAATGTAACAATATGTGGTCTATGTTATCTGCTAATTAAAAATTAGTAATTTTAAATAGCAGAAAGCAGCACCACTGGTCCTTCATGCTGTTTTCTATTACTCAAAGTATATCTAACAGCAGGAGTGAGAGAAATTGTTTGGCACATTAGGCCTGTCAGGTTTCATCTCTGTTTGGTTCTTTTCTAGGTCTAGACAGCCAGGCCTTCTGGTTCACACCTGCCGATGTGTGTTTTCCCAGCACTCAGCCACCCCACCACATGGTCTGGCCTGATAACAGAATAAAACAAGTGGAGTGGGAAAGACCAGCCAGCCATAGCACGTTCTAACAGCAAAGGATCATTATGAGGGAAACTGTTACGCATGCTGACAGCTTAGCCAAGCTGTCAAATAGGCTGGGGTTCGGTTATTTTAAAGAGGAGCAAGAGAATATTTTTTTTAAAAAAAATCCCCTAAGGTATTACTATTATTATTTTTAAAACAACTTAGCAGGAACAGATCAGGATTAGGTTGAGAAAAATATCCACACCATTTACAATTGTGTCCCAAACAGGAATATTTTCTAAATCTGGAATAAAATGTATCAATGGTTGGAGAGGAGGAGGAGGAATGTCAGGATAAAGAAATATTGATAAGTCGAGAGTTGGAAAATTTTTATGTTAGTATTATGTGATAGGTAGGAATTGTATTGGTATTGAAAGTAACTTTCACAGACGAAGAGATTTATGTGTCTGAATTTTGATAGACTGTATGTATTTATATATCGAATATGAATTGTATTTGTTGTAAGGTAAAAACTTGATGGAAAAGTTGCACTATGTCCAATGTTTTTAACTGTATATTTAATAAAAAACTTTAAAAAAAAGGAATATTTTTAAAGCGGAACTCCTTCAGCCCATGAGAAACCCTAGGCTTCTGTAACCTGGTGCCCTCCAAATAATTCATTACAATTTCCACCGGGCATGACCAACATGGGAAATGTCAGTGGATGATTGGGGGGTGATATGTATCAAGGACCCCATGCAGAGGGAAGAGTTTCTATGCAGAGGGAAGAGTTTCTAAGCCCTTCTCTCTCTCCATCTCCATCTCCATCTCTCATCTAGTTTGAAACCTCCCTACTCCCACACAGAGAGGTTGTGAGTAGTGTACAAATAAAATATTAAAAAATAAAAACAGTACAGTATATAAAATATAAAAACAGGTGAGGATGATTAAAAACCAATGCTAAGAGTTAATTAAAAGAGGGGGGGGGGAGCTCTCAGGGCACTAACCAGCCCTACTTGCTTCCTAAAATTATCATGTTCCTTAAACTGTGGTAGATTTCTTACACATGCTATTATGAATGCATCTGTGGGAGATCAATTACACACCATCTTCCACGTATAAGCATTCCTCTTATCCATAGGGCAGCCATTTCAAAACAATAAATATCCTGAATGCTGTGAGCGTTATCAGTTAGAAGACTCTTTGCCCCTATTTCTCTCTTTCTTCCCTTGTTAATGTATTGCTTGTTAAATATAAAAAAAAGAAGGAGCTAGCTGGAAAAGCCAGAGAAGTTAAATATGGAAGACATATGGACCACCATAATATTCTCTAATGAATGCAGGATGCTTGTACAATAAAACCATTGCTGGCAGCTTGAAAGAGTCCCAAGCAAGACGTTTTCAGCGAGTGCTCCCCACCTCCTTGATTTATTGATTGACTGATTGACTGGCAGTAGACCCGCTCTTCTTCCATTGAACCACTGGTGGTGCAGTGGTTAAAGTGCAGTATTGCAGACAAACTCTGCCCACAGCCTGCAGTTCGATCCTGACAGGTCTCAAAATTGACTCAGCCTTCCACCCTTCCGAGATTGGTAAAATGAGGAGCCAGAATGTTTGGGGCAATCTGCAGATAATGCTTCTTCATTGTAAACCACCCAGAGAGTGCTGTCAAGCACTCTGGGGCAGTATATAAGCTTAAATGCTATTACTATTTCCCTCCACCCACCAGGTATTTTCTATGATTACTCAACTATAGCCAGTCTATCAGCAAGTTTCATGGCTCTAGGATAAGGTTTGCCTGATCCTGGAGATTTAAAATCACTCAAAAGAAATAGGTATTTCCTACATCTAAAACTTCAATCGTCCTCATTTATCCTACTTATTTGCAGCTGCAGAATAGGTTGTACGTGGTTTTCCATTGGAGAAGAGTGAGCCAGCCAAGTTGGTTGGTATTTAGGATTTGGATGGGAGACCACCAGACAGATGAATCAAAATTGCTTCCTGGAAAAAAAGCAGTGGCAAACTATTTCTGGGCAGTTGCCAAGAAACTTGTTCTGAGGAAATTAGAATCCTGTGAGCCCTTTTCAGTTCTGAAACCACAGGTTGCCCACCCCTGCAGTGAATTATTATGTCATTTGCATGGCTTTGTGTTAACCCAACTCAATCCTCAATCCTCCCCAACAGAAAGTAATTGGTTGAAGAGGAGAAGGTGATTGGCGCCTTGAGAGGGATCGCGTTATCCATGAATTTGTGAATCCATGAACTGAAAAGAGCTGGACCTACAGATTGGATTTCAGAAGGACAGCTGATGAACTCAGAGGAAAGGAGCATGAGAAATTCTGTTAAACCAGATACCAAAGGTACAATTTCAACCTGTTGTCTTAAAGGAAAAATGGGATGTCAAAATCAATATAGGCAGATGTTTCCAAAATGCTGAAATGAAAAGGGCCATGTGGAAGAAAGAGAAGGAAAGGTACTGTACTGTAGAGAAGAATACAAGGTACTGTAGTCTCTAGAACATGTAGAAAGTGTGCCAGAAATTTTAATGCTCAGAATGAGCTCAGACTTGCAAGAGATGCCAAAAACATCAAAACACGGCTATTTTGAGTACATTAAGTGGGGCGGGGAATGAAAGCCAAACAGGAGGTAGGTCTATTGCAAAGAGAAAGAGGTGAATCGGTGATTATGAAAAGGCAGAACTGTGTAACTCTATTTTGTGTCTGCATTCTTTTGGATAGGAAATGGAACTTCAACTGGTTATCCTTATGCCACTAAGGGACTGAAGGAACAACAGCTTAGGATAGACTGTGGGACTAGTAAGAAACGATTTAGTTAATTTAACTGAGTCTATATGGTTTACACACAAGGGTACAGGCCAGTGGTGGAATTCAATTTTTTTTTACTACCGGTTCTGTGGGTGTGGCTTGGTGGGCATGGCTTGGTGGGCATGGCAGGGGACGGATACTGCAAAATCTCCATTCCCACACCACTCCAGGGGAAGGATACTGCAAAATGTCCATTCTCACCCCACTCTGGGGCCAGCCAGAGGTGGTATTTGCCAGTTCTCCGAACTACTCAAAATTTCCACTATTTGCCGGTTCTCCAAACTACTCAAAATTTCCACTACTGGTTCTCCAGAACCTGTCAGAACCTGCTAAATTTCACCCCTGGTACAGGCATAAATAGTGGAAATCATTGTGCAACTGCTTTTGTTAATTTTTGACCATTGTTGACTTGAAAACTGAAGAAGCCCATCCCCAGCAACAAAAAGAGGGAACCAGGAAAGTATAAGCCTGGTTCAGCTCAGCAGACTAAAAGGCATAGTGATTAAAACCAGCTGTCTGCAATTACTGTAAGTTTGAATCTCACCAGGCTCAAGGTTGACTCAGCCTTCCATCCTTTCTAAGGTAGGTTAAATGAGGACCCAGTTTGTGGGGGCAATAAGCTGACTTTGTATAAATATACAAAAGTATGAAGGCTATTGCTTAACGTATTGAAAGCCGCCCTGAGTCTCCAGAGAAGGGCGGCATATAAATCAATTTTTTTTAAAAAAAATTAAAAAAAAGTTTGATGCATATTCTGGGCATGATCCTTAAACAGATGACCAAATAAGATATTTGTGAGGATTTTGATTGGTATGCTGCAATTAACAGGAAGAACCATGGGATTGTTCCAAACAAATTGTGTCAGACTAATCTTATCTGCTTTGATGAGTTATTAACTTAGTAGATCAAAGGAATTAGGTAGACACATCTGGACCTTTGCAAAGACTTCAGTAGACCACCTCATTATATTGTTCTTAATAGATGGCAAAATGTATGCTAGGTGATAATAGTATTAGTAGTATCATCCAGCATATAATTGGCTGAATGCCTGCATGAGAATCATGATTCATCAAGGACTCACAGTTGGCTGAATTACTGTATCCAAAGAGGACGTGTTAATGCCTGGGGGAAAGCATCAAATGGAATGCCACAGGCCCTGTTCCAGGTTTGTGTGGTTTAACATTTAGCAATGACTTGGGTAGGAGAGCTTGGGAGGCATTTATCAAGTCTGCAGATAACTCAAAGCTGGGAGGGGTGACTATCATTTTAGAGGGGAGATACAGGCTTGTGTAGTGGTGTGAAATAATAAAATGGAATTTAAGAGGCAGAAATCTAAAGTTCTGTATCTGGGTTTGAAAAACAAAAACCACAGAGGAAGTAAACCATGGAGGGAACTTCAATTGCACTTGTGAAAATAATCTGGGAGTTCTCGATAATCACAAGTTAAAAGGGAGCCAGATGGGAGATACAGCTACTAAGATGCTATCTTGGGTACAAGAACAGGACAAGAAGATCTTAGGAAGTTAACTGCTCTACCCTGCCTTGATCAGTTAAAAAGGGCAAGGACAAACTGGATCAAGTTTAGGAGAGGGCTACCAAGATAACGAACCCAAACCCTATGAAGAACAATAAAAGGATCTGGGTATCTTTACCCCACAGAAAAGATAATTAAGGAGAGATAGGATAATGGTGTCAAATTACATGAAAGGGATTCACACAAAAGAGAGAGTGAAAATCACTGCAGTCAAACTACAAGGCAATAGATTCAGATTAGATATCAGGAGGAACCACCTAACTGAGCGATGGCAAACCTTTTCCGGACCGAGTGCCCAAAGTGCGTGAGAATCCCCAATTCTCGCGGGTGACCCCTGTGCATGCGCCCTGCCTCCCCGCACATGCCCCACCCCTGTACATGTGCATGCAGCCCCCCGCACATGCCCGCCCCCTGTGCATGTGCTCCCCTGCATGCACCCTGCCCCTGCACATGTGCGGCAGAGACCCGAAGACCAGCTGGCTGGCGGGAGATGAATGCGCTTGCGCAGTGGAGCTGAACTAGGGTGACAGCTCGCGAGTCATCAGAGAGGGCACTGTGTGCCACCTCTGGCATGCGTGCCATAGTTTCACCACCACGATCCTAACTGGCCAAGCATTGAGTCTTGAAACAGGCTGCTGCAAGAAGTAGTGAGTCATTTTTCTCAGGGATTCTTCAAACAAAGTTTGGATGACCAAGGAGTGGGACTAGATGACTTCTAAAATCACTTTCAACTCTATGATTTTAATGATTTGATTATTGTTGGTTAGTATGGTTCAGCATTTTATGCAACACCCATGATGGCTAGTTCAGTACATGAATCTATTCCTAAACAGCCCCAAAAGAACAGAAACTAGATAAAACCTGCTTTCTGTGACAAATATAACCCAGGTTAGACAGCGAAACATCTAATGGGCTAAGCGATATTCTTGCAGAGCTCATTTACAGATTTTCCTCAATTTACGACCCCAACTAAGCCCCAGATTTCTGTTGCTAAGTAAGACAGTTTTTAAGTGAGTTTTGCTCCATTTTACAACCTTTCTTGCCACAGAAAGGGAATCACTGCAGTTTGTTAAGTTAAGGCATGGCTGTTAAGTGAATCTGGCTTTCTCATTGACTTTGCTTGTCAGAAGTCTGTAAAAGGTGATCCCATAACCCTGAGAGGGATACTGTGACCGTCATAAATACAAGCCAGTGGGCAAGCCCCGAAATTTTGATCATGTTTGTGGGGACGCTGCAATGATAACGCAAGTGTGGAAACTGGTCATAAGTCACTGTTTCAGTGCCATCGTAACTTAGAATGGTCACTAAATGAATGATTGTAATTGAGGTCTGCCTGTACTACTGTTAATCCAAGCCGTAGAAGCCCATCTGTCAAAGAAAGGCAAGGAAAGATATGCAGGAATATTTGATATAGGAGTGTTCAGTCCCACTGAACTTTCCCCAAAAACATCATGATCCCTGCCGCTATTGGGTATCTTCTCCTGCTCCCTAAGTTGCAAAATAAAACCATTTTTCCTCAAAACCATAAAAAAACCCCTCTCTATCATTGCTCTTTGGAGCCATGCTGCTGCCTTTCGCAGACATGCATTCATTTTTATTTGTCTCATGTTATTAAGCTCACAAAGAAGACAAATAATATCTTAAGCATGAAGGTAAGAGTAATCTGTCTTCCTGGATATAAGATAGATTGAAATGTTTGCAGGTATGACAGAAACAACACAAGACTGGGTCTCATTTCAGGAAATTTCATTGGAATTTTCCATTCACTTTTGGATTTTTTTGCTTGATGTCTTTATCCATGAACTGTTATCCAGGGATTTCAAGTTTAAAACAGAGAGAAAAAGAGAGAAAAAACCTATGTAGCATGCTAATTTTTCTTAGCTGTTTTTCTCTGCTTCTCTTCACAAGGAGGCTGAGTGAAACTGTCGATTTTGGCAAGTTATTTTCCTGACTTAAATGTATTGGTTTAAGAAATTGGGGAGGAAAGTTTGAAAACACCCACCCCAATATATATATTTGAAACACGTTTACTATTATATATAATTATTTTTTAAGAGCTAAAAAACATGAGGGATTTCATGAGGCCATCTGGGTTGTGCACCTCTTCAGAAGGAGCCAATTATACAAGGAGCCAATTTAAATCAAACAGTTTTCTCCATCACTATGAAAACTGCCCAGAGCTCAAGTTCTCACTTGTCTCATCCTATTGTGTGTGGTTGGGGGTGGGGGTGGGGGTTTGGACCGGAAGCAGAAGTGTATATGTGTGTACTTTCCTCTGTTTTTCAGAACACAGGAAGGAACTTAGGGTTGTCCTAATTGAACGATCAGGCCATTCCGCCTAGCCTTTCTAAAGGTCCACAAGAATGGCAGGAATCAGAGAGTCCATCCATCCTCAATGAAATCATAACACAGGCCAAAATCAAATGGAGGAGGGGAGGAGGGAGAGAGAGAGAGAGAGAGTCCTTGGAGCTTAGATCCTTGTTTATTTTGAGCAGGGCCGTGCTATGATAGAGGAGGAGGAGCTCGGCGTTTACTTGAGTGTTTACAATAGCTGCCATCCCCAAGAACTGCCAGAATAGATGTTGTGGGCTGACAATGTTAGAAATTCTCAGGCACGCTATCTACACAAGCAAGACATTTTTAAAAAAAATTTTTTTTTATTAATTTTACAACCACAACACAACACAACACAACGTACAAAACACAAACACAAAATATGTGTTTCTTTTTTACGTATCAGTTTCGTTCCTCTTACTTTCCACTTTCTATATTCCCCATTTTTCTCAACTTTTAATGCACCGAAGACCCTGTTCCTTCCACCAACTTTCTGCTTTGGAAAAAGTGCGCTGCTTAGATACTATTTCGTGTGATGTTTTGTTTTCAATGGAATCCTTCTTTTTCCGATTGCAAAACAAGTTTATTCAAATATCAAATGGACGGCAGAGTAAATTAAGAATGTCTTGCAGCTAAATTCAGAAACCTTTATGTAAGCATTGGTTTCCTTCCCTTACTACTTTTACAAAAAAACACAAAAAAAACTTTACTGTTTGGTTTACAGTGGGTAAATATTGCTTCTTTATCATCTATTCTCAAAGTAAACAATATAAAGAATTGTTCTGTTTAGAAATGTTGGTATTAGAATAAAGCATTTTTTGAGCCTTGGGCTCTGAAACACTAAACTGCAAATGAAGCACATACTTCTTGCATGCTGACCTCTTACAGTGTTGCATAAAGCTTTCGGTTTAATTCCTTCAATCCTTTTAGTTTTCCTTCCATCCATCTAGGTTTCTAGTCCTATGGACAAAGCAATAAGCTTTAAAGGACAATAGCTTTCTTTATGGTGTGAAATACAGTAGCTATAAGACGGATATAATGGATATGGATAAATTTAAAATCGATTACACATAGTCCTCGACGTACAACCACAATTGAGTCAATTCGGTTGCTAAGTGAAACATTTGTTAAGTGAGTTTTGCCCCATTTTACGACCATTCTTCCCACAATTGTTAAGTGAATCATTGCAGTTGCTGAGTTAGTAACATGGTTAAGTGAATCTGGCTTCCCCATTGACTTTGCTGGTTAGGAGGTCGCAAAAGGTGATCACATGACTCTGGGACACGGCAACCGTCATAAATATGAATCAGTTGCCATGAGTCTGAATTTTGATCCCGTGACCACGAGGACGCTACAAAGGTCGTAAGTGTGAAAACCAGTTATAAGTCACTTTTTTCAGTGCCGTTGTAACTTCAAACGATCACTAAATGAAGTGTTGTAAGTCAAATGTTGTAAGTCAACCTGTATAAGATTAAAATAAAAAGTGGCAACTACCTTGTGAATTTGGTTGCAATAGAAGGGATAGATATCTGATTCCTGATTATAGAATTAAAGGATTGATCCAGAAAAGAAAGATTAATGAAGCATTGATAGCAATACAGTATTGCTTCCTAACTTCAGGTGAGCATTAATAAACATAAAAATTAAAAGCATCTATCCAGGGAAAAAGGCTACATTCCCTGTGCTGGTTTTAAGCTACATGTCATGAATTATTAACTGGAATCATGATTTAAAATTTGTGGCAAGACTTTAAAAATATTGTAACTTCAGAAAAATGCAAACTTTAAAATTAATTAGGTTGCCCATTTTGAAGCCTGTTTCTTTTTCCTTTTACTTCAAATGACTAGAGAAACTACTAAAGTTTTTCTAAATTAAAAAAAAAAAAGCCCAGAGGAACTCGGGGAAAGAAAAATAGTAATTAAACACACACCCACACGCACACACAAAAAAACACATAAACATAGATAATAGTATGTCAGTTTGCAATGAGCAACCTTTTACATGTAAGGCAAAGATCATAACTATGCTGCTATTTTAGCATTACAACTAAAGGGAGTTGCGGAAGATACTCAAGAATGGCAATACAAAAAGATTTATTTTAAACATGGTTATTGTGTCGGCGTCTTGATGCTTTAACCTACATTTCTAAAAATTAACTTTGCATGTATATTTATATGTGCAAATATGTGTGCACATACATGTATTTTACAACACACACACACACACACACACACACACACAGTGGTAGGATTCAAAATTTTTTACTACTGGTTCTGTGGGTGTGGCTTGGTGGGTGTGGCATGGCTTGGTGGACGTGGCAGGGGAAGGATACTGCAAAATCCCCATTTCCTTCCGATCAGCTGGGACTCAGGAAGCAGAGAATAGATATGGGAGGGGCCAGTCAGAGGTGGTATTTACCAGTTCTCCGAACTACTCAAAATTTCTGCTACCGGTTCTCCAGAACTGGTCAGAACCTGCTGAATACCACCTCTGACACACACACACACACACACACACACACACGCACACACACATACAGAGGAAGACCTGCCTGTTGGAAGGAAAGTGATTGGCAATTGCTTTCCTGGAACAGAAAGCATCAAGAAAACTGTCTAAGAGGTGGATGTGATAGTCTGTAGCTTCAGATGAATTCCTTGCAGACTGTTGCTGAAGTGTCTCAGTCTGGACAGGACCTTCTTAAACTGATTTTGATTTACATAGCTTAAACGCCCTCTAATAACAACCATGTGTTCAACCTGTGCGGAATCTTGAAAGGATCGCAGCATCCTCCAGAACAGTCTGAACAGTATTTAACTTTGAAAATAGCTCAGGCACCAACAGCATCCTTGCCTTATCTAGACTGAGCTACAAGCCTTCATTCATGTAATCCCCATAACATCATCTTCTGAAAACAGTCACCCAAGTAGTAGCAGAATAAAGGACAACCAATCTGGCATTATGGTGATTGTTCAATTGGACGGGAGACCAAAGCTCATGTCCACACTCGGTGATTGATTTACTAGATGAATACCCGTAATGTGCCCTCAGTTTAGACAGCCAATCCAAAGTACAGTTATTGATGATAGTGCAAGTGATACATTCCAGTGTAGAATTTTACCCACAAGGGGCAACAAGCAGCCCTCCCTTCTCAAACCCATTCCGGTTATGTCACTAAAGGCAATCTATAGGATTGTCTACAGTGAGCTATCATAAAGCCATTAAGATTCCCCCTGTGGAAAACGATACTGTACCTATAGACAATCTGCTGTTCACTGATGTCAGGGCATGACCTTAGAAGGATTGTGTGTGTGTGTGTGAGAGAGAGAGAGTGAGTGAGAGAGAGAGAGAGAGAGAGAGGGAGGGAGGGAGAGAGGGAGGAGAGAGAGAGTTTAATTATTATTTTTCTTTCCCTGAGCTAGGTTACTTTTTTTTTAAGTTTAGAAAAGTTAAAAGTTGAAAGTTGAGATGTACACATACTAGCACTGATGACGTTATCTAGTTTGGGTAATGAAAGGTCTGTAGGAAAATGAGCAAGCTCAGAAAGCACCAAGGACCCCTCATGTCAACCCTGAGCTACAAATATGCTCCTTTATAAATACAGGGATTGCCTAAACATGGCCAGCTTCTGCACCAAAACCAGAGCTACAACCAATCTAAGATAGATACAGAAAAATCATTCATGCATTTAGTGCCTGGAATTGACTTAACTAAATCATCGTTCCCTCAAACAAAATACAAGGAATACAAGAAATAATAGGTGCCCTCCTCTGTTAGAATTCTTCAGGAATGGAATGGGACAACTCGCCACGACCAACTTGTCACAGCCAACTCACCACTGTCAATTCACCATAGACAACTCCCCATGGCCAGCTCACCATGGGGCAACTCGCTATGGGAAAATTCAACTATTTTATTTATTTGAAATAATTCTAAAAATATTTTAAATTTTTATCATCCACAGTTCATTTTGTCCCTTCTTTTACATCCTTACTTTAATGATTTTATTTCACCACTTCTTTGATATTATGTAATTTTTGTCCCACGGCAAGTTGTCCCCTAACGAGTTGGCTGTGGCGAATTGTCCCATGGCAAGTTAGCTGCGGTGAGTTGGTTGTTGCAAGTTGAAGGGCCTAGATTCCTTCAGGAATGTCGTGGCTGCCAGCTTCTACCTCTGGAGCCATTCTACAGTGGGGCAAAAAAGTATTTAGTCAGCCACCAATTGTGCAAATTCTCCCACTTAAAAAGATGAGAGAGGCCTGTAATTGTCATCATAGGTAGACCTCAACTATGAGAGACAAAATGAGAAAACAAATCCAGACAATCACTTTGTCTGATCTGGAAAGAATTTATTTGCAAATTATGGTGGAAAATAAGTTTAGTTTAGTTTAGTTTATTTCCAATTTATATACAGCCCTTCTCCCTGAGGACTCAGGGCGGTATACACTCAGGGCTGTGTACAGCCAGAAATAAAAACATGAAATGCAAATATTAAGCCAGTATTTGGTCACCTACAAACAAGCAAGATTTCTGGCTCTCACAGACCTGTAACTTCTTCTTTAAGAGGCTCCTCTGTCCTCCACTCATTACCTGTATTAATGGCACCTGTTTGAACTTGTTATCAGTATAAAAGACACCTGTCCACAACCTCAAACAGTCACACTCCAAACTCCACTATCGTGAAGACCAAAGAGCTGTCGAAGGATACTAGAAATAAAATTGTAGACTTGCACCAGGCTGGGAAGACTGAATCTGCAATAGGCAAGTAGCTTGGTGTGAAGAAATCAACTGTGGGAGCAATAATTAGAAAATGGAAGACATACAAAACCACTGATAATCTCCCTTGATCTGGGGCTCCACGCAAGATCTCACCCTGTGGGGTCAAAATGATCACAACAACGGTGAGCAAAAATCCCAGAACCACACAGGGGGACCCAGTGAATGACCTGCAGAGAGCTGGGACCAACGTAACAAAGGCTACCATCAGTAACACACTACGCCGCCAGGGACTCAGATCCTGCAGTGCCAGACGTGTCCCCCTGCTTAAGCTAGTACATGTCCGGGCCCATCTGAAATTTGCTAGAGAGCATTTGGATGATCCAGAATAGGATTAGGAGAATGTCAAATGGTCAGATGAAACCAAAGTAGAACTGTTTGGTAGAAACACAACTCGTCGTGTTTGGAGGAGAGAGAATGCTGAGTTGCATCCAAAGAACACCATACCTACTGTGAAGCATGGGGGTGGCAACATCATGCTTTGGGGCTGTTTTTCTGCAAAGGGACCAGGACGACTGATCCGTGTACAGGAAAAAATGAATGGGGCCATGTATCGTGAGATTTTGAGTGCAAACCTCCTTCCATCAGCAACGGCATTGAAGATGGAACTGGCTGGATCTTTCAGCATGACAATGATCCCAAACACACTGCCCGGGCAACGAAGGAGTGGCTTCGTAAGAAGCATTTCAAGGTCCTGGAGTGGCCTAGCCAGTCTCCAGATCTCAACCCCATAGAAACCCTTTGGAGGGAGTTGAAAGTCCGTGTTGCCCAGCAACAGCCCCAAAACATCACTGCTCTAGAGGAGATCTGCATGGAGGAATGGGCCAACATACCAGCAACAGTGTGTGCCAACCTTGTGAAGACTTACAGAAAACGTTTGACCTCTGTCATTGCCAACAAAGGATATATAACAAAGTATTGAGAGGAACTTTTGATATTGACCAAATACTTATTTTCCACCATAATTTGCAAATACATTCTTTCTAAATCAGACAATGTGATTGTCTGGATTTGTTTTCTCATTTTGTCTCTCATAGCTGAGGTCTACCTATGATGACAATTACAGGCCTCTCTCATCTTTTTAAGTGGGAGAACTTGCACAATTGGTGGCTGACTAAATACTTTTTTGCCCCACTGTATTCTGGTTTTCCAATATGGATTTATGTCAGAAACTAACTAACCAACCAACCCTTTCTTTTCTTGTCAGAAGCACTAAGCCAAAGCAGACAAAGTTTTGGTATCAACATATGGGAAGAATTTCTGATAGTGCTGCTAGAATCAATACCATGGTATCTCATGTTCTTAGACTTCATTCATTTACAATTGATTAGAACAGACGAGGAATCTATCGATGGCTCTTCAGATACATTCAGACTACTGAACTGGCAGGACCTGAGGAAGTCTGCTGAGAGTTGCAGTTCAACATCATTTGGAGGGCCACAGGATCTTGGATTTTAAGATCTATTTTAGGTGGACAAATGTGCATTTTCTGGATCCTTTAGTATTCTGTTATTTAAAACTGCAAAGCTTTTACTTCTATTAGGTTTTTTTTCTTCTGAATTCAGTTGAAAAGCTGTTTCATATCACAAAAATAAACTGGGTTATTTCTGAACTCCTTGCTTCATTTATTCCTTTCAAGTGGAAAAGCATTTTTAGTTTCTCTTAGAATGGCAACCCCCCCCCCCAAACATTACATACATATCAAACTGTGCATCACATTGTTTATATTGGATTAATATTGGCATAAATAGACACTTAAGAATTTTAATGAACCTATGGGGAAGAGTAGAGAATATGAAAAAGATGAATGCCTCAAGTTTAACATGTATATTTAGCAATTTTCCTATAATAGTCCTAAAATATTGTAAAGAGATTAATAATTAAGTATATTTTTATGTGTAGGCAAATTCCTAAATTATCTGTCAGGTTTACTGTGCCAGAAATATAGAATGGAAGGAACATTTCCATATTATATGGCTTATCCAAGTATTTTCCCTGTTTTGGTGTAATATCCATAAGCTTAACATAATTTGGAGAAGAGGTATGCAATTTAAATCATACTGAATTATATAACAAAAAATTGAAATTCGTCAACATAAGGACGATTCTGGATTTAGCAAAGATTTCTGTGTTATGATGGGCGGTACCATCCTGAACTTACACTTTGAAACTATGACATGTGCTTACTTTCTTTTTATGAACTGACTCTCCATCAATACAATGGGAAAAATTATCATTATTCAATTACATGGAAAAATTATCATTACTCGTTACGTTAAAATCAATGTTTAATGCTGCGAGCGATGTTCTGCATGTCTAATATATTTTTCTCTCATTTTAATATTTATTTGGGAATTGTAAAGATATTTTACCACTGCCAGACCTAGCATAAATCCCCTATTTCTGTTTCACAGATGCCGTTCTTGACTGCATGTTGTGATGAGAACTGTATTAGGCAATCAATAGCAGCCACAAGAAGCAGCCTCTTCCCCTTTTCTCTAAAACTCTTCACCGATCCATCTCATTTTCAAAGCGTTCTGCTAATTAGATGTTGATGTCTCACTGAGCATTGCTTCTTCACTTAATTGTATATACCAGGTGAAGACTTAATAGTTTTAAAGTTTCCCCAGACAAATAGGAGGAGGAAAGAAAAAGCACATAGAAAGAAGACAAATTAAATCACTTTCAAGTTCAACTGATGCTGGGATATTAAAACCTAGGACAGCGATGGCTAACCTTTTTGCCATTGCGTGCCAAAAGTGGGGGGAGTGCGGTGGGGTCACACGCACGTGTGCCCACATCCATAATTCTATGTGCCCCGCCCCCCGTGCTCACCCCGCTTTTGGCACATGATGGCACGGTGGGCCTGGTAGGCCCATTTTTTTGCTCTCCCCAGGCTCCAGAGCCTTTCTAGGAGCCTGGGGAGGGCAAAAATGGCCTTCCCCACTCCCCCAGAGACCCTCCGGAGGCCGGAAACAGTGTGTTTCCTGACTTCTGGTGGGCCCAGAAGGCCCAAAAATCAGCTGGTTGGCACACGCATGCATGTCAGAGCTGAGCTCACGTGCCCACTGATATAGCTACACGTGCCATCTGTGGCACCCGTGCCATAGGTTCGCCATCACGGACCTAGGAGAACCTATGGGTGAGCATGGGGGGGCGGGGCACATAGAATTATGGATGTGGGCACGCGTGCGTGTGACCCCACCGCACTCCCCCCACTTTTGGCACGCGATGGCAAAAAGGTTAGCCATCACTGACCTATGGTAACTAGGACAAAATCAACTGCACTTTGTCACTAGTTGGTTCAATGTCCCAAAATTGGACTTGTTGTATCCTGGATATTTGTATAGGTTAAAATCAGAATATAGACCAGTGGTAGTCAACCTGGTCCCTACCACCCACTAGTGGGCGTTCCAGCTTTCATGGTGGGCAGTAGGGGTTTTGTCCCTACTTTATAAATCACCATTACTGTGGAACCGGTGGGTGGTTAGAAAATTTTACTACTAACAGAGATACAAAAGTGGGCGGTAGGTATAAAAAGGTTGACTACCCCTGATATAGACAAATGCATCCATAGTCAATTGTGATGCAGAACAATTTTAGCCCCAGAAAGATCAATTAGCACCTTTTCAGTTTCCAAAACAGTTTGCAAATGGGGAGGCTCAAAAAGGCTTCCTGGGACTCCAAACAGAAAATGTCTGTTTTCAGCAAACAAAATAAATTATTTCTCTGCCTTCCTTGGATCTGCCAATAGTCACCTAGCAGCCCTGTTCCGGGTGACTCAGTCTCTCCTTGGAGGAAGTAATGTCAAAGTCTACCTAAAGGGTTGCTGTGAAGGATATATTTTGCATCTGGCAGATAAAATCAATTGCATCCGCTGTATGTTGAACTCCAGCCTTAGAGCAGAGTCTACGGAGGTGATGGAGGTTACATCTTGCAAGGTGAACTGGGAAGAGTTTGAGCTTGTTCTACCTGAGGAAGGACTCTTTCAGCTGCTAGTTCAGCCACTTGTATGTTAGATCCATGCCTTTCCTGGCTAATTAACACCTTATGGGAGGGGAGGCATGAGTGGGTCTGGGCAATAACAATAGCATCTAGACTTATATACTGCTTCACAGTGCTTTACAGACCTCTCTAAGCAGTTTACAGTCTCAGCATATTGCCCTCAACAATCTGGGTCCTCATTTTACTCACCTTGGAAGAATGGAAGGCTGAGTCAACCTTGAGCCTGGTGAGATTTGAACTGCCAAATTGCAGGCAGCCAGCAGTCAGCAGAAGTAGCCTGCAGTACTGCACTCTAACCACTGCGCCACCACAGCTGATAACTTCTGCTTGAGGGAGGGAGTGGTTTCACCAACTCTTAAGGAGGTGGAAATGCATCTCCTCTGCAAAGGACTATTGCTAGACCCAGCTAGCCTGGAGAGTTTTCATCCAGTCTCAACCTCCCTTTTCTAAGGAAAGTGGTGGAGAGAGTAAACTTCAGAAAACACCCCTTTTATCTAGACCCCTTTTCAGTCAGAGTTCAGACCAGGATTTGGGACTGAGATGGCACTGATCGCACTCATGAATGACCTCTGGCAGAAGTGGCACGGAGGTAGTGCATTCTTCCTAGCTTTTCTTGACCTTTCAGTGGCATTAATATCATTGATCATGGGATCCCGCTGAGTCAGCTCTGGGAACTGGGGGCAAGCGATACTATATTATGCGGCTTCTCCTCCTTCCTCCGGGGCCAATTCCAGTTCATGTTGATTGAGGGAAAGTGATGTAGCCCATGGCCCCTATTTTGTGTGATACCTCAGGGTTCTGTTCTCTCTCCCCTTCTATTTAACATTTATATTATCTGTTGGTTTGGGATTAGATATCAGTATGGAGGTGGCACCCAGCATTATATCTCTACCCCAGGACCCTTGAGAGATGCTGTAGATATCCTACCCTAGTGTCTGGTGGCAGTTGAAGATTGATGAGCACAAGCACCCTCCACTCAAGGGCCCTTTGCTCATGTGCAAAGCTCCATGTGCGTAGTGGAGGACACACATGTGTGCCTGCCACTCACTCTCTCTCTCTCTCTCTCTCTCTCACACACACACACACACACACACACACACACACAGGGTTGGGCTACCAAGCTGGAAAGGTTGGGGATTGCTGGTTTAAGGAATTTGGCTGAGATCTGTAAAAAAATCTTATTTCTTCCTGTCCCACTTGTATTGTTGAGCTAAGAATAATTAAGTGGGGGGGGGGGAGAGAGAAGTTTTTGTCTGGGTTCACCTTGCTTTGAGTATAGTTTCCCTTGCATTTGATGATGCTATGGAGGACTAAAATGATGCTGGACTGGGACAAGAAATACCCACAGAGTCATGGTGGGATTCAAATAATTTAACAACTAGTTCGACCAGGGTCAGATTGGCTGTCGTGGGAAGTTGGTCCATCCCCATCTTCCAGTTCCGCCGCACATGCAGGATGAGCCTCCCACGAGGGCCAACCTTACCCTGGGCAAACCGGTTGTTAAATCCCCCACCACCGCCATCAAAGTGGATCCTGGGCACTGCGCTGCAATGGAGAAATGGGAAACTGAGTTGGTGGCACGAGGGAAGGAGGAGGAGCAGAAAGATGGAACGTGGCTTTCTCCTTCCCTCATACTGGCTGCTCCGTTGCCCGTTTCTCCACTGCAGTGCCCAGAATCCACTCACTTTGATGGGAGTGGTGGTGGTTAATTTAACAACCAGTTTGCCCAAACAAGTGCGAACTGGCTGAATCCCACTACTGGCACAGACCATGGTATTCCTTTGGTGGCTTTGGCCAATCACAATTTCTCAGCCAATCCTATTTTATAATGTTCCAGTTCTGAAGATAAAATGAGGGGGAATCCTTATGTGTGCTCTTCTAAATTCCAGAAAGAGGAAAAGCGGGATAAAAGTATTATACGAAATAAAAATATAAAATTCAGAGACAGACATTATTGGCAGATCTTGAGCCAAAATGTCTTCGGCTCAGGCCTATGAATGGTTTGAGCAGGCATTTCTGGTATAAGTTCCCCTAATGTTCTTACTCCAACAAATGCGCACAGCTGTTTAAATAGGTATATCCTCTAATGAAGTTCATGATTGCCATGTCAAAAAGATTACACCCCATACAACTAGTAGAAGCTGTGCAGCTGCCCTTACATAGTGAAGCTTGGCTGATGTTGGAAAAATATTAAGAGGTTCAGGACTTGAATGTGAAACTACCAGGAAATACCAATGTTTTAGGCTAGAACGTGAGGTTAAGAAAAACTGCAGAAAAAGGCACTGATAAACCACTGCCAATTGTTCTCAAGAAATTGACATGGACAAGTTTATGAAGTCACCAGCTCAGCCCCATTTTGCTTCTCCTTTTAAAAACCACCACCACCACCACCAATAGTTATTGTTTGTATTTTGAGGACAGCATTCTTGATTGGCTGGCATATTTGTCATTCTTTAATTTTAGTCATAGATTATCAGCTACTTAGGAGGATTTCTTGTATTTAGTTTTCAATTGTTGCTCAGCTAAAGTATTTCTATGTTAGAGCACCTAATGGCTTTTCTCACTGTTCTCATCAATCTGTCTCTCTGTTGATTTTTGCAATGCCTCCTCAACCCAGACAAAACAGATTTTATTCAAAGACTTTTATAAGTGGAATGCTGAATCTATCCATTGAGAAAGGAACACTAAGGCTGATACTTTAAGAGTGTTGGAAGACACACACAGCTATCAAGTTAGGAGGATAGTTTCCTTTTTTATGCTCTAAGCTCAACTGCAAATCCCAAGGCTTCATTTCTTTTAATAATGTTAACCACTTGGCACGGAAAGAAGAGAACAGTGCCCGTTTTTCTGAACTACTGTAATTTTACAACATGATACCCGAAAGGAAGCTGTAGTAAAAGCCAACCTTGGACCTAGAAGTTCTAAACGTTTCCAAACTAATGTGAACATTTCATTTCCTAGTCAAGGTGATTGCGCAGGTCACTGTTGAATCAGTTCGAAACACTTATGGATGAATCCTAGCTTCAATATGCAAAGTACATTGTGGTTGCTCTGCAGGAAGACTTCTGCCAAAAAATGAAACCTTGTTAATTTTTAGGGGAATGCTGCTATTTTTGAAAACTTCAACCACATTATTGAAACCTAGATGAGGAAGTTTGGAGTTGCAGCTTTTTTGTAGTTTTCCCCCATACACTGGATAAACTCTGAACAACTCACCCAGATGTATGGCATTAAGTCTAATCAATAAGTGGATGATATCTAGAGGAATCTAATGCCTGGATATCAGTGGTGGGTTCCTCCCGGTTCCGCCGACCCGGTAACAGTGACGATATGATGTCACCGAACCGGTTGTGCCCCCCACCCCCCGCCCCCACCCCGCGTTATTCTTACCTTTTATTTGGCCCCATCCCCAATCTATTGCTGCCTCCTGAGTCCCAGCTGATGGGCTATAAGGAAAAACTGTTTAAACTCTTGCCGCGGGGCTTCAAAGGGCCGTCCTACAGCTGATCTGTGTTAAAAGGCAGTGTGGTGGTAGACTGATGCCTCCAAAAACAAATGAGTAGACCGGTGCCTGCAAAAATAAATGGGTAGACCAGTGCCTCCAAAAACAAACGAGTAGACTGGTACAGCTCTGCAAGCAGTTAAAAGCCGGGTAGACCAGTACCTCTGCTAAATCCTAAAGAATTGTCACATGACCATCAAGCCATGCCCACAGAACCAGTAGTAAAAAATTTTAGAACCCACTCCTGCTGGATATGGTAATGGCCTGAACAAAGACCAATAAAATGAAACTCAGTCCATATTTAAAAAGCCAGTGTTAGTTAACAGCTCATCTATCTAGGTGAGTGGGATGCCAAGTATTTTGGAGGCTTGTAATTCCCCAGTTAGATCAAACTCCTAGTCTACTGTATTCATCGATCAGTCTTAGTAAATAGATATAAAAGTGTCTCATAAGACTCACAGAATGTTCTACCAACCTAGAATGGTATGCCAGCTATGACTCCTTTTTGATCAAGATTAGCTTGTTCAAGTTCTGCGTTGTTCTCTTCTCTGAACTTCTCTGCAAAAATTGATTTTAAAAATCTGACTAACAATGAAGGAGCTTTTCAAACGTGGTGTCAAAGACTCCAAAGTTGGTCCAGACCAAAGAAGAAAGTTCTACACAGTAAATTCTTCAGTAAGGTGTATACATACACACACACACACTCCTGAAACATGTAGGAGGAATTTTCCAGCTTTATTTATATGTGAGATGATTTGAAACTGTTCTTATCAGGATTCTTTTCACCTGAGCTAAGCTACAATTTTGGGGATAAACTGTCAATTGGCTCACCTGTATACGTTCACGTTCTCTTCCATTCCATTCCTAGTCTTTCTACAATCTCAGAGAGACGTGGCATCCTCTATGCTTCCCAAAGAACTTATCTTTGATGGAAATATTGTTCTCACTTAAATGGCAAAAGTGCACTTTTAAATTTTCTCAAGCCATTAAAATTTATTAAAGCTTTACATTTTGTTTCACCTCTTTTATTTGTGGAGGTGTGTAAATGCATGTATTTTCAGCTACATTCTTTCTTGCTTTTGCTTTTTGTTTCATTCTTAATAGATTTTCATTTCCTACATTAAAGCTACCTGGATAGGTTTTTGTAGTAGGTCAGCCTTTAACAAGTGTAAATAAATGAATGTATTTACGGAAATATTTAGTTCTGGCTGACATTTTACAACGCAGTGACCTAGAAAATGGCACAAATTGGTTGAATAAAACCATGCTTAATCCTAGGGTTCCTAATTTAACATTCTCTTCCAGGTCTATTTATGTGAAAGTTATGTAAACCAATAAATAGACCCCCCCCCCCCCCCCGCATGCCACTTTTATAAAGGAAGAAATGTTTTCTTTTGTGGCCATCAAAGGAAAGAAAAGAAAGAAATTGGAGGATCTAAGGCAAAGACAATCCCTTGAAATGGCCAAAAAAAAAAAAGCATCAGAAAGTAGCTGCAGGAAGAAGTGATTCAAATGAAGGCAAATATATATATGTCCCAGGATAACGTTGCAGGATCCAGTCTGAGTTGGTCACCATGACCAGAGGTTTTGTCTTCTGAGCTTTCAGACTCATGCTGAAATTCATACTCAGGATTCTACACATCCCCTACCAGAATGTGTAGAGAGAGGTTCTCTACCAAAATGTGTAGTGAGAAGTTCTACATATTCTGCTGAGAGAAACGTTCCCTGCGAATGGCTCCAGCATGACTCCAAAAGCTCAGAAGACTAAATCTCTCGTCCCAGTGACTGACCAAGATTGGAAGAAGTGACAGTTGAAATATTTTGGCCTAAGCAAAAAGGCAAATCCAGAGAATGAGTTTATCTGTTTAGGATTGCACACAATGTTTTCAATTCCTTATTTCCTCTCTGCTTAGGAAAGAGAAAAGACATGGGTAAAGATTCTCAGTCATCCAGGTCATGGTTGTCCTAAAGGTGCTTTTTTTTTCAAAAGGCATCTGGACTTTCTAGTTTTTCTTTGAAGCCGTTTCGCTTCTCATCCAAGAAGCTTCTTCAGCTTGTGGGTAAAGATGTTTAAGGACCTTACATTTGGTACCTTTAATATCAACCTTTTTCTCATATATCAGATTTTATCTTTGAACTATCCCCCTCATATGACTCCTTACATCAGTTTGGGATGGTGGGAAGCTAAAACATACTCACAAATATTTAGCTTGCAGTGATATGTTTATAAACACATTTATTTCTTTTCATCTTAGCTATGGAGTTGCTCCTGGTATTGCTTGTTTGCTTGTTTAAAAAAGTATATTGTCTGATTGTGAATCTGGCTGTCAAAACGGTTACTGTGGTTTAAAGCAGCTTTTCGATAAAATAGTCACACTTCAAATCAGCAAAGCAAATTTTATTTTTGACATCTTTATCTTGTTTTGTAAAGAATAAACTCACAACGGCTCTTGCATTCTCGTCCCAATTTTCCCCAAACTGAAGAATATTGTGCCCTTATGAGGTACAAGTTCTTTTTCTTCAACAGAAATTATCTAGTCCCCAGGATTTTGGGTCTGGGGAACAGAGCTCTCTGAAATCAAGGCTATCATATGAATTATTATTTATTTATTATTATTATTTATTGGATTTTTATACCGCCCTTGTCCTTTCAGACTCAGGGCGGTGAACAGCCAAAATAAAACATTTGTACACAAAAGTTAAAATAATTTAAAATAATTAAATAAAGTTTGACCCATAATTTAAAACATTCAATTAAAATCAGTATCAATTTTAAAAACCTAATGCCTCCTACTAAGGCAGCATTTAACATCCAGCTGCCTGCAATTACTGCGAGTTCAATTCTCACCAGGCTTAAGGTTGACTCAGCCTTCCATCCTTTCTAAGGTAGGTAAAATGAGGACCCGGTTGTGGGGGCAATAAGCTGACTTTGTATAAAAATATACAAAAGTATGAAGGCTATTGCTTAACGCATTGTAAGCCACCCTGAGTCTCCGGAGAAGGGCGGCATATAAATAAAATAAAATTAAAAAAAAAACCAACGTAAAATCAGGCCAGCCCGGCTAACTAAAAGAAATAGGTTTTAAGGGCCCAACGAAAAGTCTGGAGGTCTGGGATCACTTGTATCTCTGGGGGTAGATTGTTCCAGAGGGTAGGTGCCACCACAAAGAAGGCTCTTCCCCTGGGGGTCGCCAGCCGACATTGTCTGGCTGATGGCACCCTGAGGAGGCCCTTTCTGTGGGAGGGCCTAAATTAGACTAAATTAGACTAAAATGCTAGGCTTTACATATGTCAGTGCACCATTTTGACTTTGCACACTACTTTCACTTCTAGCATTGCAAAATCTAGTATTCCCCAATGTGGCCATGCTACTTCCATCTGGAAGAAACCTTCATATATGTTTTAAATCTGGTTCCTTGGGACTGTGGATTGCTAGGTTAGAAGCAGTTTATGGGAGCTTTTCGAGATGGCCGGATAGCATGGATTGTGATTGGTTTTTTTAGATTGTTTAGGCTAAATGGAGCTCTTTGCTGGGGATGCAGGTGGGTTTGGGTCATGGAGAGACAGGTTTTTTGGGTGGATGGGACAAATAATACCCTATTTGTAGGAGTGGGTAGGGGAGTGGGAGATTGCTATGGGCCACTTGTGGGCAAGATAGACTTGATAGCTTAGATTAATACCACACTGCAGCTCCCAAAGTTTATCCTCAAAATGTCCTGATGTTCACTTGCTACTACTGAATGCCACGTTACCCTTTATGTAATTGTGATTGAGAAGATTCACTTGGCCTGCATAACTGAGCAATCCTCTGGTTTGGATTACTGCAATGCATTCTACATGGGGCAACCCATGAAGACCACTCAGTGGCTGCAGGTGGGCCAGAATGCATCTACATGAGTAGTTATTAAGTGTATTTCAACAATTCTATCTTGCAAAGCTTCACTGGCTTTCATTAAGCTTCTGGGTGCAATTCAGAGAGATGGTTACCATCTATAAAGCCCTTCATGGCACAGGACCAAGTTATTTGTGGGAATGCCTGTCTCCAATTATTTCTGCCCACCCTGTGAGATCAGGGTGAGCATATTCCATGTCCTTTTAAATAATGATGTCATCTTAAAGGACCTAAGAAACATGTCTTCTTTCTTGCAGTGCTAATCCTATATTGCCTGAGATTAGGATGGCCCTAAACATGCAGTATTTTCATAAAACAC
Source organism: Ptyas mucosa (assembly GCA_012654045.1). Lineage (NCBI taxonomy): Eukaryota > Metazoa > Chordata > Lepidosauria > Squamata > Colubridae > Ptyas > Ptyas mucosa. Next base: position 5,746,228 of record WNWU01000006.1, on the reverse strand, counting down.
TGAAGACCTGGTTACTCCATGGGCTTTGAGGTGAAGGTATGTTAGAAAGACTGTGCATTTTGTGTTAAACTGTTACACCTGGAAATATATTCTGTTTTTTAATGTTTTGTTTTTAATGATTGCGTGTCATCCAGAGACATGAGTAGTAGCCACATAAACTGAATGGATAAATGAAGAAATAAATAAACCTTAATTACTCTTGCTATTAATCAGATTGTTTTAATTAGCATTTAATTAGCAGTGGGTTGTAAGGATAGATGAGAGAGAGAGAGAGAGAGAGAGAGAGGGAGGGAGAGAGAGAGAGAGAGTCTTTTAGCGCCTGCCTATGGATGAAATGACTGTTCTCATTTGTATTAGTGGCTGCATGGTCTCCATTTGTTATTCAGAATTTTTTTAAAAATGCTGAAGACCACCCGTGTGATTGGAATGGAACATGATGACGCCTAATGGTAAGGCTATAGTTTAAGCAAATAGTAACAAGAAAACTTAGTCTTCTAGCTATGGCATGACTTCATGACATTAAAAAACTAAGGTGACGGATTGAGAGTATTCTGACTGAGACATCAACACCTTCATATCCTTTCTTGAAGATTAAGAATCATCTCTCTTCATCCAGGTGTCCTCAAATTCTGAAGCTGATTTTTCCATACGAACTACTTGGTACTTCCTGTGCTACCAGTTTAGTTATCTTGGGATTTCTGTGTGAGAACATATCCCTGTTCTCACACTACTATCTTTGAATAATTATCTCCTCTTCCTGGACTACAAATCAGTCCCCTAATTTTTTTTGAAGAAGAACTACATCTGTTAAGGGATGTAGTTATAAAATAAAGCATGATGAAACTCAGGGATTTAGCAAAACAAACCATTTAGGGCAGGGGTGTCAAACTCAAGGCCTGGGGGCCGGACCTGGCCCACAGGGTGCTTAAATCTGACCTGTGGGACTGCCCGGGAAACAGCGAAGGACTGGCCCACGGTGCCTCTGCCAGCAAAAATGGAGCTTGGAAGGACCACCGGTAGCCCTCCTGAGCTCTGTTTTCACTGCCAGAGGGCTACAGGAGGCTGTCACAGCCAAAATCGGAGCTCGGGAGCCCATTTTCGCTGGCAGAGTGCTCAAGCCCCCACAGGCGCCCCCGACACAAGTGATGTTGAGCCAGCCACACCCACCCCACCAAGGTCAAACACAATCCTGATGCGACCCTCAATGAAATCGAGTTTGACACCCCTAATTTAGACCATGACATTAATGAGCAGGAACATAAAATTTCCTTTGTATTTCATAATAGTATTGCTTTGTATAGACCTATATTGTTACTACTGAATCTGGGAATTTGTATATGTATTCTACTACCAAGTTATGTTGATATACAGGAAATGTATATATAAGAGGTACTGTACAACTCCAATTCATAAGGAGTAAGGACACAAGGTTCGGATTCCCACAGAGACTGAAATTTACTGAGAGATTTTGGGTTACTAGACGTATCTTATACAGTTGTTGGGAGGATAAAATTGGGAGCATAAAAAATGCCATACTGCACTGTATATGTCAGTCTTCCTTGTTGATTTCTAGATATGAGGCTGTGTGTGTGTGCGCGTCACTGAAGATAGTCATTTAAGTGAGCATTCTCAACTATTATAGTAGTAAATTGTAGTATAATTTTCTGCTTACACTAAAATTTCCATGCCTGAAAACAACAGATGTTGGAGTGAAAGTAATGGTGGCAATGCCACACAAGAGAACTTTATCTGAATGAGATACTAGCAACCAGCAATTATTTCAGTCAGTCAGTCAGTCAGTCAGTCAGTCAGTCTGTCTGTCTCTCACTCTCTCTCTTCTTAAGGTTAAAGTAAGATATAAATGTAAAGGCAGTTCATGACATTTTGATCAGACTACTATATCTGGTCTGCAAAAATCCAAATATAGAAAATTCTCACATGTAGCTATTGTATAGTGATCCTCCAGATTTTTACAGCTCAAACATACACTGATCACCCTATACACTGATCATCCAGAGAACTTTGTGTTCAAGTAACTCTGCTTACAGCTGGGCTCTACAACAAGAAAAAAATTGCTATTACAAACATAGACATAATACATACTTGAAATGATTCTAACACAGGCATAAACAATCTGCTCTAATAGATGAAGTTTATGTCTTATGGAACATTGGTAGGATCATAGTGAAGGAAGTTAGCACCCACCCCTTTCCTAGAAGAATGAAATATTTTAGGAAATATTAAAAAGGCAGAATATTATATTTCCCTGGATGAGAAAAGGAGAAACATGTTTTTAAAGACAAAACACCTTCCTTCAGCTCCCACCCTTTCAGCTTCAGGGTGATGGGTTTAAGACATGGTCCTCGGGACATGATAGGATTAGCCCTCTACCCATCTAGCAACCGAACTCACTACATGGCACCCGGGGATACTGCATCACTCAGCAGGGCTCAACCAAGCCTGGGACTCAGGACAGCCTACAAAGTTGCCCCTGCATGGCCCCATGGGAGTCTCACAACCAATCAGAATACAAGCTCAAATTCAAAAGCCCAGAGAGGGCATAAAACTGAGGCACTCTCAGCATCTCTGCCCCTTTTTTCTTCTTCACCCAACATCATCAAGTCATGTGATCCTGTCCACCATTAAAAACCATCTTTCCAAGCAGCCACCATGTTTCCAGTGTCTTTCTCCCCACTTGGAACTGAACCCAGAAGGACATTTCTTCCAACAATAGCTTCGGAATTGAAGCTATCAAGCACTTTGCAAGACTTCCTTCTTTGCGCACTTGCAGGAATTGAGGAAAGCAATGCAAGCCATCAGCCCTGATTGCAAGAAGAAGCCCTTCCAGCAAATCAGCTGAGACAAGGGCAGCTTGGAGAATGTGACTAGACTTTTGGCTCTCCAACAGTTTTCTAGTTTTTATTCATACAAATTTAAAAATTTCCTTATTAACTTGAACAATGTTTACATTTTAAAAAAAACCAGACTCATATATCAAGAGGGTGCATGTTTAATTTCCATCTGCCATGTTGACATTACCCAGTTAACCTTGCTGCTGCCATCGTTTAAACACTCCAAAAGGAATCTATGCTGCAGTGCAGACGTCCTGTTTCACTTCTAGAAGCAGGAGCTCCATGCAGACATCCTGTTCAGACCCTCACAACCTATTAACCATACGGAGCTTCCAAAAGTTTCACCTGCACAATATCAGGTGTTGAAAGAAAAAAAAAATGCTCAAGCCATCATTTGGGAAGGATTTAAGCAAACAACAAGGTTTTAACAGACTGAGACAGATACATCAAGCAAATCAGTCCAACTTTTCAGTGGGAAAAACATCAAAGGTAGGAAAGAACTAAAGACCACAGGTAGTCTTTGGCTTATGTTTGTTTGGTGTCCTTTCAAAGTTACAGCACTACTGAAAAGGAATGGACTTACGACCAGTCCTTGAAGTTCTGGCCATTGCAGCACCCTTAGGATCACATCCTCACAACTCAAGTGCTTGGCAACCAGCTCACATTTATGACAGTTACAGAATCCCATGATCATGTAATTGCATTTGCACCTTTTCCTGCCAGCTTCCAACAAAGTCAAAATGAAACCGGCAGGGGACATCACAAGTTTGAAACTCCCGTAAGTCGTCCCTTAAGTCATCCCTTTTTTTCTCTTGAAGAGCCCCACTACCAAGGAGCTCACTTGCACTCCAAGGCATTTCCTTGTCTGCAGTACTCTTCCATCTGCTCGCTGCCCAACCCATGGTCTTTGTGGCTTACAGCCTTTGCCACACAGCCCGTCAAAATCAGAAAACAGACTCCACAAGTAATATTGGAACTCTGCTATATTGTTACAGACCACAGTAACACAATATTGAAAGTCTGACGGTATATTTTCCTCCCTCCTTTTTATACTCAAGAGAGTTAAGATGGACGAGTGGGATATTCATTTCCTATTTTGAGCTTAAATTATGGTCTGCTAATTGCCTAATTTTCCAAGGTCATCTCTGTTTTCTGCAAAATTAAAAATCTGTAAATACTTGGGGATTGTTGGTGGCTCAGGTTGCCAAAGCTCTCTTCAAATGCTTTCATTTCAGAGGAGGACAATCAAGTAATTCCATGCCATCAAGAAAGATGAGGCTAAAACCTTGGGCAATGATTCTAGGGCAGTCAGATTATATAGTGCTGTGATGGCGAACCTGTGGCACGCAGAGCCATATCTGTGGGCATGCGAGCGTTGCCCTAGCTCAGCTCCAGCATGCAGGTGCACACCGGCCAGCTGATTTTTGGGCCTTCTGGACCCACTGGAAGTCGGAAAATGGGCCATTTCCAGCCTCCAGAGGGCCTGAGGGGGGGGAGGCCATTTTCGCCCTCCCCAGGCTCCTAGAAAGCCTCTGGAGCCTGGGGAGGGTGAAAAACAGGCCTACCTGGCCTATCATGTCATCATGTACCAAAAGCAGGGGGAGCGCAGGGGGGTCGCACACACATGCCCGGCAGGATAGGGTGTATTGAATTATGGGTGTGGGCATGCGCAAGAGACCGCCCACCCCCCCGCACTCCCCCCGCTTTTGGCACGCGACAGCAAAAAGGTTAGCCATCACTGGTATAGTGGTTAAAGAAGGCCCAGTTTCAAGTCCATCTTTAGCCAAGAACCCCAGTGGATGATTTGGGGCCTGTCAGTCTTTCTCAGCATTGTGCCATAAACAGGCTTCAAGCTGATACAGGTCTTCAGATTTTTAGTTTTGGATTATTCTTGTACATTTTCCCCAGTAGGACTTCCCAACTACCATTTCTCTTCTAGGAGTTGAAGTAGGTACATACCATCCCCACTTCCACCCCAAGCCCCCAGTTTAACAACTTTTAGCCCTAATGGCCCACACACTTAGAGAAAGGGAAAACGTTTGTAACTGTCTTGCCTCCCAAGGATAGGAGAATGCTAAATAGATCTCCAGACAAATGTTTATACCGAACTTTGGTTGAATTTGAGCTTGTTGTCACTTATCTGGGCAGCCTGCCAAATCTCTTTGAGCTCACCAGTTACTTGCCTCGTCTTCTGACCTTGAAACACTACACAGCATCCAGATTTGGCTTGTTCCAATGCGCTCCTCTCAGTCAGGGTGCAGAGAAAATACTACAAGTTTCCCCTTGGGAAGCAACTTTGCCCATGTAGAACTAGGGAAGTTGAAATAGTGGGTCATGTCCTTGTGCACTGTTTATTTGGTTGTGACATTCACTTTGCTCTCATTTCTCTTTTATGTATTTAAGCCAGGTAGACCAGATAGATTTTGTACACATTTCTTTTGGGCAGATCTTAAGCCAACTCCTACGTTCGCCATGTCAAAACTCAGTTGCTGCCTGTAGAATTAGGCAACTGTTGATCTGGGGGTCCAAATGCTTTGAAGCCACATTCTTCACTTAAATTTCACATTTGATATAAGCAATCAGAAAAATGTAATCAGATACAGGTACTTTCATGCCAACTAGTACAGTTTCATTTTATTATAGTCTAGGTAGGAGAAACATCATTATATATGTATTGAATATCTGGTTATTTGCTCAACTGAATTATATTAATAAATATCATGAGCCAGTCTCAAAAAGGATACGACATTTTGCATAAATACATATACATGTTGCTCGCCTGCTCTTCCAGTGCATATGAAGCACTCGGGGTGATTTACCATACTGAAAATCAATATAGGATTTAACGAGATTGGAAAGCATGCAAAGCACCATTTCTGAAAGTCTTCCAACCACTTTCCCCCTCAATGGCCATAGGAGGCATCATATTTTCTTCTGGGTACTGAAGTAAAGCGTAGCATCTCCACATATGGGTATGCTTTTGTTCTCCCATAATGTGTCTCTGGTGTGTTTTTATATGTGTGTGTGTGCCCTGAGAAGCACAGGGTGAGTTGCACAAGCTCCTGTCTGAATGAAATCACCAGGAACAAGGGAGAGGGGGTCAGAATGGAATTGGTAGCAACATTCTGAATATTTGCAGCTTTTTTTGCCCCTGGCCAGATTTGAATTTAATGTTTCTTTTCTGAACTAGACCAAATTCAGTCCGATTCTGTTCCATTTTTGGAGAGATGTCCCGTTGATGAACAGATGGACAGACGAGCTCAGAGCTCCCTTACATTATTTGTTTCCAGCCTTCTGTTTGGTTGGAAAGAATACTTAAAAAAAAAAAGCTAAAAACAAATTAATTTTTTTAAGCAGACAGAAGCAAGAAATAACTTTGCAACTTTACTGTAAGACTTGTGGGCTTTAATTCCCAGAGCAAAGCTGACTGAGGAACTCTGGGCATTGAAGTCCACAAGTCTTAAAGTTGCCAAGGTTGGAGACCCCTAGTTTAAAACATTATGATGCCAATGCGATTAATACCTTCCTAAAAAGAAAGGCTTTGCTCTGAAGGCATAATACTATCGGAAAAGGAGCACCAGAGTAGCTTTCTGAGGAAGGGAGCTCCATAGTTTAAGTTTATCCATTGAGAAGACCTTTTCTCTTGTCCCATCCAAATTTGCATGCCAAGGTTGAGACCTAGATGGCTGGCAGCCCAAAGGACAACCAAAAATGTAATGGATGGACTACCTACATGAAGACATGAAAGCCACAGGCATATGGTCTGCCGATGCTGCAGACCAGATGAACTGGGGGCAACAAACAAAACTGCAGATCCAATGATATGATAGGAATAATGGAAAAGAACAAGAAGATGGGTTGGGACCTAGAAAAGGGGATCTCCATAATTTCGTATGCAATTGCCAGACTGCCAAGAGAGGAGGTCCATGCAAAGCTAGCCCAAATTAGATATTCTGCCTCACCATCCCTCCAAGTCAAGGTATAAAGTAGTCCAGGTTCACAAAGTCATTTATTTCCCAAGATCCCCCCCCCAAAAAAACAACCTTATTTCCAAGAGCAAACTAACAAAAGCAACAGACTAAAATAACTAAAGATACTAAAAAAAAACCCTTGATGAAATGTAAGATATTTTGTGTTGAATGAAAGAGGACTTTGTCCAGAGAACATACTGTACCACAAATTAACCCACCATATTTTAATGAATATGAACTACCTGTGCAGTTGATTAATGGTTCAGTGTGTTCTAAATAAGTATATCATGCAAAAAAACAGCTTGCCATTTAGTTTTCTATTTAAATGCTTGGATTTTGAAGTGAAAATTTAAACAAACAGAGCATGTTCTTTCCAAATGATAGGAGTTTTCTTGAAATGATGCTGTGGCTGCAGCCAATAGACTCAGTAATAGTGTTATCCTAGGACAGTGATGGCTAAGCTTTTTGCCGTCACGTGCCAAAAGTGCGGGGGAGCATGGGGAGGGTCGCACACACACATGCTCAGACCCATAATTCAATGCGCCCCTCCCCGTGCATGTGTGTGCAACCCCTCCGCGCTCCGCCCGCTTTTGGCATGGTGGGCCCAGTAGGCCTGCTTTTTGCCCTCCCCAGGCTCCAGAGGCTTTCTTGGAGCCTGGGGAGGGCAAAAACAGCCTTCCCCACTCCTCCGGAGGCCGGAAACAGCATGTTTCCCAACTTCCGGTAGACCCGGAAGGCCCAAAAATCAGCTGGTTGGCGCATGCATGCATGCTGGAGCTGAGCTAGGAGAATGCTTGTGTGCCCACCAATATGGCTCCATGTGCCACCTGTGGCACGCGTGCCATAGGTTCACCATCACGGTCCTAGGACAACCCTTCAGTGATTAAAGAAATTGCTCTTTGTCAGCTCTAACACCACTAGAAAAAGCTGCTGTTACCATGTCTAGAAGAGAAGCCCAACTATGAAAAATCTTCCTAGAGAAAGCAAAGCATGGTAAGTGCAGTAGGGAAAGTACTCTGTCATTTAGTGGAATTTTCATCATTACTAATAGAGTTTTATCAAGAACGTAAAGTAGAATTCTACCTGCACAATCAATCAATCCCATTGATCAGCTGTTGTTCAGTTGAATTTATTATAACATGTCAATGACGTATTGTAAAGGACACAGAACATTCTACTATTACAGGATTCTGGACACACCTTCCTGTCCCACTCCAGTTTTCCATCCATTACGGACATTTCTGATTGCTAGCCATGCACAGAAGCATAAATACTAGTGCAGCTGGGCTTATTAATTGTAGTAAAGAATGAAAAGGCAGCTAGCGTCATATTGTGTAATTTGGATTCGATTTCCTATTGTGATGTTTCAACAGAAGCTAGCTGTGACTTTCACTCTATATAAGCACGTTAGGAACAGCGTATTCTTTAGCATACTGTTCTTTTGACACTTGAGAATGGTTCGTTTTCTAAAATAAGTGCATTGCTTATTCTTATTTACTAATCTTGCACCACCACTGTTTCTCTAAGGAACACAAGACAAGATCCAACATTTCAATGTGGAACCTGAATTTTCTTTTTATAAGGTTATCCAAGCCTAGGATGTTAAAGATACTTACCAGCGAGGGTGAGTGATATAGAATTGTTGGAGGTTTTTCCTGCCTGATACTGGCTATTAGAATCTTGTTTTAATTGTTATAGAGTTCTCAATCTTGTTAGCATCTTAACCTTGTATCAATGGTCAGTGTCAGCCCTACAAACAATAACATATCTGAAGACTTTTTGTACAACAAACCTATTTGGAAGCAAAGAATGGCTTCAAGCCAAGATCCTGAAGACACTTTCAAGGCTAAGTGAAAATTTCATCCAGATCTTCCTATTTCGGGTCTAATTCCAAGGCTGCCTCAGTTGAAGCAAGAGCAGGAATAAGAAATTATTTCTCTCCTGAGGCAAACAATTGCTACCACATCACACACACTTTAAGATAGCTGCAGCTATAAGTTTATTTTATTAGTTATTTAATCCAGAAGATAAGCCACAAAAATACTTCCAGGTTCCTTATCACATAGGGGACAAAGGAGGGCAGGAGAAGAGAGGGCAGAGGTCTCTTTCTCCACATTTATGGCTTTTGTGTCTTATGACAGAACTGATAATACACTAGACTTTCAACAGCCTTCCTCTTGTTTCCTTTTGGGATATGCTTTTGTTAATGTATTGCACATTCCTTTAGAAAATTTTGCAGTCCTACATTGCGTTTATGTGGAAGCTATGAAAGAAGATAAACAAGAGGTTCTTGATGCCATGGTAATTTCCTAGCAGATCTGAGAAGACATACCAAAGCTTAATCACAAAGCCATTGTTGTTACCATTTAGTTCAAAAAAAATATATACATAATGCAAACAGTTGATTTATGAATTCCTCTTCTACATAATCAGCAGATGATCACAGCCAAAGATAGTTTCAACAACAGTAAACAAAATGTGGCAAATTATTTTATAGGAAATAAGAATATAAATTATTATTGTTCCATGGATTAAAGATAATGACTTCCTGTGGCATAAGTATCAGCTGCCTTCCCTAAGGGATCCATTCTGACATGTTCTTGAAGAACAGGGTGGAATGAACCAATTCTATGAGCCACGGTGGCACAGTGGTTAGAGTGCAGTACTGTAGGTTACTTCTGCTGACTGCTGGCTGCCTGCAACTTGGCAGTTCAAATCTCACCAGGCTCAAGGTTGATTCAGTCTTCCATCCTTCCGAGGTGGGTAAAATGAGGATCCAAATTGTTGGGGGCAATATGCTGACTCTATAAACTGCTTACAGAGGGCTGTAAAGCACTGTGAAGTGGTATATAAGTCTAAGTGCTATTGCTTCAGAATAAAATTACAACTGTGATTGTAATGTCCTCTACAAAAGAAATAAAGCCCAGGAAGTATATAAAAGTATATATAAGAGCCTGGTGGTGCAGCAGACTAAAGCACTGTTATTAACATCAGCTGTCTGCAATTACTGCAAGTTCAAATCTCACCAGGCTCAAGGTTGACTCAGCCTTCCATCCTTTCTAAGGTAGGTAAAATGAGGACCCAGATTGTGGAGGCAATAAGCTGACTTTGTATAAATATACAAAAGTATGAAGGCTATTGCTTAACGCATTGTAAGCCGCTCTGAGTCTCCGGAGAAGGGTGGCATATAAATCAAATCAAAAAAAAGAAGAAGAAGAAGAAGCTCCCATTCTCTTCTCTGTGGAAGATCTCAAAAAAAGAGGTGTAAAAAAGAGATGTTCTGGCTCAGATCTAGGAATCTGGGTTCTAGAAATTGCCAGCACATATTCTTATACTTTGACAAAAGATTCCGGCTTGACAAAAGGTATCATGGCTGAGAAAAAAATTCTGCCACGACTATTTCTGGTACCTTCTCATAGGAATCAAGCAAAATGATCTCTTCTTCCTGGTTCACACTCTTAAGTTGCCATAGATCTTTGTTATGTGGGGAAAAAAGTCTGTCCCCCACTCTTCAAATTTTAAGAAACGTGATTTTCTTCTATATAATATGTATCTATAGCAGTTAAAATAGAAACCACAGGCTGGTATCATAAAAGAAATTATGAAACATCACAACACATTACACGGCTTTGCCAAATCATATTGGTCAAAGAGATATTCACAACTTTTATTGATTTATTGGAATAAATTGGAATAAAATTATTTATATATGTATATAACTGCTCTTTGGCCCCCTGCCCCCAAGAAAAATCTTTGTTTAAAAAATGTTGATATATTATTATTGCTGGGCTTCAGGTGTGTGATTTGGGCTGCTGGAATAAAGGAAAAAAAGAACATTGAAAAGGAAGCTACTAGTAGATTTTTCTTTATCAGTTTTATGAAACAAACATGTGATTATTATTTATATATTAAAGACTTGGCTAAGTAGGATCTCCTTAATTCTGGGTATGATAAATAAAAAATTGACCTGCCCTAAGAGACTGATAGTTTTAGGTGGATTTCTTGCAGCTTTCGGGCATTCTTTATCATATCAACTTTCCCAGATAATTTCCAAATCTCTTTTAAAAAAACACTGTCTTCACTCATTCTAATTAAATGCCATCCTAATTTATTTCCATAAACTTCCCTTGTATTAGCCAAAACACAAAACACACAGTCTTTCTTAACAAACGTCATTTAAATTGGTTGTATCGAAGTGATACACTTTGGGCAGTGCAGTTGTTCAATAGTGAAAGATGTTGGGCTTGTCGGCCGACAGTCCAGGTTTGAGACCCAAGCACCACGATGGGGTGAGTTCCCGTCCTTGTCTCAGCGCCTGCCAACCTAGCAGTTCAAAAGCATGCAAACGTGAGTGGATAAATAGATATTGCTTCAGTGGGACGATAACAGCTCTCCATGATATCATGCTGGCCACATGACAGCAGAAATATCTTCAGACAGTGCTGGCTCAATGGCCTTGAAATGGAGATGAGCACCACCCTTATAGTTGGCAATGTCTAGCAGAGTAAAATCCGCAGGGACTCTTTATCAAAGTGAAGTATTTCACGGATGTAAATTGGAGACAACAGTAAAATTTCTTTACACCAAAGAGGTAAATTTCAGAAAGGCTTCTTAATTATACACTGAAATGCTCTTTTGCTTTGGATTATTATTCCAGTCACTGCACAGCCAATAGCAGGTAAACAGCTCCATTTTATAAATTCCACTGAGTCACCCTTAATGATCTCTAGTACATTATCTTTATTCAACCATGTTGCTTTCTCAGAAATATAGAATAGAAGCTCGTCTCTGTTTATGAAATAAATTGCTTCAGTCCTGGTGTTCAGAGGTTTTGAAATTAGCCAGTTCAGCACATATGGAATCAGCCACAGTTGGAACAATCAATATGGATTCAGTCCAGTGATGATAAATCCAACTATAATGGAATGACATTAAGGAAATCTGTCTCTCTCTAGATTATGCCAATGATTTGTGTATGTATTTTGTCCATTCTTTTTTGACTGCAGAAAAACTTGGAAATCCTGTTATTTGGATACAAGTGCAATGTATTTCAAGCTAAATCCCCATTCTCCCCATACAGTTGCAGCCTTTATTTCCTACAGAGCGAAATCCATACAGGTAGTCTTTGACTTACAACAATGGATCATTTAGTGACTATTCAAAGTTACAACAGCACTGAGAAAGTAATTTATGACCATTTTTCACACTTATGACTATTGCAGGATCCCCATGGTCCTGTGATTTACATTTGGATGCTGGACAACTGGTCCATATTTATGACGGTTGCAATGTCCCGGGGTCATGTGATCACCTTTGCAACCTACTAAGAAGCAAAGTCAATGAGGAAGCCAGAATCACTTAACGGCCATGTTACTAATTTAACAACTTCAGTGATTCACTTAACAAATGTGGCAAGAAAAGTCACAATATGGGGCAAAACACACTTAACAAATTTCTCACTTAACAACATAAAGTTTGGGCTCAATTATGGTTGTATGTCGAGGACTACCTGTATCTCACATATAAGGCACAATCACAGTGATAGGGGTAGAAGGACAGAACCTTTGAACTCATTATCTTCCTTTCTTTTTCATTTCATTATACAAGTAAAGATGAAGGATTCTTTTAAAAGCCACTAAAATGACACAAAGACACCACTAATAGAGCGGATACAAATCCATGAAATCGAATGCCATAATATAATGGTCTAGTTTTCAGTGAACATCACAGGCTTAAGAATCCCAGAATGGTATACTGTAATCCTACCAATTACATTCTATGCATTACCAAGACATTAGCGAAATAAATGTATTGTCATGCTCTCTATCTAAATTCTGTACAATTACTTCAAAGTGGGTTTCTTTTGAAGAGATATTGTAGGGAACTACATTTAGGAACAAAAGAAACATGCTGGACCAGCCTTTGGTCTATTTAACCTTGTATTGCAGCTCTTCAGGACTTCAGGTGCATGGATTTTTTCCAGGCATGGAAAAACTGTATTCCAGGAAATGTATTCTATGAAAGCAAAATGTGTCTTGTCATTGAGTGGGCATCATACAAATGTGACAGCTGTAGAGCAAAGCAGAGAAACTGTGTCCCAGCAGATGTTGCTAAACTTGAAGTCCCAACGTCTCTTATTGATGAGCCTGCTAGGAGTTCTACAACATGTTGGAGACCCACAGGATTTTTTTTTTGCCTTTTATGTGTATATATAATAGATCAAGTACTGTACATTGTATTCTTATCCCACCAAGTACCAGTTCCAAAATGTATGCTTTTTGTTTGCATGAAATAATGAACAGCCATCTGAATACTACATTATGTGAAATGCTTTTCGAAAACGTAATGCTATTTTTGCAAGGCATGCCAATGGAAATTTAAGAAAAAATACCCTAGATAAAAACATCACTGCGTTGGATATTGTGTTGATTGTTGGTTTGCCTCGGGAAGGGGTAAGAGTATGCTGAGCCTTTGCAGGAAGGTTTGAATCCTGGGAAACTTTATTGTGTAAGAAAGAAACTCAAAATAACTCTGCCTTGATTGTGATTCCAAGACTCATAACTAGACTCTTCTTATTTCCTGATCTTGCTTACTTCAAAGGGCTGACAGATCAGCTGCAACAAAACTCAAACATCTTTTTTAACCTTTTGTTCTATGGAGAACATTTCCTATTCCTCAAAATACAAGTAGTTCTTGAATTATGACTGTAATGCAGCCTGCCCATTATGGTTGTAAGTTGTGATGGTTGTAGATCAAATCACCTATGTGACCGACCCAATTTTATGGTCTTTTTTGTGGCAGTCGTTAAGCAGACCACCACAATCATTAAGTCAATGCTGTGGTTGTTAAGCAAGCCAATGTTTTGTACCAGACTGGTTTTGCCAAAAACTGGAAGTAAATGCTAGTTTTTGGCAAAAATATTGGAAAATGTGATCACATGATCACAGGATGCTGCATTAATGTGGCCCAGTTGCCAAGGCAAGCACCCATGTGCGGTAATATGACCATGGTGTGTGTGTGTGGGCAACCTTTGGAACTTTGAATCTGGGTTGTAACTTCAACAGTTGCTACACAACAGATAAAAAATAGAGGACTGCCTGTAGAATCGGAATTCACCAAGGGAGGCATCAGTTCATACTTAATATACTGATGTCACTGTTCATGTGACACCCCATCCTTTAAATTCTTTACACCATTTGCTCATATATCCATCAGACTCTTGCTTCAACTCCAAAAGCACTCCATCTCATGCTCCCTTGGGCCATCTCTGCAGTTATATATCCATACCTCTCACCAATCCTCTGATGACCAATAACATACTGCTTAACATCCTGCTTCCATAAAATTTTCCCTTACTCACCTATCCAGTAGTGCCTCTTGTATCTCTTTCCATTATCCCCTCCAAAACCATTTCTTTCTGTGAAATCTTTGGCTCCACTCCAGCTCCCATACATGCTAAAACAGTATGTACTAGAGTACCATACAAAGTGAGGACTGGATATGGCCAGGGGTGAAATGCTCCCGGTTCAGACCGGATCACCCGATCCGGTAGCAATGGAGGTGAGTGGTTCGGAGAAGCAAAAATCCCTGCCCGCCCCCATGCCCAGCTGAGCCACACAATCATCAGAGGCTTTTTTTTGCTTTTAAAAGCATTTTTTCTACAACCTCTTCGGCCAAAAAATGCTTTTAAAAGTAAAAAAAAAAAGCCTCTGATGATCGTGCGGCTCAGCTGGGATCATCAAAGGCTTTTAAAAGAAAAAAAAGGTTTTTTTCTTTTAAATGCCTCTGATGATCCCAGCTGAGCCAGGCTGGGATTTTAAAAAGCCTCTGCCGATCAGGCAACTCAGCTGGGATCGTCAGAGCCTTTTGAAAGCATTTTTTTGACAACCTCTTCGCCAGAGGTTGTAGAAAAAATGGTTTTAAAAGTTTTTAAAAATTGACCACGCCCACCCAGTCACATTACCATCACCCCCATCAAGCCACGCCCACAGAACTAGTAGTAACAAATTTTAGATTTCACCACTGGATATGGCTTACCAGCTTGTTCACTATTCTTGTGTACATGGCATCTAGATTTCTTTATTGGCACTTAATTGGATTCTCAGAGATATTACAAGAATGATTGACATTCTAGTAGCTAACATTCTAGGATGTTAAGAATGAGAGTCTCTGCCTCTGAATAAGTCATAGACGGAATAATCTGATGGGGTACATAAATATCTATTGCAGCTATAAACCACAGAGGATAAAGCCATTTCTCTATTCCTGTCTGCCAAATGCAGGAAACAAACCATAGAATAATTTACAAAGTAATTATATTAGCTATTTGTAACCATTTCATTTTCCTTGGATCAGGAGATTTCAAAACACTTGATAACACTTAAAAATATGAAGAATTGTATTTATTTGAATGTTGTTATTATAGTAAACAAAGATTGGAAAAATGATTTCAATGTTATCATTTATAAGACATAATTCCTGATTATGAAAATAGCAACACAGGCTGAATGAGATGGCTAATGGGACTCAGCATTTGCATCCTATACATTATTGAATGCAGCTTTCTCATTTTTTAAAATCTTCTTTGAAACCTAATTATCAAGATCCAATTTACCCCCTTGAAGGATGATGCCTGCAGTTTTTCTGAAAGTAATAACTGCAATATATTATGCTAATTGAAGTTTAACAAACATTGCTTTTGTAGCAAAAGAATAAATGATAAGGCTGGTTCTTCAATTAAGAGTTGCAATTGTCCTCTTTTATGTATCATGCAGTTTTGGAATGTACTGCTAGCACTAACTGGAAACAGAAGATACTTCACTGTTAATTTTTAATTGACAATTGACATCAAATTTCATTTAGAAGCAAGCAACATACACACAATGCTCAAAGCACTATTTCTTTGGGCACATTACAAATTTGTAATTCAGTCTCCTTTTGCCTCTAATGCCCATCAAAAGACTATGTCTGTTCTGATAAACTGAAAGATGAATTGGTGACTTTACCTAAAATGGATATCTGTATGTGCAATGAAATTCAAAATATATTTACTCAGAGATATATCTAGTGATTTATTTATTCCACTGAGAAGAGTGAAAGGTATTGGATTGCTAAACTCATTCTATTTATGGCTTAAAGCAGCATTTTCCCAAGTGACATGCATGAATATAATTGTAGAAAAAAATGCCTTAGAGATATGCTCCTTATTTCTGGGATAAGGAATCCCATATCCTTCGTCCCCCACATATTTATGTTTTGGAGATGCAAATGCAATCAGCAGCATAGGTCTCTAGGCATTCTGTAATATTTTCCTCTTCCTTCTGTATTTTCAAGTGAGGAAACCATTTCTTCAAACAAGTGAAGATGACATTGCCAGACCAGTGAGTAGATCAATCCTACAGAATCTCTCTGGATAATAGTAATAGCGCTTAAGTATACTTATATACTGCTTCACAGTGCTTCACAGCCCTCTCTAAACTGTTTACAAAGTCAGCATATTGCCCCCAGCAATCTGGGCCTTCATTTTACCAACCTCTGAAGTCAACCTTCAGCTAGTGAGAATCGAACTCACTATTGAATTGAATTCAGCAGAATTATCCTGCAATACTACATTCTAACCATCACGCCACAACAGAGGAGGATGGGAGATGATCTACTTGTGCTCCAGATGGATGCTGTTCACAAGGAGACTACAGGATAATATTCTCCTGCAGGTCTGAACCCTGGGAAATGAAGAGAAACCATTACACTCTCAACCATAGTGGAGCCTTTTAAAGGACACTGGGTTCCTGGACACCTCACTTCCTAATCAGTTTCAGAAATTACCTATTTAACTATCTCAAGGTTATTAAAGAGCTTCCAAATGACAGGTTTGCAAAGCCATCTGGTGAGTTTACTTTCATTCCGGAAAACAAGAAAAAATAAGTGTAAATTTAAGAATGTACAGAATTTGAAATAAATGGGGAAAGATAATACTTTACTCCAAGAAACTTGTAAAAGTTATAAAAGAATTAAGAGACCTGATGAATTTGGAATATTTACCTGTTAGATTGTGGAAATATATAAATAGTCCCTTGGTGGGAACTAAATTGTTTAGTCTATTTTAAATCATTACAGAAATTTGATAGTTCATGATTTCAGAAATTGGATACAAGAGGGGACTAAAGAGTCCAAACATAAAAAGAAAAAGCTAAAGGTCCCGAGCTGCCTTTCCCACAATTCCTTTGGGTCTTCTCACTATGATTTCACCTCTCTTTTTTTTAAGGTTACACCAGCTTACACCACAAGTAACAGTGCTTAGAGCCATTTTGATTTTATCATTTAATTTAAAAAATCAAGTAGACCGTAGAACATATATACAAAATATATTTTCTTAAAACAAAAGGATTGGACTGATCAAGTTCTGGATATTTTATTACTTATGTGAAGAGCTCTAAGTTTACATCCTGAGCTACACAAAGCATTATGGATTTCCGAGTTCATTGTCATGTGAAAACTTAGGGAACACTAAAAAAAAAAAGATATATTTTCCATAACATTCCTGAAAATTGTCTTTATCAGCTATTATGACAGATGGAGAACCAATCCAGCATGGACTTATAAGAATCTTCCAAATGAGAATCAAGATATTATCTGCAACAATGTATAAACAATGTATCACTGAACTCACTAGTTGATGACGATGGTGGTGGTGTGAGGATAATGGTGATTATAAAATTGGAAACATAGAAGATACACCAAAGATACACTCAGCTATGTTTTTCTCAACAAGAAGTTAAGTGACTTATAAAAACTGCTTCTGAGTCTGGGTGCTATAGAACTTTTCAGCTTTTTGTTCCTCCTTTCCTTTTATTCATTTGGCGGATAAAGTGAAAAGCTGTGTGTCATCTCAAGGCCAAATCTAAATTCCTCTGGCATGCCTACTCCAAATAATAGGCATGCTGCCAAGTCCTATCATCTGGCAATTAGGCCTCATTTTCCTTTCCACATTACTAACAGAGATGTTAAATAGGATTTGATCCCAGTCGTGAGCCCTTGGCGGTTTCACCTTGTTACTGCTTTCTAGGAAGATATACTGACATTCGAACACCTGAAGGTCTGCGAAGAGTAAGAAGGTCTGTGAGAATAAAGTAGTGATTCTTGACAAAACAAACCCTGACATACAACATGTTTTCAGGATTGTGCTAAGGGGTGTGTGACTGATTTATGTACACATTTTTAATGGAGCATGCTACACATCAAATGCCTTATACTCCTTTCCATTCGGAACTCTATATACTGCCTTTTTCCACCTAAACCATAACTTTGTATAAGTTTAGGACTGTGAGAGAAAGAACTTGAATGTTTATGCTCTGGAAAAATACAACTCCGAATTCTAAATTCCATGGGACTTAATAACAAATCTCAGTTACCTAGACCTCAGGGCCCAGTTCTCTCTGAAGTAGTAAACCTGGATCACTCTGAGCTACATCATTTCTACTCACGTAATTTATTATACTGCCATGTAAAAATGCTTACCTTATAGAAAAATGAAACGTAAAATTTCAACCCTGTCCTTCTCCAGTACACCTAATTTTTTTAGGGACTTTTACCCTATATACAAGTCCACCACCACTCTGTCCCTGAAATAAGGCTACTACAGAAAAGTTACTGAGATTCTCATTCAGTGAGTTTTTACTATCCTGATTAAATTGAAACAATCCATTGCTAAGATAATTTTATAAACAAATTAAGCAATGCCACCATTTTAGTATACCATGTTGTTGGTCCTAAAATAGAAAATATCTATAATGGAACTTTTCATTGTTCAATAGCACTAGCAACATCACTTAGATTTATATACCTCTTCACAGTGCTTTACAGCCTTCTCTAAGTGGTTCACAGAGTCAGCATACTGCCCTCAATTATCTGGGTCCTCATTTTACCAACCTTGGAAGTAACAGTAACAGTAACAGAGTTGGAAGGTACCTTGGAGGTTATCTAGTTCAACCCCCCGCTCACGCAGGAGACCTATACTGGGGATTCGAACCGCCCACCTTTCTGATCGACAAATTCAGCATCTTAGCCACTGAGCCACCTAGGAAGGATGGAAGGCTGAGTCAACCTTGAGCAGGTGAGAATCAAACTGCCGGCAGTCAGCAGATTTAGCTTGTAATACTGCATTCTAGCCTCTGCGCCAGTGGTGGGTTCCTCCCGGTTAGGGCCGGTTCCGCCGAGCTGGTAGCAGTGACGATATGATGTCACTGAACGGGTTCTGGCCCCCCGCCCCCCTGCCCACATTATTCTTACCTTTTATTTGGCCCCACCCCCAATCTATTGCTGCCTCCTGAGTCCCAGCTGATGGGCTATAAAGAAAAAAACTGTTTAAACTTTTGTCTGGGGGCTTCAAAGGGCCGCCCTACAGCTGATCTACAGTACAGTAAAAGGCCCTACAGTAAAAGGCAGTTTGGTGGTAGACCGGTGCCTCCAAAAACAAATGAATAAAACGGTGCCTGCAAAAATAAATGGGTAGACCAGTGCCTGCAAAAATAAATGGGTAGACCGGTACAGCTCTGCAAGCAGTTAAAAGCCTGGTAGACCAGTACCTCTGCTAAATCCTAAAGAATTGTCACATGACCATCAAGCCACGCCCACAAAATAAGCCATGCCCACAGAACCAGTAGTAAAAAAATTTAGAACCTACCCCTGCTCTGCGCCGACCACAGTAATCAAGTGTCCAATAAAAAAAAGTGGAGAACAGCATTTCACCTTTTTTCTACACACAGAATATGTTAAGTGTTCCAACCAGAACCAAGTTATCTATCATCTGCTTTTTTAATTAGAGATTGTGATCTAGAGTCCATGATTTTCATAATATAGAAACACTTTTTTAATGAGGATAGTACTGAAATATATGTTACTATGTATGAATTATGTACTATGAAAGTTTAGTAAGCTTTTCCATACTCCTATAGAGTATATCAGCAACCACATTGACTCCTCTCTCCAAAGGCTTTAAAAAAAAGCTACTCTAGGGCATTGTTTCAGACCCACAGGTCAGATTTATATAAATTACTTTCCTTCCAGTTCTTAAATCTATGGGCACTTCAAAGCAAGATCATTTTATAGTAAATCAAATTGTTCTCTGACTTTTCCATGGTAAACAGGGCATGACAATCAATTAAAAGTAACTTACAAATGAAGACATGTGGATCTGCGTCATGGAGACAGATCTTCCAGTGTGATCCCTGTTTTAATTTTGAATGAAGAATGAAATTCCTAGCTCCTTTTCAAATATAATAAAACTCCAAAGAGGCAGTCACATCAGAACCTACATACCGTATATTTAGCCTCGTTCAAGTCTAGTCATTAAATACAATGATTATATATTGATTTGTTCAATGTATAATATTAAAAAACAAAAGTAACAACGATAAAAAGAAGATATTCAGAAACCAATGTGTGCCTTCCCAAATCTTCTTAAAAATTTCTAAGATTGCATAAAGAACAAAAAAAGGGCCCTCATCACAAGATATAAAATGATGAACTGCCACGAAGTTACATGCAAGTATATTACCCAGAATTTCTAACATAATCATCCCTTGTCTAAGAAAGATGAAAAATCTATAATAAAAATGAAAAATCTTTTCTCCACCAAATTGACACGTCGCTTTACAGCCTCTGCCAGCGGAATGAATTTTTTTACATTGTTTGCTAAAAGACATTTCTGGTTATCCTAAGGAACTTTGATGGAAGAAAAATGAATAAACTCCTAAACAGAATATGAGATTTCGCATGCAAACACTTCTGAGTTTTCTTTTATTCTGTATTTCAAATGTGATTGACTTGTATACTATTGACCTATTATTTTTTGTGTACGCAAAGTTTTCAACTCAAAGATTGGAACGAGCTCAAACTGACATTTTAAACTATTAAGAAAACAAATATTAAGTAAATAAAGGTATGGTAATCTGCAAGACCAGGGAAGCACAAACGGAAGACAACGAATGGACAGAATTCCAAAGCCCTGGAATGTTCTTGGTGGTCACCAGAGATTGCTGGGCCCAACTCAGTGACATTTAATTCAGTAATTCATTCTTCATTATTTCATTTAACCGCTTAATGCAACTTTTCAGTCAGTGTTTTGTTTTTGTGTTCAATTATTTGTTGAAAAAATGTTTGTATCCCACTTATTTATTTTTCCAGTTCTACATTTGTATCCCAAATGGCTAATACAGTAGAAGCTGAATTAAAAGAACAGCTAACACTTAAAACCACAGTTAAAAGGTACAATAGGTAAAGGTAAAGGTTCCCCCGCACATGCATGCTAGTCATTTCTGGCTGTAGGGGTGGTGCTCATCTCCATTTCTAATCTGAAGAGCCAGTGCTGTCCGAAGATGTCTCCGTGGTCATGTGGCCAGCATGACTAAATGCCAAAGGCACACGGAGCATTGTTACCTTCCCACCAAAGTGGTCCCTATTTTTCTACTTGCATTTTTTACATGCTTTCAAACTGCTAGGTTGGCAGAAGCTGGGACAGGTAACAGCAGCTTACTCCATTACTATCCATCCACTAGGGATTCAAACCGCTGAACTGCCGACCTTCTGATCGACAAGCTCAATGTCTTAGCCACTGAGATACGTTTAAAACCTTCAGACTACCATCTGTATATTCTGTTGTTTTCAGGAAAGGCAATGGATGGTGGGAAGCATCTCTGGAATCAAGCTATTCTTTGAGTGATTATTCATTTGATAGAATACGATCATTACTACTTTCAAATTAGCATACCTATGTGCAAAAAGCATATTTTTCTGTGATCCTTTAAACAGCTGAGCACAGAGATTCTCTTGAGTTTCTCCATAATAGCTTTCAAGTGAGATTTATGGAATACTAGGTATCACTGTTTGCATCTTGTCCAGCCAATTTACAAATGACTTTAAGAAAATCAAATCATCACATTTCTTCAAACGATTACAAGGATTTTCTGACAAATACAGGTAGACCTCGACTTGTAACCATTCATTTAGGGACCGTTTGAAGTTACAACAGCAAATGAAAAAAAAGTGACTGATGACCGGTTCACATACTTACAACCATCGCAATATCTCAACAATCACATAATTAAAATTCAGGCACTTGGCAACCAGCCTGTATTTATGATGGTTGCAGCATCCAGGAACCATATTCTCATCATTTGTGCCCTTCCCAACTGGTTTCCAACAAAGTCAATAGGGGAACGAATGATTTGCTTAAAGACAATGTGATATACTTACCAACTGCAGGCATTCACTTAATAACCATGGTAAAAAAAATCAGGCACAACTCCTTTAAGAACTGCCTTGCTAGCAATAGAAATTCAGGTGGCAATTGTAGTTACAAGTTGAGAACTACATATAAAAATCACCTGTAAATTTGGTGAGGGGGTTTTCTTGTGGTCACTGAGAACATATGAATAGAGGAAGCCACTGTTCAATGGATGGGGGAATCTATATTTATCTAAGCCAAATACCACTCACTCATCACAAAATCTTCAGAACAGTAAAGCCTGCAAACTTGAAATTTGATACACATGTCCCTCTTGGCTTCTAGGTGCTAGCTAAGAAAGGGTTTTTCGAAATGACCATCAAATCATTAGTATTTCATATACAGTATTATATTCACATGCTCTGATGCTAAGGAGTTAGATATTCTAATCCCCCTCCCCACCTGAACTCTGTCCCAACTGCCAGTTGCCTTATATTAACACTCTCTGATGCTACCCCTTTGCTAAACCGGGTGTGGGCGTGGCCAGCGTGTGACTCAGCCTGTGGTCTGGGACATTCTACTGCCCTCCCCCTCTCTTCCAACTGCCAGTTGCCTTATATGAACAAGCTCTGATGCTACAGAGTTATACATTCTACATTATGTTTCAGGCTTTAAGTGTCAATTTATCATGCCCGATCACATAGTTTTGTAGTGAAGCATGGGCGTCCAGCTAGTATACTATATAACAGCTGAAAGAAAGAGGAAAAGAATGGAAAAGTCGTTATGAATGAGCATGTTAACCCTACTCTTCTCTTGTACCTTTTATTTACTCAGAACGAGTGCTTCTAATGGAGAATCTCTTTTCTCCATTAAAGCTTTCCAGTCCAATGAGGTGTCTGCAAAACCAAAGTCCTGAATTAGTGGAAAGTGGGTTTAGCATATTGACTGAACAAGATGACAACTTTATGTGTTCATTTACCCAGGAGTAAGACCTAC
The DNA here is from genome assembly GCA_012654045.1 of Ptyas mucosa. Lineage (NCBI taxonomy): Eukaryota > Metazoa > Chordata > Lepidosauria > Squamata > Colubridae > Ptyas > Ptyas mucosa. The sequence goes on along the minus strand of WNWU01000006.1, from coordinate 5,723,186 downwards.
TAAACTGAATGGAAAGTCACTCTGAGCAACGCACTCTCAGAATATTCCAGCTCACCATTCTATCATGTTAACGCTAGTTCTTTCAGAGAATAGAAACTTTTGTGCTTCTGCCAAATATAATGCATATCAATTTCTCCTATGGGGCATTGCAAAGGGAAAGTTTAAAATACTTAAGCTTGCTTTGGTGATGAGTCATCCATCTTGCTCTTACAACAGACTGCTACAGGTTCCCTAGAAAAATCTCAGTTTTATTATTGGTATACTTTGCACTCAATCCACAATGTGACAGCTGCCAAGAGCAATTGCTCCTCACTGTGCAGGATTTTGTTCATAAGCAGAAAAAAGGGGGAAAAAAGATGTCAGAATTAGACTGGATTTCTGGCAAGTTAAGCCATGAACTTCAGCGCAGAATGGTTTGGCGTGATGTGTGAACCTGTCCACATGCAGCTCCAATTATTGAACAAAGCAAAAGACATGTCTGCCCTATAATTGTTATTCAATCCAAGCATGATGGCCTATTGAGCATAATACATGCAATGAGAAAAGTTTACTGAGGAAAGCATAAATTATTATAGAATTGTGATTCTGGATTCTTGGCTTTCAGAATCACAGTTTTTGGATCTGCAAGGTAAGGGCAAAAGGTAATTACGTATTCCCATTGGAGAGAGGTCTGCTTTATACAGACCTCTCTCCGTACAGAGAGAATAACACAGATATTTATCATTATTGTTTAGGGCCTGCCCTACCCTGTTATAATATGTCCACCTAATACGCTTATTTATTGTTGCATACATTGGTCTTCCTTTTTATCACTTGTCTCTGTCCATCCATCATGCAAGGAAGATATACAGCATGCTGTAAATTCAGAGCCCATAAAGAGAGTTACCATGGCAACAGCACATTTTTGTTTTGTGTAAACAAAATGCGGAGACAGAGGTCAGTAACATGGACCGCATATCAAGTCCACACCAAATATGCTTCTTTCCTTGATCTTAAGTGGCTTTTTGATAATTATTAAGAGGCCATAATATGGGTAGAGGCAAATATTACATGCAGTTTTAGTTATTGTTCAAGTGTATAGAACAGGGGGGTTAATTTGATGTCCAGCTTTCCCAAAGCAACTGGTTGAAAAAACCCGACATAGATCAAATATGCCCAGGAGGGTATTTCAAATGCCACCCCCACCTCAATTTGCAGGATTTATCTGAAAACTGGACCTTCCCTAACCATTTCCTTTATGAAAACTATAAAAAAAAGGCCAGGATCACAGTTGTTGTGAAAAACAAAAAGGGGATTTTCACAGGTCCAGATTTAAGTACAATCCATACATTTTCCCACTTTTAGTGTTGAGATGATTTTGCCCTGGAATAAGATCGATCAGTGATGGCGAACCTTTTAGGCACCGAGTGCCCAAACTGAAAGTTGTGCGTGTGCGAACACGTGCATGCGTGGACATGCACAAATCTGCACATGCACAAACATGCACAAATGTACTCATGCATGGACATGCATGAATGTGCACATGCACAGACATGTGCAGACATGCGTATGCATGGACACGTGTGCGCGCATGCATGAACATGCACGTGGACATGCATAGGCATGCACAAGCATGGACATGTGGGGATACATGCAGGCACAGACACGTGGACATGTGCAGCAGAGACCCGAAGATCAGCTGACCGGTGGGAGGCGGGGCATCCCAACACCAGCAAAAGAGGTAAGATATTTTTCTTTCATGGGCTTCTGTTTCGTCATTTGCAGGGAAACAGAAGCTTACAAAAGATCTGACCTGGGGCGACGGTGTGCATGCCAGCAGAGAAGGCTCTGCATGCCACCTCTGGCACATGTGCCATAGGTTCGCCATCACGGAGATAGATCATAGTGTCAACCCTGAAGCTGGCCTGACTGAGGCTATTTTGAGACTTCAGTGCTGATACACTGGAGAAGAGGGATAGGGAGGAGGGAATAGAGATAGTTGGGTTATTGTAGTCAAAACAAAATACTTTCTCTTGGGAACCAAGGACATTCCTGCAGGTGCTCAGAAGGAGGAGTCTGGAGTCACCTAGCAACTGGACAGTATCCTGATTGGACCATGTGACTCATTGTTTTGAGAAAGTGAAAAACTTTTACCTTTAATTAGGCGAAAACCGCGGGAACAATCAGAGTCGGTTTTCACCAGCCTGGGCCAATATGACATATCCAATAAACTTATTCTTTGAGGAATTTACCTGCCTCAGAGTTTTGTTTGCTATGAGTATGTTACTTGGAACCCTGACACATAGCTTCATGCTAAATTACCCAATACTATTATTCAGCAGGACCTGTAATCCGCTATGCCTAGGTTTGAGATGTCAGTGAAATGCTCCATTCAAAAATAAGCAAAAAACCTTGCCCTGGGCACAGGCTCTCTAATTATCCATCCGCCACTGACATTGCTATCAATTCTCAATCCCTCTCTTACTCAGAGAGCTGGTTTCTCCTGATAAAAGAGCATTACTGAGCAGACAGGTTTTGCAAACTACGGTGTCCTCTATTTTTGTTAAGTACATCCTCTCTTTTGCTTCTAGCTTTCAGAAGCAACTTGATTATTCTGGAGCCATGAAAGAAGAGAGAAAAAGTTTGGCTTATGTACCAAAGGTGCTTTCTCAAAGGCAACTTGACTTTCTTTGTTTTGTTTCCTTTACGACGTTTCGTTTCTCATCCAAAAAGTTTCTTCAGTTCTGACTGAATTTTTTTTGGGGGGGGGGGCGACTTGAAGAAGCTTCTTGGATTAAAAACAAAATGTCTTGAAGGAAAAAGAAAAAAAAAGTCTGGTTACCTCTGGAAAAGCACCTTTGGGACAGCTTTGACCTGGATGACTGAGAATCTCCATAGACGAAGGGAATATGTACTTATTTTTCACTGCAGCCTATTTAACACAGCAATTCCTATTGCTGCTGAAAACGTGTTATCTATGAAAAACTATGTGTTTGCTAGAATATCGCAGCCCAGAGACCACAATTATGTTTTAAACATTTTGAACTCCAAGCTGAAGATGCCTCGTACATACATGGCCCCTTTGCCTATTTCTTATCTCCAAACTGTTACATCTCAACTAAAATCCTGCTTACAATAGCAAGTGTGAGAAGAGATGAGGCAATTCAAGATAAGATTCTTTAAAGGGGAGGTAATGCTTAAAACATGTTTAGATTTTATTCCACAACGCTATGTATTTTCTTACTTTAGCTAAAAATTGTCATCTTTTCTCTGAACAAGTAATGACTCTGGTGGTTTCTAATCTGATTTGACTGTCCTGTTTTTAAAGTTGTATATGATTTTAAGCAATTGATTTATACACATTAATAGTGAACTGTTGCTTTGTCATTTTCTTCGGTATATTGTAATGCTGACTACCAAAGGTTCTCCATAGTTTTAACACTGGGGGTGGGGGAGGGGAGTGTTAAAATGTGTTTCTTACTTTTGGATTTATTTTTAAAAAAATGTAAGACAGGTTAATGTTTTTATAAATAAATAATAAACACAATAAATAATAAACACCCTAAACTAATATTAGTTTCTCTATAATAGATTTCATTTCATATACTAATATTTTCTCAGTAATGCAAAGTACCTCATAGTTCCCAAATACATATGTTACAGAATATATGAAATCAGGAAATAGATGATAGATGATAGATAAAAGATAAGAGGGAGAGAAGAAGGGAGAGGGAGAGGGAGAGGGAGGGAGAGAATGAGAATTTATTTAGTTATTGATTTAGCTACTTTATTACCACCACGGGTGATTATGAGGGCGACTCAATGCTCCCATGTAACACCGTTCCTGCGCGAGCTGCACTGGCTCTCAGTGGTCTTCCGGGTGCAATTCAAGGTGTTGGTTACTACCTTTAAATTACTCCATGGCATAGGACCTGGATATCTACGAGACCGCTTTCTGCCTCCGATAGCCTCCCACCGACCAGTACGCTCCCACAGAGAGGGGGTTTCTTCAGTATGCCGTTGGTTAGACAGTGTCGACTGGCGACCCCTAGGGGGAGAGCCTTCTCTGTGGGGGCACCCGCCCTTTGGAACAAGCTGCCCCCGGAGATTTATCGGATTTCCGACCTCCGTACCTTTCGCCGTGCCCTTAAAACACTATTATTCCATCAAGCAGGGCTGGCCTAAATATTTTTAATGGGTTATTGTATTTTAGACGATCGGCCAAAACTATTTAATAATTTTAAATTGTTTTTAACTTTTATATTTGTTGGTTTTATCTTGGCTGTACACCGCGCTGAGTCTCCCAGGAGAAGGGCAGTATAAAAATTTAATAAAACTGAAACTGAAACTGAAACTGAAACTTACCAAGAACTCCTTTTTTTTATGATGTTTTTTTGCTGCTCCAAACTTCATGAAATCTAACACTCGCTACTAAGAGAAGAAATTGATTGCCTGGGATGTACTAGCGCCCATGCAATCCCCAAACCTGTTTGCAAAACCCCGGAAGCCCTTGTAAAGATGTCATGGATTTTTCTCCTTTAAAAAAAGAAAGAGAGAGAGAGAGAGTCTATGGTTGGTTGTTGCTATATCTCTACCAACTTTCTGTTCATATTCCAGCCTCCCAATTCCCCTGCCTGTATTTTAAAGCACAACTGAAAGTATGAGGCACAGTTTGCGGAACAATCCCTTTCTTGGTGATTGCTTCCACATTTTTGAAAGAAAGCATCGCTCACTGAGGAATGTGGAGCTTCCCAAATGTAGTTTTCCTAACACACTTTGATGCTTTAGCTGGATCCTTCATCTTTCACTGAAGTGTTGCCAGAGCCATGCCAGCAGTACATAGAGCTGCTGTCAGACGCAGGCAGAGTTTTAAACAGCTGGGAACTGCTTCTGGCTGGCAGTGACATGTAGAAAAGAATGGCAGAAGGACAGCATGGAATTTTCTATGCTGGGCAAGATGGTTTTTGCCTAGTCCACAAACGAAATGCAGGATGAGTCAGTCATGAGAAGTGGTAGCCCACTGCATTAATGATAAGATATATACTAGGAAAGACTCGGTGACAATAGTGGTTTTCTTAGTATCTTGCCATGGATGAAATTGTTAGTAGAGCTAAACTGATATAATTTCTGTACATGGAAAACAAGACTGTCTGAGAGGATCTGTTGTCTTTGGAAATGCAGCTATCAGAAAGAATATTTTTGGAGGCTGTTCATTGCTTCCCAATGAAACAGTTTGCATCTTTATCAGCACCATGATCTGATGGTACACCTGGAATGTTTGGCTCCCTGGATGGATTTACAGCTGTCATCAAGATAGAAAAGGCAACATTAGCTCTCACAACTGGTAACACTTCATTTGAACTTGCATCCCAACAAGAGCTATAAACACAGTGAACACACGTGATACTGGGAAGGTCTGCCATAGTAGGAACAGTTGCTAGTCCAAGCACCACTTGCAAAACTGGAGATCAAGATCATGCAATTTAATGTACTACTGGGAGCAGTGGCCTTTGGAGACAGTAAAGTATAGTATGGAATGCACACCAATATTGAAGAGGATAATGGGCACATGCAGTGGTGAAATCCAAATTTTTTTATACTACCTGTTCTGTGGGCATGGCTTGGTGGGCGTGGCAGGGGAAGGATACTGCAAGATCTCCATTCCCACCCCACTCCAGGGGAAGGATACTGCAAAATCCCCATTCCCACACCACTCCTGGGGGAAGGATATTGCAAAATCTCCATTCCCACCCAACTCTGGGGCCAGCCAGAGGTGGTATTTGCTGGTTCTCCAAACCGCTCAAAATTTCCGCTACTGGTTCTCCAGAACCTATCAGAACCTGCTTGATTTCACTCCTGGGCACATGTAACTAAAGACTGCACTACAGAATATCAGGATATTCAGTTCTTTTCCCATAAGGTTTTTAAGACCTTAAAAACAAGAAAACTGACTTTAACTATTAATGCTACTATTTGATGTCATGCCAACTGATGCTCCAAGGAAAATTAGTTTTAGTACAGAACACCAAAGACATGAGATTAATTTCATGAAAGCCTACAATCACACACACACACACAAAATCCGGATATTCTGGAAAATGCATAAAGTAACAAGAGTAGTTCCTCCAAAATACATGCACAGAAAATGATCTCAATCTTTAGAATAATATGTGGCAGTGGACAGTTCTTTCTGAAACTGACAGCAGTAAAGGACTCCCTCTGTTTAAGAAGGATATCAGCATCCATTCCACCAGAGGTGGTATTCAGCAGGTTCTGACCAGTTCTAGTGAACTGGAAGCGGAAATTTTGAGGAGTTTGGAGAACCGGTAAATACCACCTCTGACTGGCCCTACCCCCATCTATTCTCTGCCTCCCGAGTCCCAGCTGATCAGGAGGAAATGGCGATTTTGCAGTAACCTTCCCCTGGAGTGGGGTGGAATGGAGTTTTTACAGTATCCTTCCCCTGCCACCCCCACCAAGCCACCCCCACCAAGCCATACCATGCCCACCAAGCCATACCACACCTACGAAGTCACGCCCACAGAACCGGTAGTAAAAAAAATTGAATTCCACCACTGCATTGCACCCAATACGCAGATAAGGAGAAACAAACAGAGGCATCTGACTGCTTCAATAATTTAATGCTGCCCCTTTTCCATGTAGGACTCACCCATTTCTGAGAGTGCACCCCCAAAACCCAAGTACAGCCAATCCAGAATGGGAGGACTTTCTTCTGAACTTATAGCCCTTCTTATTTTGAGTCATACACTTTGGCACGCCACACTTTAATAAGGTCACACTATTGAGGATTTAAGTTCCCTTTTTTTCTTGAGGGGGTTTTAATCAGTTTTAAAATATGGCCTTAATTCACCTCTCCCCACTCATGAGAAATGAAAGAAATGTCTAAACAGAGAGCATAGACCACTTTACAACCACTCCTAAAAATCTCGTTCGATGTTTGAAACCATAAACTTTAAAGAACAGGCTGGACTGTTGTTATAGTAGTCTGACTACACTGACTGACTGAGATTAAGGTGCTCTTGTCTTAATCAAAGTTCAGGTCAGATTTTTTAAACACTCCAAGCCAAACCACAGCATGCAAGCACAGTTTTAGACGGTGTTTTCATAAATGCAGCTAAAAATCCAGGTTTTCTTTCTTTTCATTATTTCAACCAACTAAACTTGGAAATGATGTGCTAGAATTGCCAACCATTCAAAGAATCTGACCTGGCTTCTTCTTGTATTGCTAAAAATGTCTAATGATGCCAGTTAACACTATAACCAGCTAATGATCACAGCTCAAACTGCTCTGGTACAGGTTTTGGGTGAAAAATTGAAATCTTACTCTGTTTCCAGTTACTCAGCTTTTAGTTTAGCTTTGTACATGCGTATCAGGTACACATTTTTCAGTTTGCCAAATTAGCCCCCAAAGAATAGTCTTTTGTATTATTAAAAATTATATGGAGCCTTTGGCTGTGTTTAATTCTATTAATCATATGCGCCAGGTTTTACTCTTTTAAAATCTATTTGTTCTAACCTTAAAAGATTCTGTGTTTCATAATAAACAGGAGAAATGCCAAAGCAGAGATAAAGGAACAATATAGAAGGCAGAATCTGAATTTTGAGAATTTATGGACTGGATGGTTTTTAAAAGTCCACATAATATCACAATAAGTTAATGTCTGAGGATACGATTCATTCCATATTAGTATGCAAAAAAATTTAAGGAGGGAAAAATTGTTGCAAACAAAAAGTGTTGAGGGTTTATTTTCCTCCTATTTTCAAAGCATTTATAACTAAATCAGTCCATATAGCGAGTTGACAAAGCATGGGGAGTGTGGATCTGAAGCCAATGGGTAAGGTCATTACTTTCCATTTTGATCCTTTTCCTTACCCTCAATGTACTACAGAAACTCATCCAGCAGTGGGACCAACCTCCAACATTCAGATTGTAGCAGATAAATAAACTGCTCCCCAGAGATGGTATTCAGCCGGTTCGGACCAGTTAATCTGAACCGGTAGTGGAAATCGTGGGTGAGGCCGCCCATCTGCTCCGGCTCTATTTAGGCACATTTTTGAGGCTGGGTGCATGCGCGGGAAGCACACGCACCAGCAAAGCACAAGCGCAGAATGCCAGGCACATACGTGGATGGGGACGTGGATGCGTGCACTCACATTTCTGAACCAGTAGGGAAAGTAAGTGAATACCACCCCTGGTGCTCCCAAATAGAAAATGACATTAAAAGGTATTTTAAAAATTGAAATAAATTTAAAACAGCATGGAAAAGAGAGTAAATGGTACAAACACACATGTAGCCTGCCACTATTGCCTGCTAAGATGCTGTTCCTGTATGTATGACAAGGATGATGATCCTGATGAATCTCTCCAAGAGGGAGTTGCAAAATGCCTAGGCAGTCCTTCAGGGTCTGTAGGGCTCATGGCACAAACAAGTAGTCAACAGGAAGGAACAAAACATGAATTTCTAACCTCTCAGAACCTTGGCTCCATAAGCAAGAGCCAAAGACATGATTTATTTTCTAAAGAGAGTACATAAAAAACACAATATAAACATCAACCTCTGTATTATTGGACAACAAGAACCTTGAGTTTCTTTATTTAAAAAAAAGAAGAAGTAAAAAAAAGGAGGAGAACACAGCACAGCAGTGAAAAACCATTAATAAGAACAACTGACGGGCTATATTAACTGGAATGTAATTGGGGCCTATGAAAGCACACAATGAAAAATCGAAAGGAACATGGGTTCATGAAGTTCATGGTCTTTATTCTCTACACCAACGCTCAGAGTATGGGAAATAAACAAGACTAGCATGAACTCTCAGTAGAGGAAAGCAGGTATGATTTAATACCTGTAGCAGAGACCTGGTAGGATGTCTCCCATAATCAAAACGTAGCAGCTGAAGGATACAGTTTGTTCAAACAAAACAGAAGGAAAAGGAAAGGAGAAGAATAGCGTGTATGTTAAAAATATCTACTCCGCTCAGAAATCCAAATGAATAAACTTGGCAGTGGAGAAGACAGCATCTGGGTTAAAATTAAGGGGAGGAACAATAGCAATACTACTGCTGATTTCTATTATTGGCTATCCCACTCAGGAAAAGATGCTTTCTGAAAGCAAACTGCAGTTCTTTCAAAGAAGAAGGAAATCATTGTGATGAGAATCTTTAATTACCGTGATGTCTGCTAGGAGATAATTCTGCCAAGCACGCTCCTTCCAGGAAATTTCTGAATTGTTTTGCTTATAATCTTCTTCTTTAGAAAGTGGAAGAAGGCACAAGAGGATTAGCTACATTTGGCCTCATATTATCTAACGGGGAAGGTTTAGTCAAAGACCAGGAAGTAGCCCTGCAAGAAAACAAATATGAATGCTGGGGCTCTTGATTTTAAGCAAAATTAAAGCTCGGTGTAATTGATCATGCATCCTCAGCATCAAAAGTGTGGACGGTAATAAATTCAGAGCAACGATCAGTGGCATTCCACAGAACGAGAAACAAATGGGGAAAAGAGCTCAAAAGGAATGAGTTCCTAAAAGAAGAAGATACAGAAACACAGATACACAGTATTCCAGTGACTGAAAAACATAGAGGTAGATAGAAAAGGCAAGACAAAAAGCTTAGTGAAGATCGGGGAGATAAAATACCAGAGAATGAATGAATGAATGACTGAATGACTGAATGAATGAATGAATACAGGAAATCAAAAGGGAGACAGTTCACCAAAGAAGAACAGGGAGACCCTGGAACTGGTGTCAGGAAAGTAAAGCTCAGAATGGAACCGAAGTTACTGAAGCATGCCAAGAACAACAAAAGGGGGCTTCTTTGCGTATACCCAAAGTGAAAGGGAGAGTAAATATTCAAAATAGCGGACCGCAATGAAGATGGCAAAAAGCCGTCATGAAATAAAGAGAAGAGAGAACTACACAGCTCTAATTTGGCTCTGTCTTGTGGGAGTTTGCGTTTCCCAGAGCAGGAAGGCTGAAAATGTCAATAACCAACTGCCGTGAGAAATGCTAAGCAGGGTTTCCACTGTGCTCTGGGAAAGGCAGGAGAAAAAAAGTGCTGAGGAGCTGTATCGTTATTCTGTCAGTGGGCAATCAATTGTTTGAAGTGGCTTCGGCCTTAGTATATAGTATATATAGTATAGCTCTCTAGAGAAGCGCTAATGCTGGGAAAGGTGGAAGGAAAGACCAGAAGGAGATAATCAGCAAGCAAGTCAGATGGACCTAGTTACAATGGTGATGGAGCCTGCCTTGCTCTTCCTTTTGATCAATTCTCTCATTTTTCATAGATAGGCAGTCTTCCTTTAGCGATTGCCTCATACAGAACCATTCACAGTAATGACAGTAACTAGAGAAAGTAACTTTGTGACTAACCTGTACATTTACAACTTTTCCAGTTCAGTAAAGCAAAGGAAAGCTGAAGTAAATACTGTATGTATGTATGTGTTTGTGTGTAGGTATATATACGTATATATACAGCATATGCATTTGTGTGTGTGTGTATCTTTTGAGAGTAAAAAAAAGTGACAATAAAGGATATTGTATCTCTTATCTTATTTCTTATCTAGTCAGTTTCACTTAGTGATTGCTTTGCCTAACAGCTGAGCTGTTAGTTGTGTTTGCTAAATAAGGATTACCTGTATTTGTTTTGTAATTTGATATTTATTCTCTCTATATGACCAAAGTACCTCAACATACTTCTTTTGTACTGATAACTGTTTTTGTATTCACTCCGTATATATTTCTCTCCCATTCATTCTTGACTATTTCTCTCCTTGTTTTAAAACACACTGTATTCAGCTTGCTTTTATGTTTCTCTGATGTACCCAATTCTGACTTCCATACAGGAAAATGGGCAGAAGCATGGTCTTATATAAAGCCATTTCATTTTTCGTTGACAAATACTCCTTTCTTACATCAGGCCACATACCGCTCAGTACTTTTCAAATAGCATTTAAATTTCATATTCCTATCAGTGGTGAAACAGAAATAATGCAGAACATTATAATAATCTGAAGGAGCAACAAGGTTAGTAGCATTAACAGAAAGGCTTTACGGTATAGTCCCGTGATGGCGAACCTATGACACGGGTGCCACAGGTGGCACATGGAGCCATATCGGTGGGCACACGAGCTCAGCTCCGGCACCCATGCGTGCACCGGCCAGCTGATTTTTGAGCCTTCTGGGCCCATCAGAAGTCAGGAAATACACTGTTTCCGGCCTCCGGAGGGCCTCTGTGGGGGTGAGGAAAGCCGTTTTCACCCTCCCCAGGCTCCTAGAAAGGCTCTGGAGCCTGGATCGAGCGAAAAACAGGCCTATAATTATGGATGTGGGCACGCATGCGTGTGACCCCACCGTGCTCCCACCGCTTTTGGCACGCAATGGCAAAAAGGTTAGCCATCACTGGTATAGTCAATAGATATGCTTTACATGTATTTGCACATTTATAGGAAAACCCTGTTTTGCTGGAAGAGTTGTGGTGTATTTCTGTTCCTTTCTGCACCTGATACAGAGTCCTGGTGGCGCAGTGGACTAATTCACTGTTATTAAGATCAGCTGCTTGCAATTACTGCAAGTTCAAATCCCACCAGGCTCAAGGTTGACTCAGCCTTCCATCCTTTCTAAGGTAGGTGAAATGAGGACCCAGATTGTGGGGGCAATAAGCTGACTTTGTATAAATATACAAAAGTATGAAGGCTATTGCTTAACGCACTGTAAGCCGCCCTGAGTCTCCGGAGAAGGGCGGCATATAAATCAAATTTTTTTTAAAAAAGGTGGTAGGCAACAGGTAAGCTCTGGATCTGAAGCCTGAGAAGGGCTGAGTATTCCAAAATGGGAAACACCTGAATTTTTCTTTGAACATTACTGAGAGCTGAGATCTACAGACCCATGCCATAGAAAAAGGCTGGGGCTCTTGGTGATCCCTAAAAGCAGAAAGGGCAACAGGTTTAATCCATTTGATTTTCCCTTTCTTTCTCCATGTTGTCGCTAAGTGCCTATTACAACTAATTGTATCAACTACACCTTGCCTTCAGTATGTTCATTACTTGATCGAAAACCGGGATTTCTCTCATTACCAGTTTCATTAGACTAGCTTTAGGAAATGTTCTGCTAAAGGACTGTTTGCTGTTTATCTGTTTGCTCTTCTTTGTCACCATTTACATATAGGTGGTCCACAACATACAAGTGTAATTGGGATCCGATTTTCAGTCATAAGTCATTATTTATTTATTTTATTTGGCTTATATGCCGCCCTATCTCACAATGGACTCAGGGCGGCTCACAACAGTAAAACACAAGCCACAATATAAAATAAGACTAAAATCTAAAAAATTCAAAATTAACCTTTAAAACCCCATCATCAGTCCAGGTCAAGGGATTTGAAAAGCCAAGTTTTTAATTCACGGCGGAAGGTGCGAAGGTCAGGCACTAATTGGAGCTCCAAGGGGAGTTGATTCCAGAGGGTGGGCGCACCCACCGAGAAAGCTCTACCCCTGGGGGCCGCCAGCCGCCACTGTCTAGCCGACGGCACCCTGAGTAGGCCCTCTCTATGGGCGCGAACCGGGTGATGGGATATCATTGCTGGCTGTAAGTGGTCCGACAAATATCCTGGTCCTAAGCCATGTAGCCATAATATACATTATGATTGTATATTGAGGGATCAACGTGACCAGATCCAATTTTATGAAATTTTTTTTGGTAGTAGTTGTTAGAATCACCATGGTTATTAAACAAATTCATGGTTATTAAGTGGTTATTGTGGTTGTAAATGAGAACTCATTCTTCCAAATGGGCATTTTTTGCCAGAAACTAACAAAAAATGCCAGAAAACAGTAAAAATCAGGAGTCACAAATAATGGCCATGTGACTGTGGGATACTGCAACTGGTCATCAAGGCATGTCAGTTGCCAAGTGCCCAAAATGTATTCATATGACTGGGAGTGGGATGGGGTGGCACAACATTTTACAATGGCCAAAAGTGTAAAAAGTAAAGTCATTCTGGGCCAGTCATAATTTCAAATGCCTGTTAAGCAACCAATCGCAAGTTGGTGACTTACTGTATAATAAGTTCATTTGTTCATGCTATTTAGCAAATAATGCTACATTCCTGTTTGTAACGTTATTTTTCAAACCCACAGTTCTTGTGCATCATATAGTCCAGGGATTCCCAACCTCTGGGTCGTGTCCCACTAGTGGACCATGAGCCTTGGAAATAATTGGCAAATATCTTTTTTCCTATCATCATACAATACATTTCATCCTCATTTTTTTTCTAGCAGTCAGTTTCGTACATGCATTTTTTTTCCCAACCATAGCGATTTTCATTTTGTTGTTTCATCCTTTTCTTATACTTCCCATTAGTGTAAGCCCACACATTTCCCTATGCTGAAACCTCACTCATTGTACCGGGTACAAAGCGGCATTTACATTGTCTTCCCATTCCACATAACCTTGCAGTTTTCCACATTTCCAGAATGGAACAATGGCAGTGCAAGTTTAGGCTTGATCACCAGAAATGTAGTTTACAAATTACAGGAGGTAACAAATTCCCTTTATTCTAAGGCTGTTATTGGGTCTCATTCAGTTCTGGAATTTGGTTATACAGAATCAGACAAACAGAAATAGATTCAAAGAAGTTCCTATGAAAGAGTCACTGAAGGAATTGGAAAGGCTTAACCTCAAGAAGAAGAAGAAGAAGAAAAATAGAAAGGGTATATTATAGAGAAGTGTCTTTGTGCCTGTGTAAATTTAACATTTCTAACCCAGATCTTTTCCCAAGTTTCCATCATCACCGGTTCCTGAAAATTTTGTGCCCATTTTATCATACAATCTTTTACCAATTCCGTTTCTGAATCTATTTCCAATAGTACATTATACAATCTCTTAATATGCATTTGACTTTGATCTGTAATCTGTTTTACCAAATTTTCCTCGTTTTGCATAACGCCAATTTTTTTATCTTCCCTCCATCTAGCTTGAAGTTGACCATACTGGAACCATGTATAAATTATCCCTTCACCTTTCAGATCCTCTAGAGATTTCAATTGCAACCTACCCCTTTCCATAAAGAGAAGTTCTTTATAAGTTGTTTTTGTTCTACACTTGTATTTTCTATTGCATGTCTAGGATTTGCCCATATTGGTATTCTATAGTTTAACTTATATTGATACTTTTTCCACACCCTCAGCAGAGCAGTTCTTAGTATATGAGCTTTAAATGACTTGTCCACTTTTTTTTCATATAACAAGTAAGCATGCCATCCATATAACAAATCATAACCTTCTATATTTAAAATTCTCTCTTCAGTTAAATTAAATCAATCACTAATTTGTGATAAAACAGCTGCCTCATAATACAATCTTAAGTTTGGCATTTTAAGACCTCCTCTCTCACGTACATCCTGTATAATTTTCATTTTTATTCTTGGTTTTTTACCATCCCAGATAAAGGTATTGACCCCTTTCTGCCACTCCATCAAATTTCCATCTTTCTTAAGCACTGATATCATTTGAAACAAAAATAAAAACCTAGGCAATACTATAGAGAAAAGTCTTATCGTTCTCTGTCATTTCCAATCACAGGACACAAAATAATGACTATAAGAAAGCAAATTCCTAATGAATACTTGGGGGAAATGCCCAACCCAAATGAAAAGAGTCCACCACCTCTCTCTTGCTAACCGGTTTCATTCAGTGGTGAAATCCTCCACGGGTTGCCACCAGCTCACTGCCCACGCATGCACGGTGTGCACCAAATGCATGCTGCGTGCACGCACATGTGCAGTGCGCACCAAACGCATGCTACATGTGCATGTGAAGTGGATGCCAAACTCACACTGTGTGTGCATGCACAGTGCATGCCAAACACATGCTGTGCGCATGTGCACATGCATAGTGTGCATCAAACACGCACTTCACGTGGAAAAGGGAGCCTTTTGAAGGAAAGTAGAACAGTGAGGGGGGGAACAGCTACGCAGGATTTCCTGCTTTCTAGTGAATATAAATCGTGCAGCACAGCTGATTGTCGGAAATACCACTTCGAATGAACCAGTAACTTTTTTTACTGGTAGCTTTTTTTTTTCAGGCGAACCGGTAGCATTTCACCCCTGGTTTCATTGTTGAATAAAACCGGTTAGCAAGAGAAGTGGTGGACTCTTTTCCCTGCATCAGGTTGTTTTGTGAGGGTGATTTAATTTGGATTACTTCCCTGGTCTGGGTAACCTTCCAACTCAAGGATTCCATTACTTTAAAAATTAATAATAATGAAGTTCTGTGCTGCTATATGAAAGCTCTTGTTACTTGCTAGCAAAACAACTTATTGCCCTTTTACTTTCTAGAAGTAAAGAAACTGTAGCAGCAAGCTGCCTTGGTGTAGCTTAGCAGTGGATGAGGACTTCTTGGCATGTTTTTGTTTGAATGAGACCACCTGTGATTTGGCACCATGCTGTCTTCCAGAACGGCAGACAAAGGCTTCTACCTATGTTTGGAGGAGAAGAGGAGGACAAAATCCGTAGTCCCATCCTGAGTTATTATGGGTTGAACACAAGAGCAACTTCAGCAACGTAGCAATGACTTTGCTTGCTTCCCTACTGTTTAAAATTACTGTGAAATACTTTACAGATGGCTTTATAGTCAAATCACTAAGATTTACAATTGTTCTGCATAAAGGCGGAATTCGGTGTTTGACTCAGAATTAGCACTTTGGAAATCCTAACTTCCATTAGAGATTTTTTTTAAAAAAACCCACCGCATTATCATTTTACCATAAAATTGTGGCTATAGATACAGTAAATTTGAGTGTCAAAACCGAGGACTTTCAGAAGTTGGAGGGGTTGAACCATGGCACGAGAATACAAAGATGTTTGATGTTCATCATTTCTACAGGCCGCAGGAAATATTCTCATGGTGCAGAGAGTTCATCTTCTCACACATTTCTGAAGTGTTTATAGGGATTGGCAATGGTCTGCAAAGTCAGTCCCTTTGGATGCGATTCATGAGTTTTAACAGCTGTTGAATGTTTTGGGCTGATGAAGATCTTCGGCATATTACTCTCATACTATTGGTGTTTTAAAAGTTCCAGTTTTAATTTTTTTTATGGTAATTTAAATTTTTTGTAGGCTGCCTCTGGGAAGCAACATTTAACAAATTAGTGAATAATTGAAAGATTGCCTTCCATTTACTTTTTCTTACTGGGGATGCTGCAGTGGTCGGAAATGTGAAAAATGGTCATAAGTCACTTTTTTCAGTGTGGTTGCAACTTGGTCACTAAATGAGCTATTGTGAGTCGAGGACTACCTATATAAGTCAGCAACTCAACATGCTAATTTGGAACTTGAAAGCCAGCTTTTTTATTATGATCTCCCAATATAATAGCATCCGGTAATGCCTACATTCCAGGATTCTGTGTGTGTGTGTGTGAGAGAGAGAGAGAGGGGGGGGGGAGGGAGGGGGGGAGAGAGGGGGGGAGAGAGAGAGAGACCTTAACTGCACTGCTGAAGTTTGATGGCAAATTTATTTATTTATAGGATTTCTATGTTTCTCATTCCTTTAATAGCTCCGGGCAGCTTAAAATAAAAAAACTAAAACTTTAATAAAAATAACATGAAAAGCATGACAGGTTCAATATATGGAAATAAAACAATACTATTAAAGGGCCTTAGTACATAAAGAAGGATTGAACTTCTCCCTAAACTGGAAAAAGCAGTTTCTTTCATAATAAAGGATGGAGAAAGGAAAACTGCAAACTGATGCCAACTATGGCTATGTGGGATCTATAAAAATATGTCCCATTAAAAAGTATATTGGCAGACAAAACTGAATTAGGCAGTGCTGTAAATAATGGGAATCTAAGCCATGTAAGCTTTTATATACCATCATAAGCATCTTATACATTGAGCTTGGAAGGTACCTGACAATATTGAAGCTATCTCAATAGCGAGCTCCAATTATCACCCATAAAACTCTAAAATAAGAATCTCAATTCCTCCTTCCTTTCTGTTAATATCATGTGAACCCTGTCGCCTTGTTCTAGTACTTTGTCTGTCCCTCTGATTCAAATCTCTAACCTGCTTATTTACATGGGGTTCCCATTCCCATGAGGCATCCACATCCAGAATCTGTTGATGAAATGTTAGGTGCCTTCTTGAAATGGAAGGAGAAAAATAAGTGCAGGGGGAAAACCATGTGGGAAAACAAAGCACGCTTTGATAACTTATATGGTTATAAGGAAAATGTGCCCTTCAAAACCGAGATTGGTCTGGCCCATTTGTAGGAAAATTGAAGCCTTTCTTACAGTTTTGCTGTTTGTTTGGATTAAGTCTGCTATTTTACTCCATTAAAGGACATTACGAAAAGCAACCTTTTAAACATCAGTTTTTATCACAAGCTTTTCATTACATCTTATGAGACCATGGGAACTTCTTTTGTATTATGATATCCTGGGAATAAGTAATTTCATTTAATTTCCTTTCATTTTCTATCCCAAAACTATTTTCATGAACCTTTCAGCTTCTGAATGTTCAACCTTTGGAAGCCTACCACTGTGATGTAGTTGAGACCCCTGCAGCAAAGAGGCAATTTCTTTATCACACACAGAAGTTTATCTCATTTAAGAGGGAGGGGGGGTCTTTACATGCACCCATGTATGTGTTGCACAGTTCCAAAGACTGTGGCCTTCACCCTGATATGTTAAATGCAAATTACACAAGGAAAGTTTATGCACCACTTATATGGAGAGTTGGAGAACTAAAAGCCATGAAAAAAATTCTGGCAAAATAATTATTGGCAAAATAAATTTTAAATCATGTAAACCTCTCCTAGACCAAGGAGTCTTTCATGAGCTGAAGCTCACAAATATGTGCAGCACATTATATATACTCTAGCTGGGGGTCCACAGAAACCTCACCATTGGATGGAAGAGAAAATATGTCTTAGAATGTGGGTATTATTCCAACTTCAAGTCCTATAAAATAAAACACTTTTTTTTGTCCCTGACATGGCTGTTTTTTTATATATAGTTGAAATTACCTTCCAGTCAGTTTTGATTCCTGGGGATTTCATGGAAATAGTTTGCCACTGACTCCTTTTCTTTTTAATATAACTTCTAGTATAGGCTACTATAGGGACACGGTGGCTCAGTGGCTAAGATGCTGAGCTTGTCGATCGAAAGGTTTGGCAGTTTAGCGGTTCGAATCCCTAGTGCCACATAACGGGGTGAGCTCCCGTTACTTGCCCCAGCTTCTGCCAACCTAGCAATTTGAAAGCACATAAAAAATGCAAGTAGAAAAATGGGACCGCCTTTGGTGGGAAGGTAACAGCGTTCTGTGTGCCTTTGGCGTTGAGTCATGCCAGCCACATGACCACGGAGACATCTTTGGATGTCTTTGGACCATGGACAGCGCTGGCTCTTCGGCTTTGAAACGGAGATGAGCACCGCCCCCTAAAGTCGGGAATCACTAGCACGTATGTGCGAGGGGAAGCTTTACTTTTACCTTATAGGCTATAGTTCTGAAGTTCCTGATGTTCTCCCATCCAAGCACTTGTCAGATCTGAGCCCAATTAGGTTTCTGAGATTAGCTGAAGTCAGTTAGGTACTATCAGGCATCGAGAATGGAGGAGGAAACCTTCCTTTTTCTTTGATTGACCTTAACTCTCACTTCTTTCTTCTCAGCTAAAGCAGAGTCACTAGAGCAAGCAGCCTGAAAAAGCCTTGAGCAAGACCTCCATAGACTGCACAACTTGATACCAAACTGACAAAAGGGGGAAATTGTTAAGAATATAATCCGAGACTATGATTTATATTGGATTTTAGGTAAATCGAAATGATTACTATTTTTTGTCCAAGCCTCGTTGGCCAGTTCTTTGAAATATGGTCACTGACATGCCTTTCATTGGCCAAGCACAATTCCTGACCTACCAATGATTAAGCCCCACTGTCCTGAAGGCTGTTGTGGTAGACCTGGACCACATCTCTAGAGGCCTGAGAGTCCTCTTTCAGGTTGCATAAGAAACAAGGTGCTGTCCTGTTTGTGTTTAGAAGGGCAGCATTTGAATATCATCACAGTCTCTGATTAGGGGATTTGTAGGGGGCCATTAAGAAAGGACTCACTGGAGAAGAGCCTAATGCTGGGAAAGATTGAGGGCAAAAGAAGAATGGGATGACAGAGAATGAGGTGGCTGGATGGAGTCACTGAAGCAGTAGGTGTGAGCTTAAATGGACTACAGAGGATGGTAGAGGACAGGAAGGCCTGGAGGAACGTTATGTTGTCCATGGGGGTCGCGATGGGTCAGACACGACTTCACAACTAACAACAACAGGGGGCCTTTATCGGAGGTTTCTATATTGTTTTCTGGTGTATGTGTTATGTTGTGCTCTTGTCCTGGCCCTTCTGCCTGAATGGTCACAAGATACAGCCATTATCTCGCAAGTGTCTTTTCTCATCTCCAGGATGTGATAGGTGTAAGATTGTCAACCCATCTGCTCTAAAAGGCAGCTTAGACCAAAGCAAGAATGGAAATTACAGAGAATGTTTTTTTCCCCCAGTCATTTTGTCTTAGGGAGTGTGGGGTGAGATTGGATGCTTGACATGACTTATTTATAAATCCATTACTTTCACCATGCACCGAAGTACATCCAGTACTGAAACAATCTACGCATACCCGTTTTATTCTTTCTCTCCTTTTCTTTCTTTCTTTCTTTCTTTCTCCCTTTCTGTAACCATAGTAGCAGCCTCCAATTTTTCTCCTGTCTCTCTTCACTTCAGAGGGGGAAAAATATTCATAGATCTTTTTTTTTCCATTTGCAGATAATTCAGATAAATTCAAAACAGAGGAGGAGGAAAGTTGTGCAGCCACTAATTGCAAATTGCTTTATATAATGCATCAAGATACTCCTAACTATAGCACCTTTTCCTCTCTGGAAAATGCATCTTTCATGCCATTAAAATCAAATCCAAGAAACAGTGCTGGCTAACATTGATTTGCTTCTTATTTTACTTTCTCCCCGTTTATTTATGAAGCAGGAGGAGCATGCAGCCTGGTGCCCTCTAATATTGGACAATCTCTTGCCATTAGCTATGCTGGATGGAGAGAACAAGAGCTGAAATTCAACGTATCTATTGGTTGCCAGATTGTCTATCTCTTTATTGCTCTGAATGGCCATGGACAGCTTTATTCTCCTCCTCTCTCTTTTCTCAATACACTAGGTGGGCAGAGATAATTTTATACTTTCTCATAATTTAAACTGGAAAAATTTCCCTCCTGCCACATGACAGTTTGGCAAGCAATCATTTCAGAAAGGAGTTCTTTGGAGGAAGACAAAATGCAGGAAAGACTCACATCACACAGTGCCCCGTCCTGCAATTTTGTATGTATTTATCATCTACTTATTCTATTTCCACAGCTACCGATCTCAATCAATTGGCTGCTTACAATTCAAAAATTAACACAATAAAAATATTTTAGAATAATAGAAACTATAAAAAGACACAAAAACTTTGCAGCAATGGTGCTACTAGGGGAGATAGGAAGGATGGTTCTGGAGTAAGGATGATTATACAGTAGCAGATAAAGTGCCTGCAGAGGGCTACCATGATGGCCTCTGTAACAATAGCAGAAGCAACAGCATATTGCCCCCATCAATCTGGGTCCTCATTTTACCAACCTCAGAAGAATGGGAGGCTGAGTCAATCTTGATCCCTGTCAGGATTGAACTCCTGGCAGTAAGCAGAAGCATCCTGCAGTAGCATTCTAACCACTGCGCCACCACAGCTCTTGTAAGGTCTGTACCCACTTTGCAGGTTACCCATAAAAGATCTAGAAAAGAAGGTACACACCTAACCTGTGCACAGTTAAATAACTTCTGGATATTACTCTCTTAAAGATTTTCCAATTACTTAAGCCTGAAATAGTAGTGGTAAGATTAGCATATCTATGCAGTCAATATACCAGTAGCCACCAGATGGTTGCAAAATGAGATTTCAGTTATCTCTTTGGACTACATAATGATTGTCCGGATTTCCCAATCCTCATTCAGTAGCCTTCCCTATTCTTGATAAATAAGGGAACAATGTTTGTTTGATTTCGAAACATATGAATACTTAACCCAATTCTTAGCCACTATTCAAATTTGAAATCCTAACGCATTGTATACTCATTTCAAATGAGTATAAAAAGAAAAACGTTAAGTTCAGTAAAGCAATCAAACATACTCTGAGTGGGTTCTCAGACAGAACTCTCCGTGGCAATATAATTTCTGTTATTGTAGCCAATATCAATAAAGCAAGTCCAGATATTTCTTGTGGTGTTCGTTCTCTGACCTGGTGAACTTTGAAGTTGCTAACATTAATCATGAAATCCTCACAGCATTCCTCTCCCCCACCTCCCACCTTATGTCAAAGAGAATTAGGACAAGGCCATTTTGAGTTTCTTTCTCACACCCTCCTGTTTCCCTGAGAATTGCCACATATTTTCTTCAAGGCCATGTCTTTAGTCCTCTACTCCAGGGGTCTCCAACCTTGGCAACTTTAAGGCTTGTGGACTTCAACTCTCAGAATTCTGGGAGTTGAAGTCCACAAGCCTTAAAGTTGCCAAGATTGGAGACTTCTGCTCTACTCTACAAGTAGGTACAGTGGCACTGTTGTTGCTAAAAGGCTCCTGAGAGGAATTCCTCCATAACAAAAGTACCTTTGGGATTTAATGAGAATGCAGGCAGCAAACAAGTCTTCTAGGCTTCGCTGGAGATATGATGACACTATGGAAAATAAGACAATCACACACTTTGTAAAGTATCACGCTCTTTACAAGAGTTTCACTGAAATGTTCTTCTTCTCTGAAAATTTTTTTTAAAGCAAATTATTTTTTGCTGGTGAAATTGCCCCTTCCCCCCAACTCCCAAATGTAGGAGTTTTTTTTTCTTAGGCAGCGCAATGGCTCAGCGGTTAAGATGCTGGGCATATTGGCTGAAAAGTCAGCAGCCCACGTTCGAGACCTGAGCATCACATGACAGAATGAGCTCCCATCCTTGCCCCCAGCTCCTGCCCAACTAGCAGTTTGAAAGCATCAAATGTGAGCAGGGTAAACACTGAATAAAATAGAACTGAACCGAACAGAACATAGTAATATATTACAATTAATGGTGAAATCATCAATGGGTAACCAGGGTCTGCTTAATTTCACAGACAGTACAACAAAACTTAGTTACCTTCAAAGAAGCTGTACCATATTGATCCAATAGTAGTAGTTGTCCATAAAAGACATTGGGATTTCTGGGATATTTTGTTAGGTAAGATCAGGCATGGGCTTCAAAAATTTCAGCAACAGGTTCTCTGCCTGGTTGCTGGGTGGATGTGGCCTAGTCGGCTTCCTGCACCATGGCGGGGGAGGGCATTTTTGCCTTCCGCAGGCTCCAGAGACTTTCCTCAAGCCTCTGGGAAGGCGAAAACTGCCTCCCCCGGGCTCCAGAGGCCCTCTGAAGCTTCTAGGAGGCCCATTTTTCCCCCTCCCTGAGTCTCTGTGCAGGCCCTGATCTTACCTCGCCTCCAAAATGGGCCACATAGAGACTCCTGGGAGGGGAGGGGAGAGCCGGGGTGGGATTTGGAGGTTCTCCAAACCTGCCATAATGTTAGCTACAGGTTCTCCTAAACCCGGGCAAACCTGTAGCAGCCCACCCCTGGGTAAGATGCCATAAAATAAATTTGAGAGTCGTTATAGAAGTTGCAATATAGTAGGCCATGAGCTGTGGTTTCAATGGCTCCTTGTCCACAGGGGCAGAGTCTCAGCTTTTATGAGAATTTTTCATATTGGCCCTCCAGAACTGCTGTGGGCAGAATATTACAACACTCCATCTTTTGGCTAAGATCAAGTATAGTATCTATATTTCCTTCTTTTCTTTTCTTTTTCTTATCTTTTCCTTGATCCTTTATACCAGTGATGGCTAACCTTTTTTCCATCACGTGCCAAAAGCGGGGGGAGTGCGGTGGGGTCACATGCACGTGTGCCCATCCCCATAATTCTATATGCCCCGTCCCCCTGTGCTCCCCCTGCCTTTGGCACATGATGGGCCTGGTAGGCCCATTTTTCGCTCTCTCCAGAGCCTTTCTAGGAGCCTGGGGAGGGCAAAAATGGCTTTCCCCACCCCCACAGAGGCCTTCCGGAGGCCAGAAACAGTGTGTTTCCTGACTTCTGGTGGGCCCAGAAGGCCCGAAAATCAGCTGGCTGGTGCATGCATGCATGCTGGAGCTGAGCTCACGTGCCCACCGATATGGCTCCACGTGCCACCTATGGCACCCGTGCCATAGGTTCGCCATCACGGCTTTATACATTTATTGTTATTTTAAAATTCTAATATAACTAAATAAAAAAAGAAAAGTAGTAAGTAAAGGACACTGATTCAATAAATGGTGTGCAGCTTTTTCATCCAACTTTATATTAAAATTTCAAGTTAATTGACCAATTTGGGGAAGGGTGGGTGACCATTAAAATCCAAATGCCTGTTAAATCCAAATTCATACAATTGATGTCATTTCTATAATTACATAAGTGATGTTTTACATAATTGTATAATCATGCAAATGGAATAAATTGACATAAAATATTAATTTGCATAATTACACAAATCATGTAAATTGACACGAATGATATTAATCGTATCAATTGCCCAGATTGCTTTGGAAACAATGGACTTTGTTATTTGGAGCTGAAGTGTGAAGGAAAATACTGTCTGTTGCATCTTAATTTTGCTGGACGCAGGCCTGGAGAATCAAGGTTTTACAATATTTAATTTATTGGGGAACTTTTATCTGTTAATAACCTATTCTTTGAAAGTGTAGGGTGATTCTCAGTCATCCAGTCATACTTGTCCCAAAGGTGCTTTTTCAAGAGGCAACTGGACTTCCTTGTTTTTCTTTGAAGACGTTTTGCTTCTCATCCAAGAAGCTTCTTCAGCTCTGCTTGGATGAGAAGTGAAACATCTTCAAAGAAAAACAAGAAAGTCCAGTTGTCTCTTGAAAAAGTACCTTTGGGACTGTTCTATGAAAATAACTTGTTTTGTTATAGTGGAAGGCTCAGGGGCAGATTTCAAAAGCCGTTGCTATCGGTTCGCTCGTGGGTGCGCTTGCATACACAACAATTCTGCGCATGCGCAGAAGCATCAGGGCAGGTGGGTGGAGCCTCCCATCACTGCGGCTACCAGTTCGCCCAATCCGGGGCGAAACGGTAACAACCCACCACTGGGAAGGCCCTTATATTGTACTTATGTGATTCATCCCTTCTCCTGTGTACCAAAATACAGATTTATATTTTATACAGATAGTGCCATGTTGATAAGAAATAACCATGATGTCGATCAAGTCTTCTAGTCAATGGCAGCCTTAAGCACTCAGTCCACAATACCCTCTGGCAAATATAATTGGTAACTATCAATGCTAGTTTGACAGGAATTTGGGTTAATGATAGCAAGGCAAGAACACATTCTAACACCATCTGATAAATCTCAGTTTGACAGGCATGGGACTGAAATTATAAACCTTGCTTTCCTCACTTTAGCGGAACACAGTAACAGATCACCAAAAAGGGAAAACAACTTTGATGAGAATCAGCATGGATCTCATCAAGAGATGTCACACTACACATCAATGTGGGTGTACGATACCCTGTCACTGTAAGAACTATGCAATTAAAAGTTCTGCTGTATTTCCTTTCTGTCAAGATCCCGATCATGTTAGAGTCTCTTCAAACTCATGGCATGACCAACAATGCAGAAAAACTATTTTTAAACTTCTGAGATTGTCAATCTAAAAGAGATATTTGGAATAAAGGTAATCCAAGTTTCAGTTATAGGAAGGTGCTATGAGACCCATATGCCAATTCATCTTCTGAAGCAGCAGGGAAGTAGAGGCAGAAAGCCTCTAGGGAGAGAAGAAGAACTGTGGATTTCTTCTCCCGGTTCTCAGTTCAAAACAGCTACTTCTTTGTGGCCAATAGTAGATTTAGAGCTGTGCTGTGCTTCAGTGTAAAAAGATCATTTTCAGATATGAAAAAATTGCACTTCCCTATAATTTCTTCCAACCACGAGAGTCTTTTTCTGGCATTGTGCGATGACTGCAGAGGGCATAGCATTTTGCTGCACATCTATTAGAGTCTATTAAAGCAATTGACATCTCTAATAGGCCCTACCCAAACTTTGACCTAATCCCACAATTTTTTGGAGCAAAAACTCTTGAAGGAAACTTCCCCGCTGCCTCTTTCTGACCCAAGGAGAAGTCTGCCAACATATAATTTGTAAGTGATGTGATCCTTTCTGACCTCAGTACTTAATACAACTTTTTTACGTCCAACTGATTTTGTTGAAGACTTTGGTTCTTGAATTACTCAGGGAAGCTACGAGTGATAGGCCCCCTTTTGCCACTCACATTCCTTTGACTTTTATAGCTTCCCTCCTACAGTCTCAGGTCATCCTGTGCAGGCCACTTGCTAGTTCAGTTTAACTCCAATCTTTCTGTTACCTTTTTCCTTCTCTCTCATCAGTGAAAAACTCTTCCTCCAGCCCAACCCAGAGTATGTCAGAATCCAAAATAGTATAAAAGTGTATTGAGGGCAACGTTAATTTTTAACAGGGTACGGCTCGATTATGCTTTATTAATTTAGAGCTGTAATTTTACAGCTTCATTTGCTGCTGTCAATTTTTATGGGCTGAAAGAAAAAGAGAGCAGGAAGAGCTAATCATTCCAGCAGAATTCAACAGATGGTGAACAATTGCTTTATGTTGATGCTGCCTCCCCTGAAAAACGCTCAGCGTGAATGAATGGAGGACTCTTGTAAAACATCTCCAAAAATATTAATAGATACATCAAAAATTACTGGAATCTTGGGAAGAAAGTCCTGTAAGAAATTGCATTCCAGATATGTCTGGAGCAGTAGGTATCACATATATATGTCATAGGTTATATGTGTGTGTGTGTGTGTGTGTGTGTGTGTGTGTGTGTGAGAGAGAGAGAGAGAGAGAGAGAGAGAGAGAGAGAGAGAGAGAGAG
>WNWU01000006.1:5602956-5697062 GCA_012654045.1 Ptyas mucosa | reverse complement strand
GGGGGGGGGGGGATGGAGTGAGTCATATACCTAGGGAACATCTTGGAATGTTCATACTCTCAGAACTACAAACTGAAATGATTATCTCCTCCACTCAGGCAGTACATATTAAAAAGGATTTGGAAGAAGTACTTTGGACCCAAGTTTAGCTCTTCTTTTCCATTAATTAAATCAGTCACATCTTTTTTTCAGGTTTCCATGCAGCCTAAGATTTAGGGACGTAGTGCCTCAGTGGCTAAGACACTGAGCTTGTCAATCAAAAGGGCGGCAGTTCAGCGGTTCGAATCCCTAGTGCTGCATAACGGGATGAGCTCCCGTTACTTGTCCCAGCTTCTGCCAACTTAGCAGTTTGAAAGCACATAAAAAATGCAAGTAGAAAAATAGGGACCACCTTTGGTGGGAAGGTAACAGTGTTCCGTGCGCCTTTGGCATTTAGTCATGCCAGCTACAGGACCACGGAGATGTCTTCAGACAACACTGGCGATTTGGCTTTGAAACAGAGATGAGCACTGCCCCCTAGAGTTAGGAACAACTAGCACATTTGTGCGAGGGGAACCTTTACCTTTACCTTTATGCAGCCTAAGAAAGATACTGAAGCTTTAAGAACTATTTTAATTAGCTTAATCCTAAAAGCAGTAGCACCAGATGGAAGCAGAACACATAAGTGCTGGATTCACACCAGCACAAGGTCCAAAGCATTTTGGAAAATTGTACAGCCAAAGCACTTTCTGCAGAGTTGCAGAGGAAGCAAGGAAATTAAATGATAGCTAGCTAGCCATTCTAGGTGATAAATTATCATATTTCCTCACAATTCTATCCCAATGCTATATCCATTTCTAGTGGCCCCATGCCAACTCTATAGTGGCTGGTCCCTGGACGTCACCTTACAGAGGTCACAGGTGACTTATAAGTATCACTTTGTACTTCATCGGAATTAAGGGAGATCCAAATGACTCTATTAAGTTACAGCTTCTGAGATCACTCACTGAACATTATCCAGCCTGAAGATTTGGACATGACCTTCCCTCTCTCTCTGTCTCCCCACCCCTCATTTCAGCTACATTTTTCATATTCATGTTGAAAGTTTAATAAATCAGTGGTGTACGTTCATATACAAAATATTAATAATCAGAAGTCTGCGGTAACACCACTTTGGATCTGCTGCTAATAATATGTGATAAACATCCCAGAATACAATTTTCACTGACCTCCAAATTTTAAAACATAGAAAGATGCAGTATTTTGTTCCTGGACTGGTAATATAGGCCAGGTGTAAAACATTTTACTAATTAAATGACATGAATATGCTTCCAGTGGGGGAAGATATCCTTTAAAGGTTTCACTGTGGGAACAAAAGGTATCTACTTCAAAAGAGATAGATCATCATTTGACAGTATTTTGTTCTACTAAATCAGTGAAGGTTGCTTAATGATTTATATGATAATAGGATACATGATTTAAGCTTTTATTAGCCTCCCTGGAGTAATGAGTCATTCCCAAGTGAAAATTTCTAATTTTTTTCTACTGGTTCTAGGCTATAGTATAATTGTGGTAGAATCACATCTTAAAATAGTCCTGATTCAGGGATATAATACAGCTACTGGATTTCAGCTGTAAAAATGCAGGTGACCATTTGAGTGGAAAATAATGCTTTTGGGATATGCTAGGTAAAATTGGCTCACAGCAGCAAAACCAATAATAAGGAACTTTGTTCTGTACTCCAAGAAAATGTAGACTAAGACAAGATACATAACATGGGAAATCGACCTGCATGTGTGTATATGAATAATACCTGTAGCATATATGTTACCATCAATGTATGAAATTAGGCATTTTATAGAATGCCTAGGAAATCTATAGAATTCAAAAAATGGGACATTTCATACTTTGCCTACAAATGACACATATT
This sequence comes from Ptyas mucosa, assembly GCA_012654045.1. NCBI lineage: Eukaryota > Metazoa > Chordata > Lepidosauria > Squamata > Colubridae > Ptyas > Ptyas mucosa. The sequence goes on along the minus strand of WNWU01000006.1, from coordinate 5,695,153 downwards.
CTATAGGTTTCTGAGGCATTTTATACAATATCAGCTTTTCACTCATTGGTGATAAAAAATATAAATGACATAATATAAGTATTTTGTGTGTGTGTGTGTATATATTTATAATATCTTTTATATATAATGTAATATAAGTATATTTTGTGATATATATATATATATACATATGCAATTTCTTTCTAGCCAGGTTCTACCTATCTGGCTAGAAAGAAATTGCACATAAAGCCTATGAAGAAGGAAAAAGAAAATATATGGAAAAAGGAAAAAGAAATATATACATACACACACACACACACACACACACACACACACACACACACATATATTATAATAATATAATGACTTTTTATTATAACTGCCCGAAGGTTATACGGGTTTGGGTGGAGAGTAATAGGCTTCAGCTGAACTCAAACATGACTGAGTTGGAGTTGGGCACTTTCCATCTCTTGTTCTGGATGGGGATCTACTGCCTTATAAGAACCTTTACATAATTTGGATATAAAACTGATGAATCTTGCTGGAGATACTGATTGGAAGAATGAGGCCCTGTTCAAATTCATTGGCTAAGCTCATGCATAACACACCTTCCAGCAGTATTCCGGTAAAGCACCGATTCAGCCTGCCTGCCATGTTTCTGCACACATGCATAGCTGCTTAGAATCTCTTTCTATTCTATTGAGAAGCCTACTCATAATGGTAGAAAATCCTCGACTCAGACATGACACAAGAGGCATCCTGAACCCTGAAGGAAGGCAAAGCCATCCATGCATTTCCTTTCTCACACAGAATTTGGATAAGATGTTCAACAAGTGAAGACTTATATAAAATAGTTTCCAGCCATTCTTTTTCTTATGCAGTCCTCAACCTCTGTTTATACTCTTTGCACGAATGTATAAATTATAATGTGAGATTTCAATGAGAAATGCATAGAAAATCCTTTTCCCTCTATAGAGTAATTAAATATTGCTCTTCCCAATTATTAAAACTGCTGAAATGGAAAGATAATTTTAAACATATGCTAAGTGATGCAGAGGCAGTAGAAATCCTTATCAGCGTCACCCAAGTTATCAGAGTTGGTCTTCTCTATGCAAAACTACACATTCTGTGCATGGCCTCCCCAAAACTTTAGGACCTTTGCTAACTTTGCCACTGAATCATCATTTTTAATGTAAACAAAGAGGGAAATGATAATGATTGTTTTCTATCTAGTAAAATAATAACTTGTTAATTTCATTCTATTGACATTTAATCACTTCTTTGTCTTGAATATGGTCATATGCTACATACCGGTACTTAGATTTTTTGATGCTGATCTATGAAATAGATCATTGCATTTATTACAGCTGTTGCAATCTTGCACTGCATAGAAGAATAACTGGAAAGTTTCTAAAATATAATCCGCAGGACAACCATTTGTCTGCAATGGTGTAGAGTTTCCTGCTTGAGCAGGGGGTTGGTCTAGAACCGTGATGGCGAACCTATGGCACGGGTGCCACAGGTGGCACGTGGAGCCATATTGGTGGGCACGCGAGTGTTGTCCTAGCTCAGCTTCAGCGCGCATACGTGCACCGGCCAACTGATTTTCAGGCCTTCCGGTCCCACTGGAAGTCGGGAAACTGGCTGTTTCTGGCCTCTGGAAGGCCTCCGGGGGGATGGGGAAGGCTGTTTTTGCCCTTCCCAGGCTCCTAGAAAGCCTCTGGAGCCTGGGTAGGGGAAAAATCGGGGCTACTGGGCCCTCCGTGCCAAAAGCAGGGGGAAGTGTGTGTGGGGGGGAGTCACATGCGCATGCGCGGGAGGGCGGGGCGCATTGAATTATGGCTGTGGGCACACACACTCATGACCCCCCATGCTCCCCACGCTTTTGGCACGCGATGGCAAAAAGGTTAGCCATCACTGGTCTAGAAGACCTCTAAGGTTTCTTTCTACTCTGTTATTTTGTATTTCTGTCACCGAACAGGCACAAAACCTGTTACTCTCACTTAGGGTTCAGTGTATTGGCCAACACAAATTCCCGAGTTAATTCATTCAATTGTGGGTACAATCCTAACAAATTCTGTTGTATTTTTTTAAAAAATATTCATTTGGGAATGAGTTAGGGAGGGTTGAAAAAAACTTGACAGACTTAAGCCTTTTAGTGTACAAAAAAAAGAGGCACCAACAATGTACTGCCAATTTTTGGTACAATCCAGGAGAACCTCAAAAATGGAACTGAGACACTGTAAGTTTTCAACTCATAATTAATTATTTAGTCTAGCATGCAACTAATTCAACTGTGGGTTATTTTACAAGCCATGGTTAAACAAACCATAGCTTAGCAAGCTCTCTGTCCCTAATTACACTATTCCAGACATATACTGAAGTTTAACATATCTGACAGGCATCTAATATAGGAAGCTGTTTGAAATATTTGGTTTTGATCTTTGGTTACGGTAGGCTCCTATCAACAAATTATTGCCTACTTTTCGTGTGTGAGGAATTGTCCCAAAATCAACACATGTAAATATAGCTTGGGTCATTTTCACTCAATCTGATATTAATTAGAAGGCTCGATTTATTAAAACTGTACAAAATACTTTTATTGATTCACAAAGGTTTAAAAAAAATACTTCATTTTCTCCATAAATACTGCAGTTGCATTGAATTATAGGGAGACCTATTTATTCATAAAATTTATGCTTAGCTTCAGGATCTTATCTCAATTGACTTAATTGAAAATTAATTCTAATGTCTACTTTGGTTAGAAATTATAGTACTTCAACCCTATTTAACTATGCAATAGTTCATGCAAAAAGAACCTTGTTAGTAGACTACAAATATAACATTCCAATTTTGCATGGGAAAATGTGTGAGTTTTTTTCCCTTGTTATGAAAAGCCAGAATCATTTATTCTACATTAGAGAAAGCTCCTGATGAAGGGGGAAAAATTTGTAAATCTCTCTCTATATATATCACTATGTTATTAAATCTTACTGAAACAAACCATGAAAGATATCACATTTGACAACCTGAGATGGCAAATTGAATGCGTTATTTTAGGCTTCCATACCATTATTGAAAGTACAGACACAAAGACTAAAATTCCGGATCTATTAATTAAATGCTAACCCCTCCAACGGGTTGAAAGAGAGTCAGCATTTCACTCCCGTAGCCTGTCTCTTTTTTGTTATTTATATCTCATTTGTTGCTCCAGAAATGAGAGTATTAAAATTTCTTACAGCACTTGCTTTAAGAATACATGCCTTTAATGACCTTCTTGGATATTCACTCAGACTTTCTGACTGAACATGCTTCACAATGTAAAGGGATTTAGTAATACTTTTATTTAATTCAATTTGAAATATTTAAATCCATGGTACCATTGGAAAAAGGTTTTCTCAAAATGTAAATCACCCTAACCCCTTGCTATCTAGAACTGCACAAAATTAATTACAAAGGCTTAGCCAGCTAGTAAATACTGTGTGTGACATACATTGAGGGGATTTCTGATAAACTGAAACATAAATCTCATTGGAATTATGCTACAAATGCACATTATACATTTTTTGATAAGCAATTAGTGATTGGAGCTTCACTTCATCAATTGGAGGATTATAGTATGGGTTGAAAAAGTCTTGTCAGTATATCCTTGTACACACAAAAAAATTGCTTATTCCATTGCAGTGTGGGTAGCAACAACTGGTGTATGAATCACTAATATCCAATCAGAATTTACAATTAACCTAAATAGAGGTTTTTTGTTGCCTCTTCCCCAGTCTAAATTTACCAGTCACTCTTCCCTCCCCAATTCCTTCTAAATCAGAAATATGCAGCGTTTTGTCGTAAAGGCCACACTTTTCACTTGAATTTCTTCTTGGCATTGGAGAGACTGGGCACCTAACTTAAATATGATAATATCAATTATTTGTTGACTGCCATAGACATTTATTCCCAGCTACAATGATGACATGAGTCATGATGTTACAACAGAAGCTTTGCTTTTGGATAGGTGCAATGTGACATCACATACTATACTGGTATGTCAGGAGGAAGGGAGTTTGCATTGTGAAATCACAACACACTTGTCACTTGTTTATCCCTTCAACTCACTCTTCAGAGACATGAATGCCACTAGCTAACATTCATGCTAGGAAGGACATGCCAGTAAAATCACAAAACAAAAAAGGCCACTGGGTTCACACAGGGATCTAAAATCAATATGTAGTTGCTAGCTTCTGACTGCAGTCACTTTAGTTTTGGAAATGTATTTTATGGCTATGTACGCTGTGTGTGCATACTGAATTATTTAATAAGTCATTGTTAAGCCCAAAGTTTGAACCAGACTGCTTTATTGTGTGGTGCAGGGGTGAAATCCAGCAGGTTCTGACAGGTTCTGGAGAACCGGTAGTGGAAATTTTGAGTAGTTCAGAGAACCGGCAAATACCACCTCTGGCTGGCCCGAATGGGGTGGGAATGGTGATTTTGCAATATTCTTCCCCTAGGAGTGGGCTGGGAATGGAGATTTTGCAGTATCCATCCCCTGCCATGCCCACCAAGCCACACCATGCCCACCAAGCCACACCCACAGAACCGGTAGTAAAAAAAAATTTGGATTTCACCACTGGTGAAATTTCTCTTGCTATCTTTGAACATCATTTCTGGTATATCTCAGAAAATATGCCTGCCACTCAGGAGGTGTTAAGCATAAAATCAATGGGACTCTTGTGAGTTTGGAATTATCAACCTTGTTTCAGAGAGAGTGTTTGTAAGCAGGGTGGTGCCTCCTCATACAAATACTCTTAGGATAAAGGCAGTTACAGTAATATCTATAATAATTTGAAATCCATCCAGACATGTGAAAACCGCCACCAAACCCCAAACATTGTAGCAATCAAACACTTGACAGATCAAAGTATAAACAAAAGGATTTATGCCCAGCCTGCCGACAATTTTTTGGCTAATGGCTGCAACCACAATCAGTGGTTATCTGTAGCTCGCTTCTGCCACAGTTAATGTGCATTTCTCTTCCAAACTCCAACAAAGAGATATAATTTCTCTAGTGGGAGAGACAGTACTATCAGGTTGTTATCATTCTCAGCTCTCGTCCCCTTTCCAGAGCAACCTATAGATAACGGGAGATTTAAAGGACCCTGCTGAATTAAAGAGGACAAGTAGACTCAAGCACTTATCAAAGGCTAGACATCTTTTAGAAATTGCGGAAGCAAGTGGTTGTGCTCTCTGCTTAGGTGAACAGCTGCATTTTCCTTTCTCCTATTTATAAGCTGGGAGGCACTCAACTCAAATGTCATATAAATCAATCACTTATAAATGTTCATATGATGTCATACGAAGCACAATGCCACTGATTCTACCCTATCTAATCCCCGATTACACCAATTAAAGGGTGTGTGTTTCTTGTTCGAACAGCATGCCAAGGTTGCTATTATAGCATTTGTTTTGTGCAAACAGATTTCGAGATGCACATTGCAATCTACTAAGGCGACTATTTATTTGTTAAATGAACCACAACATCTTTCCTTCTATTTTTAGCAGCTTGCTCTTTGTTGTCAATCATGCTTGAAAGTTATGGGCAATTCACATTTTCCTCCGACAAATTCAGATCTGATCTTTCACCTCTTTAAAAGTCCATTTCTCTTTACAGGTTGATAAAAAAAAAATGGGCTGCCAACATTTATTTATATTAGAGCTCTGACAGTAGTCAGCTAAATTGAAATCTGGAGTTTTATAATTTTATTGATTAGATTTATTGATGGGGAGGCAAGGAGTCTGTATTTGAAAGATATATGGAACCCCTAACTTGCCAAGTGCCATTTTAACCAGAGGGATTGTGCAATCGTAACTACTATAGCTAGGTTTTGGCTTGATGTAGTGTGTAACCCCAGAAAATTGGATCAATACATTATCTATGATAAATTAACCACAGGCCAAGTTTTTGTGCAAATATAGCCAGATTCGTCAAAACACAACAGTAACTTTCAGTTTGCTTACACACATCAATAAGACAGTTTCAGTCCATCCCACGTCATCCCAGTTCATAGCCTGTTCAGAGGTGAAGACCCTATAGAAGAGAAAGCTGCAGAAAACAAGCAAGTCAAGCATCAGCACACCTCTCATGTTCTGCCAGGGGAAGATAAAGATATTTTAAGTTTTAACAGAAGCCCACCTACTATCTTATATCATTGCTCCAGGACTTGGTTTGGGTAATTACAGCTGTTTGTTCACTGATCACAGATGGAATCAAAAGGGAAACAGAGAGAAATATGGCAAATATACAAAATAAGCAAGTTAAAGTTGAAGTCAAATCTTGTAGTTTCCTTGTTAATAAGATACAACCTCACTACATAGAAACTGCATAGACATAACATAATTTGCTTAGCTATGGTGTACGGAATAACTTCCAGTGGTATGGTTTATATACTGTCATAACTACATTCATACACCACTCAAGACCAAAGAAGCCACATTACATTTTAGCAAAAAAAAGTCACAACTGACTTAGTTTGGGGCACAAGTTAATTTGTTGCTAAATCAATTAAGCTAACTGAATAGATTCACTCAGTTTACTGAACCATAAAAGAACCACACGGAACACACTGAATTTCAAACTAAACAACTAGTGTATGATGCAAACTCAGTCACTGTAACTTATTCCTAAATCTTTCTTAGCTAGGCTGCAAAATGCCAGATGATCATTAGATGGCAGCAGAGATATATTGAGAATCCTTCGTTGACATCTAGTGGTTGTCTGGATGTTTACAGACAAGATCTATTATTTCTAGTTATAATTTGTGGATAAAGTGTGAAATAATAATGGTCCATGATAATAATATCTTGGTTCTATTTGAATGAAATCAATTTTCTTGTACTACAGAACCAGGTTCCATCCTAGACCTGCTACTATATCCAACAATGTAGCATCTTAAAAAACATTATTTTTGATTCAATGGTAGTCTAGAATTTGATCATCCATTATTATTATTATTATTATTATTATTATTATTATTATTATTATTATTTATTATTATTATTATTAAACTTTTATACCGCCCTTCTCCTAGCAGACTCAGGGCAGTGAACAGCCAAGTAAAAAAACATAATACAAAAGTTAAAATCATTTTAAAAATAATTTAAATACAATTTGGCCCATGATTTAAAACATGTCAATTAAAATCAATCAATATCAAACGTTAAAACCAATAAAGGGTCAGGCCATCCATATCTGATAGCTCTCTGATTTCACTAAAGCAGACATTATTTGCCTTATATAAACAAGCAAAGCAACTTATTGAATTAAAAGAGGTAGACTTATTTCAAACTTCACGTTAAGCCATGAAGTGATTTGTTTTGGCTTAATATGTTGTATGACCCAGCCATTGTGGTTTCCACACCTTTGCTTAGTTCTATAAGTGAGTCCAGCCGATTTTACTTTATTCATCAAAGCATGGTTAAAATATAACCGAAAATGGTACTTGAATAGAGTGATAGCCTGCTGGAGCCTCACCTCTGCTAACCATCAGCCAGAGCTATCTTTTTCCCAGTGAATATATGAATACATCCAACTTCACAATTGTCTGCATAAAATGGCAGAACACTCTATCCAGATGTTTTGTGAGAGAAGGAGAGGGAGAGAGAGAGAGAGAGAGGGAGGGAGGGAGAGGGAGAGAGGGAGTGACTCTCTCAAATAGTGTTGGCACTAATATTCACATGGCTGCACTCTGGACCAAATGTGGTTTCTGAACAGGCTTCAAAGTACTGTACAGCAGGCTGTAGTCATTCAATCTGGAATTAAGTAAGCCAAGTGCCAATGTCTTTGGTCAGACGTTGTTCTGGAGGCTATTAAAAAAAAAAGTTTAGAAGCTCCCACAAGGCCCTCTGCTGGTTCAAAGGAAAAGCTATTGCTGTGATTCTCTATGCCCTCTGAATTGGGCAGATTGCACACAATGATGCGAAATCCTTCATGTGGCAGGATTTTCAGCTCTTCTTTTTTTTCCTGGAGTAGGACGTTTCTTTGCTTTTCTAAAGAAAAAAAAATAATGTCCTTTTTGGGCTGCATTCCAGTCATTGTGTGTTTCTCACCTCAAAACAGGAAACTTTGTAATTTTGAGTAATTTTAGTTGGAAAAAAGCTCTCGAAGTCATAGAAAAAAGGTTCGGGGCCACTTGAGGTTGCTTACCACTCCTGTGCAGACTTACGTAAATGGAAGCCCAGCTAAACCCAGTAGGAATTGGCTGCAGGTCCAAAGCAGAAATGATTATTCAGAGGGGGAATGTGCATGCGGGTCACACCTGTTACTGTTTCCTTTTAAAAGCTGGATCTATTTCCTGGGTTGACACAGTACTGTAGTTGTATAATCTTGGGATGACACATTTGCAATAAGGAGGCGCTACAGTGTCCATACTGTCCTTAAAGGGGACCTCAACAACTCCATTCATGGGGTTCATTCCAAAGCAACCTTTCTGCTTTGGATCCATAGTATTAAACATACTTAGTAGGATGTCCCTCTACAAAAAATGCATAGCTCTTTGGCTGCAATTTCACATTACACATACAGGTCACATGACCTGCATTGAATTCAGAAAGATAGTGGTATCCTGTAAGAATGCAGAGAGAGAATGGGCTGCCTTGCTTAAGTAACCTGAACTGCTCTGTAACTTGAATTAAATTCCTCTTATTGCTCTTCCTACCCACAAGCCAGTGTCTGGAACAAAAACAGAAGCACCGAAATAGTACAAGCTAGGCTGAGTATTCTTCATAAAGGGCACCCAGCTTACAAAAAGATTCCTTCAAAGCTATTAATGATTAATTACACTGCTATTGTTATTATGAGAGATAAGGCCTTTGTTCGGTCAATGGAAAATTCCCTGAGTCTGATGACAAGCAGGATAACCACAGGCTGCCTTATTCCCTTGCAACAGATGCTATCATAAATCACCTAAACCAGGGGTGTTTTTCCTCCTTTCCTGATATCTTACTTTGTTGCTTCTTACAATATTGGCTGTCATGCAAGAACGCAACTTGATGTTAGAAAGAGGGGGAGGGGGGGGAAACACTTCTATTTGCAGAGAGAAATAGGAGATGTGACGGGTGGGGAAGATAGAAAGAGACAGATAGGTAGAACGCTATAAATGGTATACAGATATGTTCTAGAAGAACAACTTTATGGTGTTAGCAGATAAAGACTTTGCTATGAAATTACTGTCTTCCACTCATAGAATATTATCTGTGGGTCAGTGGTGGGTTTCAAAAATTTTTACTATTGGTTCTGTGGGTGTGACTTGGTGGGCATGGCTTGGTGGGCATGGCAGGGGAAGGATACTGTAAAATCTCCATGCCCACACCACTCCAGGGGAAGGTTACTGCAAAATCCCCATTTCCTCCCGATCAGCTGGGACTTGGGAGGCAGAGAATAGATGTGGGCGGGGCCAGTCAGAATTTTTACTACTGGTTCTCCGAACTACTCAAAATTTCCACTACCGGTTCTCCAGAACTGGTCAGAACTTGCTGAAATCCACCTTTGCTGTGGGTGCAAAGGCATCATCTTCCATTGGTTACCCTCCTATTTTACACTCTCTGTTGTCATCTCCACTTAAGAAGACAAGATACAATAAGCACAGAGGTGGGCTTCACATAATTTAACAACCGGTTCATCCAGCACCGAAAATGTGAGTGTGTGTGCACCTTCTGCACATGTGCGTGTCCTTTTACACATGCGCTTTGCTCATGCACACAGCTTGAATGCATGCGTGCGGCTTTAAAAACATGGCTAAATAGGATGGCATAGTGCCGGGGCGGGTGCACGGGCCCACCCGCAACTACCAGTTCACCCGAACCGGTTCAAACCAGATGAATCCCATTCCGATAAGCAACATCGTGATTTTATTTTGATTATTATGAGCCACTTTGTCCAGAATCATACTATGAACCATGAAGGAGGAGGGATTGAAATCTTAGTCAGAATGGCACCACCATATTCCAGCAGTTTGATGAATATTTCCCCAAATACTCCAGTGCTCAACCTGACACTCTGCTTTCATAAAAGCCTCTAAAACTGCAGTTCCTATCCTTTCATTATGTGCATCCCTGCATCACTCTACAGCGCTTAACACACTGTAAGCCGCCCTGAGTCTCCAGAGAAGGGCAGCATATAAATCAAATTAAAAAAAAAAAATGATTTAGACTAGAGGACCACCACATATGCCAGGGATTATCAATTCAGCACCTACATGTCTCATGTGACTTTCCCACCCAGCCTCACCCCCAATGGACTCCAAAATTAAATTGGACATTTTTGTTAATGGCAAAAAAAAAAAAAACCCACAAAAGAATCTTGCAAAAAAGTTAAGCAAAAACATCAATATCTTCTAAGATAGTGAGACAGCCATAATCTCAAAAGACATGTGATTCCAAGTTTGTGGCCTGCTGATCACAGGTCATCTTTATGGGATCCACAGGTCTCTGCCCTAACCATCAAAACAAATCCATTCTATATTTAAAATAATCTATTTTTGTGCAATCTCCAACCCTGCGAGATACTGGCCTTCTCGTCCTCTATCTTAGAAGATAGAAATGTCTTGAGAATGGGTTCTGCCCCCAGAGGTCAGAACCTTGGCATTCATATCAAAATTGATGTGGCCTTTGGATCAACAGAGGTGGGTATATGCTGGAAACTACATGCATGGTGTCTCAAAAATGCATTTCCAAAAGGCAATTGGACTTTTTTGGTTTTTTCCTTGAAAACATTTCACTTCTCATTCAAGAAGTTTCTTCAGTTCTGAGAAGCAAAATGTTTTCAAGGGAACCCCCCCCCCCCCCAAAGAAAGACCAGTTGCCTTTTGAGAAAGCACCTTTGGGACAACCATGATCTGGATGATTGAGAATCTCCATACATGGATGGAACTAACATCCAGAGCAGCAATTTTAAAACTGAGTGATTTCTTCTCATTGCCCAGTTTCATGATGAAAAGAATAGCATTCCAGATGCTTCTTACACAAAATCAGACTGGCCAGATCCTGTTGTTTACAGGGGAGATACAGTATCTAGCTTTGGGGAGGCAAAAAGAGAGATATTCAACATCTGGCACCCTTCCCCATACTGCATTATGGCAGAGCAGAATAAACAATGAAGTACACAGTTACCAGCTTCATTTCTCATGTGATAGTGAGATGACTGGCAGGGCCAGATCCCGGGCATCCTGCACCCCATTCTGCTGCGGAGTCATGTTTGCATACAGGAAACATACATATATACCCACTACATAGGAAGTTGTGTTCTGTAAAGACAGGCCATTGATCCAGCCCCCACACAGGAGTCAACACTATCCTTCTTCACCTTGGTACTCTCTAGTTTGGCAGCAAAAATGAGAGTTGGTCTCCATTTTTATTTATTTATAACCTTTCAACACCATTTTATTATTAAACAACATAGAATACTGAAGCAGGAAGTTGAAATCCAACATCATGGGAATGAGCCGGACAGCAATTTCATATTTCAAGTAACATACAAGGCTTCTTCCCAGCCTCTGGGAGAAACAGAGTAATTCTATCTTTCTGATTCTCCAATGGTACAAATTGACCTGTGTTAAAAATGATTGTGTCACACAGCAGCCAAGACATTGTTCTTCCATTTAAAAAATTATAACCCTCCAGGGCTGACAGTAGTAATGCATAAGGCACATTTTCTGTAAGTATTCCGAACACTTCATATTACCAAATTATCATTCCAATAATACTTACAGCGAACTTGCTGGTAGCACCATTATATATTAACTGAGAGGTAGACAGTGTGGGTCTTCCCATGATTCCCAATGAGTTCAAGTTGTAACCCAGAGATTATGCTTGTTAAATACTTTTTTGTTCAACAGGTCTGGGATAACTGAGCACAAGAAATACAAGTACCAGTAAACAGTTGCAGGATTTACAACCTGCACTAATTAAATTAGAACTCCTGGGTTTCAGATTAGCATGTATCTCAAGCCAGCTAGCGCATTTTATATATCATTGTTTGTGATTTACTAAATTATGTGAGGAAAGCCATTTTGCTGTCTTGGTTAAAGAACCAGACTAGAAGCCAAGAGATCAGTTGTAATTCCACTTTAGGCATATGGCCAGCTGGGTGACCTTGAGCCAGTCATTCTCTCTCAGCTCCACAAAGAAGGCAATGGCAAGCTACTTCCCAAAAGCCTTACCAAGAAAACCGGCAGACAATTCCAGGAGTTTGTCAGATGTTATTTGTCAAATTTATTTGTTTGTTAAATTTATATAGTTGCTCATCTCACAAAACAAATGACTCCGGGCGGCATACAATAGAATGAAAACACAGATAATAAATACCCAAGATGAGACAACAACTACTATTAGTATTATTACTAGTACTGTTATTGAAAAACATTAAGAACTGTAAAAAGCAAAACTAAACAGAAATAGTGGGAGGAGAGATGTTAATAATTAATAGAGCCACCTCACTAATGGGGTTCCTAGGCCTGATAGCACAATCAGGTCTCAAAGGACCTTCAGAAAGTCAGAAGTGATGGAACCAACCTCACCTCGAGAAGAGGGGGGATATTTCACAACATGAGTACCAGAGCAAAAAAGGCCCACCATCTAGGGCCCACCAAATGTAGACATTAGAGTTAACACTGATTTGAAGGCATACAAAATAGGGAAAAGGTTAAGCCATCCAATTGTGTTCTTTTCAATAAATCATAGTAAACGGGATATGACTCAGCATGATCTGCAAAATTCAACCTAGGTCTGGGATCACTACTTATCCCTGGGATGCTGTATTCCAGGAAACAGGTATGTGGCTTTTCTGATTTAAAACAGAACATGATGTTTCTTCTTCCACTGAACTGCTTCTTCCATTCCATAAATTCCTTCCAAAAGTTGTACTTTTGAAAATGGCAATTGACCCATTTAAACTACATTTAAAATTATAGATTTAACATCTACCTTTAAAATGTAGTTTCTTATCATAGAGGTGCAATACAAGTTTTGAAAAAGAACAAAATACATCACAATCACATTCTAAAATGCAACCCCTTGGCCACACACTGTATACAGCCAATGCGATATCTATGTAACTCTTAGCTAAAACTTCCCGGGTGATGATACTGAGACAATCACCTGCCAAAGTGAAATAATTATTATTGTTTATGGTGTAATAATGTTTATAGAGTACCAACATCTTGGCTCTATACAAAACAATGAAGCAGCTGTATGTTCTTGTAATTTACTTCTTCTCTGGCAAGGTCCTCATATGCATATTTCATTTAGAAAAGAAGAGGAAGCAAGTCAAGAGGCAGTCTATCTTTCATATCCTTATTAAAGCTTCAGTTAAGCATTTACCTCTCTACAATAAGGAGTAAACATCTTGGTTTCTTCCAATGTTCAGGACTGAAATTCTCAGAAAGCCACTGGCTTTGTTACAGGTGTTGAAAATTAAATACCATATTTTCCGGCGTATAAGACAACTGGGAGTATAAGACGACCCCCAACATTTCCTGTTAAAATATAGGGTTTGGGCTATACTCGCCGTATAAGACTACCCCTTTTCCAACGCACACCAAATAAAAATTTAAAAACATCAACTGTCTCACCCACAATGTAAAAGCAGCTGTGCTAGACCCAAATTGGCCCCTGCAACAAGCAGGAACCTCACACAGCCACAAAAAGCCCAAAAAAACAACTTTCACACTTTACACACACAAAATTCCACATACAGCGTTGTGAGATTTTGTGTGTTTGTGTAGTTAGAGTGAAACACTACAGAAACACACTAAATCTCAGAAACCTGCACAAATATTATTTTATTTTATTTTATTTTTATTTTTATATGAAAGCTAAATTTAAAACTTCCTAAAGCTCCCAAAGGGGAAAAAAACTTACCCAATAGAAAAGGGGTCTCCAAGCTTGGCAACTTTAAGACTTGTAGACTTCAACTCCCAGAATTCCTCAGCCAGCTTTGCTTTGCTGGCTGAGGAATTCTGGGAGTTGAAGTCCACAACTGCTTGGACTTCTGCCTGCTTGGGATCGCCAGAGCCATTTCTAAGGGGAAAACTTTTTTCCTTTTACTCTGACGATCCAAGCCGAGTCGCCTGATTAGCAGGCAACTCAGCTGGGATCGCCAGAGCCCTTTAGGGCTCGTCAGAGCCTTTCAGGCTGGTCCGCCTGGTTACAGGAGAAGGACACCCGGCGTATAAGACGACCCCCGACTTTTGAGAAGATTTTCATGTGTTAAAAAGTCGTCTTATACGCCAGAAAATAAGGTATCTAAAGAATTATACAACTGCATAACACAGTTGGTAAAACATTAGGCTGTTTGCATGAAGTAGAGCATCTATATGCAAAAGCCTGTAGCCCTTACTCATCTCTCAACTTTTCAGTATACAATGGAGACTACAGATGGGATTTTTCTCTTTGCCTCTTTCTCAAAATTAAATATGAGTTGCAAAAAGGGAAATAGGCGGTAGACTTCAATGCAGTTCTGAAGCTCAAATGGCGACTCCTAACCTATACTGCGTCACCTCCCCAACTCCCATGTGACCTGTCGCAGGCCTCCCAGGCCTTCTCCCCCCCCCCCTCCAGAGCACCTCCTGCCCCACTTCCAACCCTGTTGGGTCCCCACAAGCCTTGGGCCTGCTTCCCACCTTTGTTGTTGTAATTTTAAACAAACGGTTGTAAGTCGCGGACTAGCTATACACACACACACATATGTTACTACATAATACTTCAATTGTATTGGTATTATCCTGCCTTTCTTCAAAGTGGTTTGAGAACTATTCATTCACTGTTTTTAGTTAGTTATTCACCACTTATTAAAAAGAGTTCTCTGAAGGTCAGGGAAGAGGCCCTGTAGGATTGGGTTTGAAAGCACCCTCCACACACAATTCCAGTCAGCAGAAGAGAAGTCCATTTTCCTGGAATCAACGCTGACACTTCTGCTATTAAAGAGGGAGGGAAAACCACTCCATTTAGCCCATCAAGGGAAGCCACTATATTCAGACATTAAGCTTATAGTGGCATGGCCCAGAAGAAAGAATGTTTATGTTGAAATGGTACAGATGAAGTTTTACACAAGGGGATTAACGCTGTCAAAACAAAAATGTGATCCTTACAGGCTGTTCAATGAGATTAGTAAAATATCAATTAAAGCCAAAACTGCACTTTTGGTCTGAACTGTTTGGATTAGGTTATGAGTAACAGAGGGATAAGAACCAGTGTTTGTTTATCCTAATCACATTTCAAATGCCAGCCCTTTTCGATTATCTTCTCCCATACGGCAGTCACTTCCAATGACAGGTTTCATTCCCCTTTGGCCTCTGAAACTCCCCCACATCCCCTCCCACCCAACCCCAAGGATTCTTCCCCTGCTTGTATTCCTAACCACAGTCCCTTTCCCAGACTTGCTTTTATAAGATTAGAAAAATCCCACTCCAAGTAATTGATGTGGAGGATACACTCTAAAAAGTGGACTGTTATAGCATTCACTGAGGCAAACTGGTGATATCAGAAACCCTGGTGGCCCTAGAGCCCTGGTGCTGCAGCAGACTAAAGCACTGTTATTAACATTCAGCTGCCTGCAATTACTGCAAGTTCAAATCCCACCAGGCTCAAGGTTGACTCAGCCTTCCATCCTTTCTAAGGTAGGTAAAATGAGGACCCAGGTTGTGGGGGTAATAAGCTGACTTTGTATAAATATACAAAAGTATGAAGACTATTGCTTAATGCATTGTAAGCCGCCCTGAGTCTCTGGAGAAGGGCGCCATATAAATCAAATCAAAAAAAGAAAAGAAAAGAAACATACAATTATGGAAACTGTAGGCTGCCATAACAGAAGTGAATTCTACTCAGCTGCTTTAAGATATATTGCAAGATATGGACTAAAATCAGCAGTGTGGCATCTGAAATTTGTACATAAATTTCAAGAATCAAAATGATATCATGGTATTATAGATGATGATCGGAATCATGATCATGATGATATAGGTAAATTTAAAACCCGGCAATCTCTCTTGGGTT
This sequence comes from Ptyas mucosa, assembly GCA_012654045.1. Lineage (NCBI taxonomy): Eukaryota > Metazoa > Chordata > Lepidosauria > Squamata > Colubridae > Ptyas > Ptyas mucosa. The sequence continues at coordinate 5,679,136 of WNWU01000006.1, read as the reverse complement.
ACTTATATGGGTTAAAAGTTTATGAAGATACTGGGGCGAGGGAAGTTACACCATTGTAATTATGTTTATTGTCCATTTTCCAAAGTCCACTAACATGCAATTCATTTATTCAATTTTGCCAGCTTTGCAATAGTAACATTTGAAAAACTAAAGCATGTCTTACTTTTGTTAGCATCTTAAAATAGAAATAGTAATGAAAAACTAACAGAATAGATATTCAGAAGATCCTTTAGTTAAGGATTTCCATGTTCACATTCTGTTGCAATTTTTAATGATATTAATAAAGTCATATCTATTAAAAAACTTCTTGGGTGAAATACTGAATATGGATGCTTAAATTTTGTATCTCTGTTTGCCTATCATTCTCTCAAACTATGCATTTCTAAAATATCTAATCCTATATAATGTTGTTTCATTTTTCCTTATATTGTTATTTTTTACTTATTCTCAATGTGCTGTTGATTCATTGATTAAATTAAGAAATGAAAAATGAAAACAAAAAAAAATCACCTCAACTATAATTCTGTTGATCCCTGAAAGGAAAAAAATGAAAATTTACAGCACAGCAATAATTTAATTAGGTTCAATCCAATGAAAGAAAGGTTTATGAGCTTCCAAGTTCTCCAAAACATTATCAGACAAGTTATTGCAAACAATTGGATTTGTGAAAGAAGCAAAAAAGACTTTAGATCATTTCTAAACTACATTTTTACAAACAGAAATGTCACCATTTCCCTTTTCAACTTCACATTATTTGGTGAGGATAACATTATTTCTGTTTTACAAATGAAGAATAAAGTTGAGTGAATTGTGACTTGACTGCAGTCCCTGATTAAATCAATAGTTAAAAAGAAACTTGGATGGGACACAGTCTCTTTCAAGATAATTAGAATGATCAGAGAAGTAGTTACTTGGCAAAGCACCTTCAAAGCTTTGAAATAAATTCTCTTGTAAATATGCGGCATCTAAAGTGTCCAGAACTGACTTTTTCCCAAGATAGAAAACTAAGCTACAGTTATAGTGTTTTGATCCAACAAAAGAATGAATGGAAGAATCACTGGCAAAGGGAGAGATACAACATGGATAGGATCAATACACACACACACACACACACACACACACATATACATACATATATATATATATATATATATATATATATATATATATATATATATACACATACATACATATATATATATATCCCAGAATTATTCATTTACCTGATAAAAAGATTAATTTTCCTCCTCCCAAAATACCTGTGAATTGGGGAATGTGGTTTGAGGGCTCTTCCTCATAAGGTAAAGGTAAAGGTTCCCCTCACACATATGTGCTAGTCGTTCCCGACTCTAGGGGGCGGTGCTCATCTCCGTTTCAAAGCCAAAGAGCCAGCGCTGTCTGAAGACGTCTCTGTGGTCATGTGGCCAGCACGACTAAATGCCAAAGGCACACGGAACGCTGTTACCTTCCCACCAAAATAGGTGGTCCCTATTTTTCTACTTGCATTTTTTACGTGCTTTTGAACGGCTAGGTAGGCAGAAGCTGGGACAAGTAATGGGAGCTCACCCTGTTACGTGGCACTAGGGATTCAAACCGCTGAATTGCCGACCTTTTGATCAACAAGCTCAGTGTCTTAGTCACTGAGCCACCGTGTCCCTTTTCTCTTCCTCATAACTGTGTTCATATGAATTCTTCCCCTCCTTTAATCGGAAAAACAGTATATTGGCATAAATTGCCCTCCCTTCTGCCCTTCTCTCCCCACATGTCCAAACTTTAATATGCATCAGCAAATGAGGCCAACCAGTGATGCTGCTGTTTGAGATTTAACATGGGATACTTTCAGGGCACCTCTTGGTAGATTCCCCAGCTTCATTTCCCCTCCTACCCATTCTCAACAGGATGGTTATCATCATGTCTGACAGAATAGGAATGGGGTATTTCAAGCATGTGTCCGAGATAAAAGGCTTAGTTCCCTTTTGAGTTGCTTAAACAACCTTTGGCCTTAAGATGCCCTCAGGGAGGAAAAAGGCGCCTGGTGGAGCAGACCCAAGCTCATAGGGACATCACCAGAACTGTCTCTCATTTCAGCCCATTTCATGCCTTGCTGACTTGTCAGCCAGGATTTTTGTTGTTATTATTATTGTTTTGATTCAGGAATGACAGATTTCTGGAGTTTTGATATCATAACCCATGTTCAGAGAAAGCCAAAGAGGAAAGGGAAGTTGTAAATTTTAACCTAGGCCTATATTCCCCAACCAAAAAGGGCTGTCTATGGAGATTCTCAATCATCCCGGTCATGGTTGTGCCAGAGGTGCTTTCTCCAAAAGGCCAATGGATGTTCTTGGGTTTGTTTGTTTTTTAAACAATATTTTGCTTCTCATCCAAGAAGAAACTGAAGAAGCTTCTTGGATGAGAAGCAAAACTTTTTGAAAGAAAAAGAAAAGGAAATCCAGTTGCTTTTTTGAAAAAGCACCAGTAGGACAAGAGCGGCAAGATGATGTTGGAACAGGCACAATGATACATCCACCCAACCAAAGCAACAAAAACAATAGAAAGTACAGCTACATGAAACCCTTGGTGGGCAAAAAAAAAATCAGTAATGTACTTTTTTGGGCAAACGCAACAAGATTCTGGTTGTAGAACCCAGCTACATTTAAACAGACCACCATTTTATTCTGTTTCAGACAATGAGACTGCTACACGTGTGCTTGAAAAAGAGGTATGCCACTTTCCCCCAAAACTGTACATCCGTGCAAATAAGGATCTCGCATCACAGCCATTGGCGCTTTTGGCAATGCACATGAGGCATTAGGTGAACAGGTGCCTCTGCAACAAACTATGCCTCAAACCAAATGGCGATAATGGGAGGTGACCTGCCACCAGAGGAGATTGAAGATGCCCATGGCAGCTTCAATCACTCAGTGGGAGAAGGTGACATCATCACCACCATCACCAAGGCATCGTAGATTATTTGTCTAGCAAGATTCATATTGAGAGAAAAGAAGAATATTCCTTTAACAGCAGAACTAACAGTAACCTTGTCACACCCTGTTGGCACTTGATGTATATTTTCCTGGGTCCGTATAGCTGATATGCAAGCTTAGCAAGAGCTATAGTTTCTTAAAGAGGTGAGACAGATGCCATCACCATATTAGTGTCTCCTCCCAAGCACCTTTACTGCTTTTGATTTGAATCGCTTCCATCCCTCTTTCCCTTACTTCAGTACATTAGATATAATAGAAGTTGTAAATAATGAAAGAGCACCATGGTCTGATGATCAGAAATGCAGTTAACAGATTGTTTAGATTGGTTGATCGAAGAAAATTATTCTTCAAAAAATGTTTTGAATCACTACTTTTTTGGCTATTTGTGTTTCCTGATTAAATTTTAGTTACTGTATTTGAAGGCTACTGCCTGGTCTATTTCAGGAAGATTCCTACTATTCTGTGTAATTCACTTGGTGAGTCTTCCACAGCAGAAGATTTTCCAAATGTGAGGACTTTAAGTCCCAGATTTTACAACAGTCACCAATGATATCCAAGGACTAGGGTCCTTTGCTATAGTGCAAGTCAGTACAGAATGCTGAATGTCCCTCCTCATTTGTATTATACTAGAAAAGGCTACAAGAGAGTAAACAAGACAATTGTACTATCTACAGGGTTTGAAAGTTTTCCTTTAGGTGTTTCTCAGGACAAAGCGCTACTGCTACTGCCTGCACAACTGCCATCATCTCGTGATAATTTAATGAGTAATTTTGGATCTCACGGTAGAAGAAAATAAGATGAGTGATTGCGAGAAGATGCTGACATCATTTTTAGGATGTTGAAAGTTTCTGTAGTTCCACATTGATGCTGTGCAAAAAGAAAAAGGGACCATTTTAGAAAACTTTACTGTGTCAGATGAGCCTGGAAAGCTAATAATTAATTATTCAAGAAATGTTTCCCCCCTCTAATTTGCTTAATGACAATTAATTTGTTATCCTACACTGTGGAACAGCAGTAAGTGTCCCTCCAATTAGTATATCCTCCTATTTCAAATCAAACTGAAATAAAACTTCTTCTTCATCGTGACTTGCCACATTTTTTTTTAAATATTCCCTACTAGGCACCTATGATGCTTTTGCAAATTTGTCGTCTTCTACCCTCTATGGCTGTCCAGCTTTCTTCATTAATTGGTTGTGTTCTTCCTGCTGCTACTGTTACATGGCTCATTCTAAGTCACTTGTTTTCTGAATCACCAAAAGCTCATTTATTTAATTAAAAAAAAAAGGCTGTGAATTTTGAAATGATCTTGGCTTAAAATTAAGAAGAATATCCCTCTTTTGATATTTCAGATCTTTCATTATTATCATTTGGCGCACAGTCAGACAGATGTTTAGCCTGGATTTGGCATTTTTATCCACCTATTAAGTCCTTCACAAGGACTAATTAATATTATTTTATATTCATATCTAGAATTTCCTCCAAAGAGGGATAGGATTAAAGCAAATTGATACTGTAAGCCTAGCCCACCAAAGGTGCCCCTCGCCTTAACCCTTCCAATGCTTAACTGACAAGGCATTAAGATCTAATAAATATGAAAACTAAAGTCAGATGTGGCAGTGAAAGAGTTAAGGGCATGGTTGCTGGGAGAAAATATTCTACAGTGTCTCCCTTCCTTTGGTATCCTATGTATTTCTTATTTGCTTAATGGTTGACTCCAGGTATTCAGAGCAGCTTGTGCAGGGTGACCTCAAATTTTATCTCCACCCCAAAAAAAAAATAATTACAAGCTAAGATTGGACTGATAGAGAATGACTGACCCCAAGTCACTCAGTTAAGTCCCCAGTTAAATAGGGATTTGAATGTAGGTCTTCCCAGGACAAGTTTACCACCTTAACTACTGCATTATAGTATATGCAAAAAAACACTAGTACAAGTAAAGTTAAAAATACTGCTGTCACTGCTTATATCTATATAATTCTGTTGAACTCTCTGAAAATTACTTTTTAATACTTACAAAATCATTATGTAAACTTTAAATGTATCCAAAAAGAATTTATTTGAATAATATTATGATTCATTGTTCACTGGCTGTTGATCCAATGTAGGCTTTCTTATTAAAGAAAATATTATGTATTTTCATTGGGTTCCCCCACAGACAATCTTATGTTTGGACCTTCTATGGACAAAAAACCAAAGCAGGTTTCTACTTTTTGCCTATTTATAGTAGCTTTCAGTTTGAACATCTGCACTAACTTAGTCAATGCTTCCTATCATCAAGAAGCCTTGTATATGCCCATATGCATGTAAAATCTTCAGGCAAAACAGGGAATACAGCCAAGCTACAGTTTAATTCAACAGAAAGAGCCTTGAGAAATATAAATTGCAGTGCAATTTTAATCGCCGTAAATAGTTTCTACCCGTCTTTCCCAGCACAGCCATCAAAACTTAACAAGGAACTTGGTATCATCTATCACCTTCCCATCTGAATAAACACATTTTGCAATAACTAGCTCTAGTTCCTCCGCAAATAAAATGGTTTCTATTATAATTTTACAGTGAATCTCTCTGTTTACAGCTGATGAAACGTTTCCATCAAAAAATACACACAGCCCTCCCCTTTTCTTCTTCTTTAATGTTAATGAAGATACACTTAAAATAGTTGTGAAAACAGAGATCATTATTACTGAGTCCCCCCCCAAAAAATAATTTAGGATTCATGTGACTTTTTAACAAAATGCCAATGCTTTTCTCTACTGCAAACACTTGGCAAGATTTCTCAAGTCATTTCCAAACATCGTGTTTCAGTGGCTAAGACAAACACATGTCTGATAGTTTCAGAATATTTACAATTGTTATCAATAAAGACAGAGACAGGCAAATGGAGGGAATGCAGATTTTGATTAAACTAATTGCTTTCTAAGCCAACATGAAGAAGCCACGATTGTATGAATTTGTGGCAAAACGCCATTGACTCTCATCTGTTCGCTGGGTGGTTACAAGGGGCTAAATCATCAATGCTGTTAATGTCACCTAGAGTTTTGATCTCAAACTCCAGTGTAAATAAGTCCTTTTTTGTGTGTTTGTAGGGCCTCCAGCTTAAGCTTTAGAATTAAAGAGGGAGAAATGGGAACTGCAAATCAGATAGAACAGCATGCGCACGCACATGCACACACACACACACAGAGAGAGAGAGAGAGAGAGAGGAGAGAGAGAGAGAGAGAGAGTGAGAGAGAGAGAGAGAGAGAGAGAGAGAGAGAGAGAGAGAGAGAGAATGTGGACTAGAGTTTCATTTGTATTCATCTTACCCTTTTTTGCCCTCAGCAGCTGTTCTTCGCAGTCAGAAATTTGCCTATTCCTTCAATTGTTCTGCTCAGTTGTCCCCCTCCTGTGAACTTGATTAATGCGGATTGAGTTTGCCGTATTGGTGACTTCTAAGCCCTTTCCATCCAGATTCAGACCTTGGCAGGGAATAACTCCCCAAATCTTTCACGTAACACAGTCCCATCTAGCAGAGATTTCAAACTCTTCCCTATACGCCCCTATATTTTCCTAGTCACCACATTAGTGCTCATCTAACAGGTCTCCTATTCTCAAAGAAGCCTTTGGTCTTGATGTCACAGCCTTTAGGCAAGATAAACACATTTCAGTGACTAACACTCAGTGGGTGAGAGTGGGTAGCACTTTTTGATGACTCAGAATTTCACCAAGTAATTTGAAAGGCAACCACGAGCTTTATAATACAGATGAGAAAACCGCACTGTACCTTTTTAAAAAATTGGTCCTCTTCTTGCTCTGTGTACTTGTACCTTCATTTTCAACTAGTGTTGTTCACAGTATGAAAACATTTTAAAGTCGGGTGAGAATAAAAGTTTGTCAAGGAAATTATCAGTTTTTACTTTTTAATCTAAAACTTCTAAAGTTGAGTTTGATGCCTGGTAACTTAACACCCACTTCCAATGTGGTTTCCTTGGCAGCAATTACAGAAGTGGTCTGCCATGCCTTCTCCCATGTAGTAGTTTACAGCCCCTTTACAACTCAAGACACAATGCTGTTGATGAACACAGTACTTACTCAGTCTATACAATATCCAAAATATTCTGAATATTTTATATTCAGAATCTTATTTTGTGCAGGACTATATATGGGTATATTTGAAGTGTACTTAATGCAATGTGATTTTAACCCAAAATGAGGACTGATCCACAAGAAACAACATCATATAGGCAATCTGAAATTACTTCTCCATAGCAGCTATTTCCATTCAAGAAGATGTTGTATATTGGAACTATAGTATTTTTTCCACAATACAGGATCACCTGTTTCTTTACCTGGCATCTTATTCTAAATTTAGATAGTTTACCACATGGAATTAGCTGTGGGAAAGAAATATTTAAGATGCATTTGTATAGGTTACCTTATCTAATGCATTGCCCTAAGATAAGTGTGTCAAACTGGCAGCAAATGGGCCAGATACGTCACACGCAGGCCACACCTACCCCAGCTCCGTGAAGGGGAAAAACATAGCGAAACATCACATGACAGCAAAGTGACATGTGCCCTAAAAGATAGCACATTATCATATTCCATTACTAAAGCAAGTACCAGGCTGTCCAAGATTTAAACAAATACAGAGTAATCGTTTATTTGCATCTAAGAGATATGTTAGCCATTTCAAGAAGATGATTGGCCCTATAAAGTTGGAATATACACTTTAAAAATAGAAGAAAATAAAGAGGAACTGTGTTAGCAAAAGTTATGTAGATCATCTAGCATAAACCTTATTCCTACTCCCTGTCTGTGGGCTTCTTGATGTGTTGGAGTTCAAATTCCTTCCATTACTACTAGTTAACATGATTTGGGCAAATCTGTCAAGAGTTTTGGAACACAAAGGACCTCAGAATAGACAGAGATTTCTTGTATCTTTCCATAATGTTTACTAAAATAGCCTACAATGGAATGATGAAACATTCATATTGTTATTACTTCAAAAAGTCTGTGTAAATGTATTACATTGTCCCAGGTTTAAGCTATGTCACCTCTAGATAAGGCACATAAACACACACAAAAATCCTGCTAGAATTCCTTACATGCCACTTTCAATAGGTTTGAACTAAATAGACAGTAATGTAAAACAGTTTTCCACATTCTCAGAAATACAATCTATTCAACATTCTGAACACTTTGGAAATAATGCCGGATTCTCTGCATTCTGATTTCTTTTATAATTCTCATTTTGCATATTGCAACATGCATACCCCCCCCCCCCATGCATTAAGCAGCCTTCGACATATATACAGTATCTATCATATCCATTAACATAAATTATCATATAGGTCCCATCAGCTCATGAGGAGGAAAGCTCTTCTCAGGATAAAATGTGCTTTAGAAAAGATGCATAAAAACTCAATTCCTCTTTTAGATGCAGGCCCAGAATATAACCATAGAAGGTATCTTCTTCATTATTCTAGTGACTATATTCCCAGGTCTCCCAGAAGAATTCATTTGTTATGAAATATTATCACCAGTCAGAAGCACATAATAGCACAATTAGTGTTACCATGAAAAGGTTAAGGGAAGATGCAGGATGTTTTCAGAGCTGCTAATGTAACTGGATGGGCCATGTAAAACAATAGCTTTTTAAGGGCATTGCCTATAGCAAGTGAATATCTAGGGTTTTTCCCCATTAATACGTAGTTATATGTTTTTGCACCTATTGCCTCTCCACTGAAGCATAGTCTCTTTAATTCATTGAAGAATCTGCTATGTAAGATCCAATCTTCCAAGAAACCCAAACCAACCTCCCTTGGAAATCAGAGACTTTTTGCTAAAAGGGGTTTAAATTTTTATGAAAGCTGCAATCTAACGTTTGTTTCTTCCAAATTTTTTTTAAAAAAGTGCAAACATAAGCTTACAGTTGTGCCCAGAATTGTAGTATCTTTGGAATGCCCATAGGGGGGAAAAAACCTATTGTTAGAAAAAATACCCTGTACCTTGAAGAGAGAAATTAAATCCTTTTCAATTTGCCCAAAAGAAGAAGGGGTTCCCCTCACACCCCCAAATAAGTGAAACAAACCCCATGAAGATTTATTATGCATCTTATCCGCAAACAGTGGGATTTATTAAAGAGGCAATAATTTTCTAGGCTTTACTTATCCAGCGCCAACATTAAAAGTGCTGTGTAGATTATCTTTTCATATCTAAGGCTCAACTATTGTTAATGTCACTCTTCTGAGAGCTGCCACAGCATGTACTTAGTGATAAGATTCCTGGAAGAGGGAAAAGTCAAACTATGTGGCTAATTTTGGGAAGGGTGAGTTTTTAGGGATGTGTAAAAAATGGTTTGTTAAACTTTACAGGGTCTTGATCAGAGATGTCAAACTCAAGGCCCGGGGGCCAGATTCAGCTGCCCAGGAAACAGCGAAGGACTGGCCCGTGTTGCCTCTGCCAGTGAAAACGGAGCTTGGGAGGGGAGCACGCTGCCCTCCCGAGCTCAGTTTTCGCTGGCAGAGGATTTCAGGAGACTGTGACAGCCAAAAATGGAGCTCGGGAGCCTGTTTTCGCTGGCAAGAGCGCTCAGGCCTCCACAGACATCTCCAACACAAGTGACATTGAGTGGCCACGCCCACCCTGGCCCCCCGAAGTCAAACATAACCCTGATGTGGCCCTCAATGAAATTGAGTTTGACACTCCTGGTCTTGATAGTCCTATTTTGCCTTTTATTCTAGAAAAAAAGTGGGGAGGCACAGAATTAATGTTGGGGTTGCATGTAGGTCATGTGCTAGCCATTCTATTTTAATAATAATAAAAAAAACCACCTACCGTATTTTTTGGAGTATAAGACGCACCACAGTATAAGACGCACCTTAGTTTTTAGAGAGGAAAGTAAGAAAAAAGCTGATTGGCAGGTGGATCGGCCTCCCGGAATATCCCCAATTAGCTGTTCCCAGAGGTGAATTTTAGCAACAGGTTCCTTGGTTGTGAGCTCCGTGCCTTGCTTCTCCTTGCTTTTTTTTCTGCCTTGAAACTTCTGAAACTCGGTTTCAGAAAAAAACTTTTTTCCTGCCTCTGAAAGCCTCCGAAACAGAGCTTCAGAAAAAAAGCCTCTGAAGCTCTGTTTGGGGGCTTCTTTTCTGAAGCCTCATTTCTGATGCTTTTTTCAGCCTCTGAAACCTCCGTTTGAGAAGCTGGGCGGGGCTACATTTGGAGTATAAGACACACCCAGATTTTCACCCTCTTTTCTGGGGGGAAAAGGTGTGTCTTATACTCCGAAAAATACGGTGCATACATACACATGGACTCTTCAAACTTTGCTATTCTTTTGTTAAGGATGACAAAAAGAAAAAAGAAAGCCGATTTGGGCTAGTGGTTAAGGCACCAGACTAGAAACCGAGAGACCGTGAGTTCAAGTCCAACCTAAGGCATAAAAGCCAGCTGGGTGACTTTGGGCCAGTCATTCTCTCTCTCAACCCAACTCACCTCACAGGGTTGTTGTTCCGAGGAAAATAGGAGGAGGAGAAAGTATTAAGTATGTTTGTTGCCTTAAATTATTTATAATAATAATAAAGACAAAATATCAATAAATAAAATAACAAGAGAGAGAAGAAGAAGAGGGGACACAATGCTGCAAAGTAGCAGTAGTAGGGTTTGCTGAGATCTGTTAACAGTAAACATCATGGTCCTACTTAGAGACCACTAAATATAATTCCATATAAATGTTCACTAGTTTTATTACTAAATCTATCAGTAAGAATGCTTTAAAGATTACCTTTAAAAAGTCATGACATGAGATGAGTGACTACACAGTTAATTCTTAGGGGTCCCTGGTGCTCTCTTGGCTGTTTGGCTGTTTTCCTGTAGACATTTCATTACCCAAACTAAGTAACATCATCAGTGCGGTGTCTAGCAACCTGCATAACTCATCATGAAGACTAATATTGGAATGAACATCTGAAAGGAGGAGGCAAATTTAGTTTGGATAGCTACCACGTGTACTTTGGAGATGAAAACTACCAGTTACAACTACCAACACAAAAGTTGGTAGTGTTCACAATCCACGTTCAATGTTTTCTTTCTAGACATAAATATTCTTCTGGAACTACTTCAGGCATGCCCAGAGGTCAGCACTATTTGTTTTGTTTTCACTGGCTATGTCTCTGGGAGATTGTGGGGGCAGATGAGGGGTAGAGGTAGATCTAGATTGTTGGTCCAGAAGTCTAAAGATTCCAACAGATTTCAGAAGACTCTGGATTTGAGTGGTTGGTGCTCTTGTCAATGATTTGGAAAATGAAGGTTACCAGATCAATTGATACTACCGTGGTACAGAACCAATTCATCATCTTGCTATGTATCATAATTATGGTCAATGAAGCAGGCTGGTAGATGATTAGACACAGCAGGAAGAAAATGTATCTCAAAATGGATGAAACAGTGGTAAGAACTCATTAAGTCAACTTGATGTGGTGATGAAGGCAGAAAGTATTTTTTTTTTCCTCCTGCACCACTGCCCTGCTCTCAGCGTCCCCCAGCACAGTTTTTGCAAGTGATTTATGGCCTTTTGGGATCCAGCCCATTTACAGATCACATAGAATCCTTGGCAGCTCATGATGATATATTGACTAGGCACTTTGAGGCAAAATCAATCAAATTAATCATGATTAAGACTCTTCACTTTCAGCAGTTCAGGCAACTAAATGTCCAGGGCTTGCTCTAGCCAGTTTATTTTGGGATAACTTTTGGTTTTTAATGGTTATGCAAGTAAGATGTTTGGGGAAGTTTGTTCAATTATATATTAGCTTTCCTCTTGCTCCTGATGGGTTATTACAACTAATGGGAAAGGGTTACTTAAATGGATCCAGACTCATTAAAATGGACAGAGATGAGGAAATGTGTTCGTTAGAAGTTTCCAATGACTTTTGGTACCGTTAATTATCTCAATGGATCTCTGTTCATATTTGGATGGCCATCGGTAGCTGAGCAATTTCTACCTGACCTCATGGTATCTGAGCTGAGGATTCCTGTAGTTTCCCTTTTATCCCTTACACTATCCTGTATCTACATGAAACCACAGGTGACGTTATTCAGATTGTTCAAGATGGCTGGCACACAACCCAAAGGTTTGTACTTTGGAGGTGCTCCTGAATCAACGTTAGAGGTGAAGGGGCTTCTGGAGATAAAATACTTTTCACTAGATTAGGTTGGCATATTTCTTATGGCTCTACTTAGACAGAAATAATCTCACAATAGTGAGATTATATTGCTGAAATGTACTATACCCAGATCTGCCTTGGAGAATAGTTTAGAAATGACTAATAAGAAATACGGATGTAGGAGATGACTAGGCTGAGCCTGAGGGAAGGGTCAAATGCATTATTAATCATGAGTCCCTTCATGCCCACAAGAGATCTAAGTTCAGCTCACTCTATTCTTAAAGCCTGCTAATTTCCCTTGTCCATTAGTAGTTCAGATTCTTGTAGGGAGTTTAAGCTTGCAATAAATCTTTATACCCATTTGAACTGCCTGAATCTCCTGGTTTCTCCAGCGCTTGATAGCTATAACAATGATTTTACTGGAATTAAACAATTGAACTCCTGTTCTTTATGATCTTCACTGGCTCCCACTTCATCTCCAATCCCAGTTCAAGGTTTTAACCTATAAACAGGTTTATAGCTTTGGGTCATACATGTTTGTGCCCATATCTTACGGGGGTCCATTCTGGATGTCCTCTCATGGAGAAACAAGGAATAACTTTTTCAATGGTTGTCCCCCAATTCCCTCACCAATGTGGTATGCCTGGTGTCATCTTTGTTCCCTTGTCAGCACCAGGCATTTCATTCTCCCAGACCTTTCAGTAATATTGCTGTGATTTTAAAACTTCAGTATCTGCTTTTTCCTTATTATTGTTCTGCTCTTTTATAATTTAACGTATGATGAGAACATGACAGAAGAAAAGTAACTCTGAACACACAATAGAGAGCAATAATCGCCTGCATCCATAGCATTCTTTAAGCCAGTGTTTTTCAACCTTGGCAGCTTGAAGATGTCTGGACTTCTACTCCCAGAATTCTATGCTGGCTGGGGAATTCTGGGAGTCAAAGTCCAGACATCTTCAAGTCACCAAGGTTGAGATACATTGCCTTAAACTATATGTGCTCCCTGGGTGGTGCTAATTGGGTGACAATGACCAGATGTAACCACACTGCCCTCATGGGCCTCACTGTCATGACAAACAGAAGGGTTCTGATCTTTTATTCTGTATTACGTTACAAAATATGTTAACATTTGTTTTTGTTTGTTTTAAATTATGGTTTTAATTGCTGGTTTTAATTATTTTAAATGGGAAACAGTACAGAAATACTTTAAATAAATAAATAAAGTAGCCCACAGCCCAGGGAATCCAATCACATCCAACTGAAGTTTACTGAAAACTGCAGTAGTTGTTGAACCAGCTTCTAACCAACAATTGCTTAGAAAACATCATGGCAAGTGCAGTGCATTTCTCCCAAAGTCTGCAGAAATTCTGACCAGAGATAGCTGTGGGGAGCTATCCACAGTGAGGGAGTTGTTGCATACTTAGAGGTGTGCCATGCAAAAAGCAATTGCTTCACAGTTTGCATACCACAGCAACTAGCCTTAAGGCTGCTTTTCTAATTGATGTTCTTTCACGGGCTCGGTAACAAATCTGCCTAGAATAATTTAAGCGTTTGTACTGTTTAATGTTTCAAAAGCAACCATCCTTAAAAGCAGGAGCAGAGGAGAGGAGGGGAGAGAGAACAACAAAACAAGGAAGAATGTGCAAGGTAAATACTAGTACAATGCAACCTTTCCTAAACCTGTATTTTTCTCTGTATTTGGATTTCAGTTCCCCCTAGACAACACTAATATCCGATATAACTGGAAGGAGATTTGAGATGACAAGATCCTAATATACTTCAAACCTCACATATATCAACTTCCTTCCTACCACTATCTACAATGTGGGAATACTACTATGAACTCCTTGGTCTAAGTGTTGTAAGTAATGTATATGAAGCACTTTAGAAAGCTAAGACAAATATTTCTGATTCAGAGACTGAGTGAATATACTCCGGTTTCTTAGAAAGTCCAAAATTTTTCACAAAAGATGTGAACATAGGAAGATAAGAATTACAAAAGAATGATATAAAAAGTAGAAGTCAGTGAAAGAGAATCTACATATAATTTCATGGATACTCTACCGATAATTACAAATTGGGAATCAGCTCTCCAGAAAGGACAATTGTGTTCACATGAACATAAGACGACGTCATTAAATGTTTTAGAGAGTTTATTGGGGAAGGCACATTTTGAGGAAGAAATATATACAACTATATTTTGTCCTTTTCAACAGTTCTTGATTTTGATTACTATGGCACAAAAGGTTGAATTCAAGCCCAATATTTACACTGAGAACCATGGGGCACTTTGGCAATACCATGCTTTACCCACAACCCCATATTAATCTTTCTCAACTATATGGATTGAAGCGCTCTCTTCACATATATAGCTAAGGTTTTTGTGATGCAAATCTTCTTTTCAGAATGAATGGCAAAAAAACCCCTGCAGTCTTGTATGAACTGTTCAGACCTCCCAAAAGGTCAAGGCAATGCAAGGAGCCTGGTTTAGCTCAGCAGACTAAAAGCATAATGATCAACACCAGCTGTCTGCAATTAATGTAAGTTCGAATCTCACCAGCCTCAAGGTTGACTCAGCCTTCCATCCTTTCTAAGGTAGGTTAAATGAGGACCCAGTTTGTGGGGGCAATAAGCTGACTTTGTATAAATATACGAAAGTATGAAGGCTGTTGCTTAACGCATTGTAAGCCGCCCTGAGTATCCGGAGAAGGGCGGCATATAAATCAAATTTTTTTTAAAAAAATTGATACGATCTCTGGAGCCACTCTGTTTTACAGCAAAAATGAATATTGTCCTTCACAAGTCCTATAAAAAGCTCTGAAGTTGCTGGAAGCCTTGTGTTGCAACTGTATTCCAGCCACATTTCATAAAATGAGTGTATCTTTAGCAATAGCCTCTATTCTGACCCCATCCCTATGCCAGACGTTCTTAAACCACAGTTCACTGAACATGCCATAGTGGCCAGGTTTGCATACAGTAGAGCCTTCTGGGTGTGTTTAACAAAAGTTTCATAAAAATGGCTGCAGTGGAAAACTGAATAGGTTGAGAAAATGATGAGAAAGAAATAACAGTATCAAGAGTCTATGGGGCTTATTCAAGGGCCTTGGTAGTACAGTGGTTTAAAGCACCCTGTTATTAAAAACCAGCTGCCTGCAATTATTGCAGGTTCGAATCTCACCAGGCTCAAGGTTGATTCAGCCTTCCATCCTTTCTAAGGTAGGTAAATTGAGGACCCAGTTTGTGGGGGCAATAAGCTGACTTTGTATAAATATACAAAAGTATGAAGGCTGTTGCTTAACGCACTGTAAGCCGCCCTGAGTCTCCGGAGAAGGGCAGCATATAAATCAAATTTAAAAAAAAAATAATCACATTAAGCATGGACAAACTTAGTGAAATTATTGAAGAATCGAATATTGTGTTTGGGTTGCATGAAATAGCCTTGCAAAATATGACCTTAAAATAAATATTTGAATTTCCAATAATAATTAAAAAAAATGTTCTTATTACCTCCATTGTATTAAATTATTGGATGCAGAAGACTATAGAACAGTAAAATGCAACAAATGAATCCATCAATTGCCTTTGATTGGATGCTTTAGGCATGAAGTGTTTGTGGTCTGTTTTACCCTGTCTCAAAATAATTCTTCTGTATTTTGTTTTGCCTGCATCTCTAAGGTCATTTCCAGAGCCTGTTTCAGTTACTCCACATTATTAGCATCCGGTAATACTTATCCAAATACTATTTCAGGATAACATACAATTTGGATTAGGCCTGCATTCCTATTCTGACATTAATCTTAGTTATTTTAAATTCCTGCTGAATCCGCAGGTTTTGAAATGATTAGTTTGAAGGACATGCTGGATGAAATTCAGTGTGAATAAGCCAATTTACTGAAATGTTTCCAAGGAACAGCTCATAGAACTCCTCTTTCCTCCAGTTCAACATACCACCTAAAACAAATAACTTTCAAAATGTAAGTAGCAGTGGAAGCCACAAGCACAGCACAGAGAGTGCTGTGGGGCAACTCTCCCCAAAGATCGCCAGTACTGGAGTTCTTAGTGGTCCTGGCTTCCCCCATCATTGGGAGTTAAACTTCTTTCTCCTTCAAAACTATGTGGATCATTTTCTTATTAATTTATAAAATGAAAAACAGAGTTAACAGAAGAAATTCAGAGCATAGCTGAAAACTCTTGTTAAAGATGAGACAAATGTACAGTGGTTTAGTACAGTGTAGTACAGTAGTTTAAAGCACCCTGTTATTAATACCAGCTGCCTGCAATTATTGCAGGTTCGAATCTCACCAGGCTCAAGGTTGACTCAGCCTTCCATCCTTTTTAAGGTAGGTAAATTGAGGACCCAGTTTGTGGGGGCAATAAGCTGACTGTATAAATATACAAAAGTATGAAGGCTATTGCTTAGCGCATTGTAAGCCGCCCTGAGTCTCCGGAGAAGGGCGGCATATAAATCAATTTTTTAAAAAAATGAATCTTCTCCAGGAGTTTATTTGTTCTTCCACTAATAGGTCAAAATGACTTTAATAAAAAAAGATGTAGTGATCCCAACTCTTATCTCTCCAATTCCAAATTAAATTGAATTAAATGTCGCTTTAAAACTCCAAATGAATACGTGTATGCATGTATGCATGTCCTATATATGGTATATGCCAGCTGTTAAAAGGCATGTAAAGCGAACATAAACTATACCAGTACACAACCAGGCAACATGTTTAATGCTTTCATTTTATTTAGTACGTCTGGATGAATCCTTACACTGCCAAAATTATCCCATCTTTCTCAATTGATTTACATATACTTACAAAAAATTGTGGAAACTGCCAAGGTTTTCTTCATTGCATCAACCATCTTGGTCTTTTTTCTAAAAATGTCTCTGGGTCCCATATGGATCTTTATGCATTGTTAGAGTGGAGGAATGGACTCTCTAGCTGCATTCCTGTGAGTAGTTGGATGCATGGGCGTGCGTGGCATCCAGATGCATCAGAGAGAAAAAGTTCAAAGGCAATTCAAGGAGGGGATGTTATGTAGAATTTGGGCGTTATCTTATTAATGTTAAAGCAAATAAGTGAACTTTTAACATGGATTTGGGGAAATAAAGCAGCTTGTATTTCTTCTCGATCAGAAAACTGCTTATCGAAAGACCTGGTATGTCCTTATTCTGATTCCGCCTCTACCACGTTCCCACATTCATAACAAGCTACCTCTCTTGTGGCCTCCCACTTTTAATTCTGAACTACCTTTTTCGTAAGCTGTATGCCCCAAATTGTCAACAATTGCAACCTGACCACCAGCCTAGATGTGAGGTGCTTGATAACACAAAAATTCAACTATTACTGTGTGCATTATCCAAAAAACTGATCCAAGTCAAAACAGTTGGAACAATTCCATCATTTGTATCTTGGGTTATTGCAAGTCCAGAGACAGCAGCCTTTAACAGAACTCTTCTCACTCCATCCCCTCTCTTTGCCTCCTTCAAAGGAGCTGCAGGGATTTATTTTTTGCTTTCTCATTTTTGTCACAGGACGGATGGAGAGATGGAGGAAATAGGCATGGGAGCTCCATTTTAACTCTTGGTTTCACAGTTATGCACAGAGGAGGTGGGTGGCAGTTTTAAGGGTGTTGATTGCTTGTCTCTTAAGAAACCTGATAGGAAGCATGAAATAATCTTCTGGGACAAATCTTTCTGCCAGCAGGTGTCTTCTTTTCCTGAGGAAATCCTGCAGTGGGAATCAATACTCATCAGGTGGTAAGACCCAGGATGTCTTTTAAGGCAACAGTTTTCAATCACCACTATTTTGCACATTAATTGGCCATGGTAAAGATGCCCTGCTTGGTTCCCAGGCTTACTGCTGTGTAGCAACCTTGCCCTTCTTCCAGCAACGAGGTCTGGAGAAACTTTACACATCAAGATGCAGCAGGTCTTCCTGCACAACAACTGAAGACAGGAAGGATCTTCTTATACTTGCTTCTGGATGGAAAAGGTTCTGAGTGTTCACATATGTGACAACTCAATAGAATTTATTTCCTACTGGGCCTCATCTTCCAAAGGTTTAGCAGGAAAGGGATAGAAGTGGACAGACTCCAGAACCATTTGAGATAAAGAGGGAAAGGGGAACAATCCAACAGCAATGAAATGATCTCTTGAGGACCGCCCGGCCTTTCAGACATGAAATCTTTTCCGGAAATCTTTACTTTGGGAAGAGAAACATCTCTGCCTCTGTTTTATACACCTGTGTTGGAATCACTAATAGAGCTGAAAAAACTGCCAAGAAGTCTTGCGCAAATAGCCTGGGGCTCTTTAGAAATACATTCAGTCCCTGAGTATGATCATATAAATGCTGTCCAAAGAACACACTGTGGACTGTAAGCATCATTACGCTATTGTTATAACCAGACAATTTTTTCCACTAAAATTGTACCACAGCAGAATGTTTAATGGAAGGATGAATCCATTTTGCAGAAACATGTAGGCATTCTCTTCTAATGCCAGTGGCTTGAGATGGAAGCACCAACACCAATATACACAGAAATGCATGTGCAATCCCATTTCCGAGCAACAATAATCTAGAACTGAGGAGAAGCTTGGTCTGTCAAGAGCAAGCACAGTACCCAGGTGATAACTCCACTTAGCTTTCCCTGCCAATGGGAATAGCTGAGCAAATTCAGACAACTCAGTCCATAGCTTCTTTAGCATGCCTAAACCAGGGATTCTCAATTCCCCTTTTTCCTAACAAGCTAGATTCAGAAGGAATAATTTTTGTTCTGTTTCTAAAATCGGTAGTCTTATATCTGATAATCATAAATGCAACCTAGTCTTTTTTTTTTCCTGAATTTGCAGCGATTTTTATAATATATGTAATGTGGCCACAGATTCAGGCTAACCTGCTATGGTATTCTTAGATTTAAATTGCTTAATGCATTGTAAGCCGCCCTGAGTCTCTGGAGAAGGGCGGCATATAAATCAATTTTTTTTTAAAAAAACGGTCATTTAGGGACATCAACCCAGATACGATAGGCCAAGATGAGCATGTCTCATATTCTTTATGATTATTAATTCATGATAAGGAAAAATCAAAATCACAACGAAGCAAATAACTACCCAGTGAGATATATTTTCCCACTCTGCCTTTATTTTTATTTTTTATTTTTAATTTGGAAAATGCTGCTGAAATGGCAACTACTTTGTAATGCAGGTTGGAAGAACAAAATTACTTTATTGTACAATTGCGGAGCTCTGGCTGAACACACAGAGGCATAGCCATGGAGATGAACCTTCCAAGTCATCAATTAAGTCAGTTCTAATGGTTAGCCGCTGATGAGGTAGCTTTGGATCAACCCCAAGGCAACGAGAAGATGTTTTATGTTACCATCTTGAAAAACTGTGAATAGAATACAGGGTAGGAAAGCACCTTCTCAGCATTCCTGTTCTACCAAATGATTTTGTCTTAACTGTTCATCTGTCTCATATGGAAGAATATTCTTAAACATAATTATAACCAGAGACACTGCACTCCTTGCATTATGGATGCTTTGATACAGTGAATTATGAAATCAAGAACTTGGGGGCATAATTATACAGCATGGCAAGTTCTATTGCTTAATCAGTTTAGTTTTCCTTTCTTGTGTGTGTTCATTCACTCATTTATTTTTAACTAACCACTTGCACCCAGTTATCAAGTAGCTAATTCTTCTCGTCTGGAAGAGTTATATATATCTAAGAACCCTTTCCTGGAAAGCATTCACCACAACATGGGTAAATAATTCACTTTGGGCTTTTAGAACATTACTGCTTAAATAATAAGCAAGTGTAACATGTTAGATATATGAATTATTAAATCACAGTATGTCATTATTAAATTTTAAAGGAAGTGAATGTAAAATACTACTTAAGTAGTATCTGGCTCCAGATTCCTGTTTACTGTTTCCAGAATGCTAAAAGTATTGGTGTGATCCTGTACAGCTGTGGGAAGGCTGATCCAGAGATGGAGTGTCACCAAGGCCTGCCCGCTTTCACCCTGGCTTAAAGAGGATATACCCTCTAGTTCAGGGGTCAGCAACCTGCGGCTCCAGAGCCACATGCGGCTCTTTGGGCCCTCTGCTGTGGCTCCCTGTCAGGTGATCCCACCACTGGCTGGCCCCACCCCTCGGCCTCCCCTCCCAGTCATTCCTTGCCTGGCCTGAGAAGGTAAGGGCGATGGTGGGGGATGGAGAAGCGGCCAGGGCAGAGACAGAGAGATACAGAGAGGGGTAGAGAGAAAAACAGAGAGAGACACAGAGAGAGAGGGAGGGAGGGGCGAGGGGAGAGAGAGATATGTCAAAAGGGTTTTGTGGTTCCCGGTGTTTTTAACAACTGGTTCTCTGCCCTAATGATCGGCTGGGTAGGCGTGGCTGGGGGGGGTCATGTGACTGGTGGAAGTGAGTGACATCGCCCACCCAGATTTTGTGGCTCCTGGTGTTTTCTTTTCTGTGGGAAATGGGTCCAAATGGCTCTTTGAGTGCTTAAGGTTGCAGGCCCCTGCTCTAGTTATTAGTTGGTCTCCACAAAACGAATAGAAGGTATTTTAAACTCTTGTTGAACTAGGGAGGCATTTTCAAGGGGAGTCTGGGCACAGAAGCCATGATCTCTGGTCCAACTCATTGTAGCTCCCCCTGGCTGCAATGAGAGCATAGTGCTGCCTTCGTTTTCTATCAACAGAAGCTATTTTAAAGTCTCACAGCTGCCTAGTGGAGGCCTCTTATAGTTTATGTAAGACTTTGTTACATTCACTTCGATCACTTTTGAAAGAGACGTTAATTCATAAAAGATAGCCTCTGTGTTTTTAAAAGCAAAGGGGGAAAGAATTTTAAATGAAGAACTAATGAGGGAGAGGGACAGAATTTAATCCCTTTCCTGCAGAGCAGTCCAAATGTCTTTCTCTTCACAATTTATCTTCCAACTCACCTTTCTTTTTAAAAGTGCTTTTAAAAGAAACCTTTATCGCTAAAAGTTTCACAAATAATAATACTTCGATTCTATTAGGAAACTTCCTATCAAAGAGGATAGGTTTTTGAAGGAAGGAAGACAGGATTGGTTTAGGCAAAATGCAGTAATAAGGCTAATATTCATTAAAACATGTTAAGCAGGGGTGGGTTCTACTTATCTTTACTACCGGTTCGCAATGGGGCTGCGCGCATGCGCAGAAGCAAACAACCCCAACGTTTTGATGACGTTGGGGTTGGTGGGTGGAGCCTCCCTCCGGTTTTACTACCGATTCTATAGAACCGGTCTGAACCGGGGGCAACCGACCACTGGTGTTAAATGTATAAGGGAATTCCTGCAGATCCCCACCTTGAAAGCCTGAGATGACAAATCTTTATATTACATTCTTTGTGTGTGAATGGCAAGCAGTGGGTAATACAATTTCCAACCTCAGCAACTGTGAGAGGAGAAAGAGGAAATGGCAAGATCCAAATCAACAATGCTGCAAATGCTTAGGGACAATGCAAGAAGAGATCCAAATCCAAGACAAGAGGCCGATCCAGGGCCAGCAGCATCAATGTAGACTGTAGCTCTTTAGGAGGTCAATGAAAGGAATCCTCCAACCCAAATCAGCTTCACTTTGAGATATCTTTTCATGATATGAGAAGCAAAATGTGCACTAATTGAATAAAATGCCATAAATAATGAATGCTAACCTCCCATAAATTGCTTCCCGCTTTCACAGCAGCAAACCCAAGGAAGGGAAGGAAATACAACATAGATGGAAGCCAGAAAAACTGTCTCTTGATCCTCCCCTATGACCAATGATTGATAATTGGCTGCACTGATATTGACTGAGCTCCATTCCATCGTTGAAACAAAAAGATACGATATCTATACTTTGCAGTCACGATTTATACATGTTATTTGTGTCTACGTTGTCTATTAATCCAGATGACATTCAAAACGACAATCTTCTCCAGCATGGCAGAATTGTGATGAAAAGTATTCGGTGATGAGTACTCAGCAGGGGTATTTTTTTCCCCCTGGGGGCCTGTAAAGAGATGAACATATTTGCTGTACCCCACTGCAGTCTATACAATTGATCACTGTGGTCCTTCAGGAGTTGAAAAATTGCAAAACTAAAGGTAAGGAATCCACAGAGTCAGGGGCATGGTAGCATCTGAAGGCCACAGGATCCTGGTTCATACAGTGAAATCTCTGTCTGACATATGTTGGGACCATGATTTTCCAAGGATTTATATCACAGGAATATTTCATGGACAGAGGCAGTGTCCTGCTACTGTCACTCTCAACATGTAAAAGAACAATAGGATTCCTACAGGTTTATCTAGCACAGGGGTATGAAACTGGTGGCCCGCAGGTCAGATGCATCACATGCAGGCCACGCCCAACCCAGCTCAGTGAAGGGGGAAAACATCACGAAAAGTCACATGACGACGTGACACCACGAGTCTGACACCCATGATCTGGCATATTTGTTCCCATTGCCTTTCTCTAATTTAGAGAATTAGAGAATCTACCCAGATTCAATAAATAAATAGGTCTAAGGAAATCTCAGAATACAGTTCCCTAATTAACCAAGTGATTTGATTTATTCACTAAAAGGAATACATTTTATACATTAACATGTGTCTCCAGCCACTTGTAATAATTTTGTTTTAAACATTTTAACTTTTAACATTTAAACATTTTTATTAATCTTGCTTCCTCTACTGTGGTTCCACCTGTTTTGTTGGGGATTCGCTTGTTTCCTTGGCTGGTTTTGAAAGTTATGCTAATTAATAAATACTATATTGGGAGGAAAGATCACTAGGGAATACCAGAAGGGCAGGCTAGACTAGGAAGTGTAAAAAAACGAATCTTGGAAGATGGTGACAGCAAACCACTTGTGTAACACTGTCAAGAAAACTGCTAATGATGCATAACTGATGCAGTCACCAGTAGCCGAACTCAACTTAAGGGCACCTTTAACATCCTTTCTTTGTGAAATTATTAACTTGCAAGATGCACACAGTTCCCAAGAGTCATGAAGTATAAATGGTGTGTGAAATAAATAGAAATCAATCCTGATACAGTTGCAAGAAAAAGTATGTGAACCCTTTGGGATTACGTGGAGTTTTGCATGAATTGGCCATAAAATGTGCTCTGAACTTCATCTAAGTCACAACAATAGAAAAACACAGTCTGCTTAAAATAATACTACACAAACATTAGATGTTGCCATGGTTCACATGCCAAGGGGTTCACATACTTTTTCTTGCAACTGTATAATCAGAAGTAAATATTTCTGAGTGCAATTAAATATATACAGGGCCCCAGAAGTCCAGTATAATATCCCATTTTGTAGAAGGGTATAATTAGCTGGGAATCGGAATAAGACAGCAAGAGCAGAATAATTATTGTTTCAGCATAATTGCCAAGCTGACAAGCCATCATTACTGATCTGCTTGTAGTTGCACAGCTCAGGCTATGAACCAGGAATATGGTTACTGTGTTATCTGATTTGAGCCTTTCTCACCCATGGCTAAATTTTAAATTTGTTCTACTTTCCCAAGCCTGTTCATTTCAGAAATATCATGCTATCGCCTATAAGAGCAAAGTCTCAGTCGGAATAAGATAGCTATTTGTATGCATTGTTTATACAAAGACTCATTTTAAAAATTGTGTTCTGGTTTGCACCGACGCAGAACTAGAGCAGGGAGTAACATAAAACTAAGTGGGACATGAAAGTGCCAGCTGGGTCAATTTAGAGCAGCTTAGGGGGCAAACGCAGGATTATGTCAGAGAAACAAGTTTCTGAGTTATAGTGAAACTGTAATCCTGCCGGAATGATTTCAGCTGTTAAGAGAACCAAGGCTAGTTCATATATTCAGCACCTGAAAGCAGAACTGTTCATACATATGGGCTTTCTTATAGCCCTATTTCTAAATTTGGCCTATTTATGAAATGAAAAGCATGAAGATCTTTATCACTGAAAAGAACAAAAGAAGAGAATAGGATGTGAACATTCAAAACATAATTACGTATATTCATGGAGCTGGATGTCAAACTTGCAAAACATGTTGCAACACTGCCACTATGTTAAAGCCAAAAATTAATCCTTAATACATACTCTTCTAAAGCCATAATTTCCCAAACGCTACTTCCAACTAGGGACAGAAATTTTAATTATATTCGGGGTTGCTCTTCTACCCTTTCTTCTCCCTTATTTTACAACAATTCTTCTTCTCCTTTTCTCTTTCCCTTCCCTGCCTTCTTCTATCCTTTTCTACTTTCTTTCCTCCTCTACTTCCCCTTCCTTTCCCCCCTTCTCCCTTCTTCCCCCCCTTCTCCCTTCTTTCCCCCCTTTCTAACCTTCTCTCCTACTCTTTTTCCCCTCCCTTTCTTCCTCTCCTTTTCCCCTTTTGAATATTGAAATCTGTTGCAGGCAGATCCTCCAGAAGAATTTAAAAAGTTATCCCCCTGCGTAGAATATATCAATTTTATTCTATTTATCTGGGCTTCCATACAGGCAATGATTAGCACTGTAAGATTATTGTGGCATCACACAATCATTGCTGTTGTGAGCAGTCACCATTCACCAATCATGTCATACTTCCAGCTTAATGACCT
Source organism: Ptyas mucosa (assembly GCA_012654045.1). Classification (NCBI taxonomy): domain Eukaryota; kingdom Metazoa; phylum Chordata; class Lepidosauria; order Squamata; family Colubridae; genus Ptyas; species Ptyas mucosa. The sequence continues at coordinate 5,654,393 of WNWU01000006.1, read as the reverse complement.
TTTAACTTCACTGTTTAAATTTCTACACCTCTTGACATCTTGTATGTCAGTCTTCCAACTGGGGACATGTCATGCACTTAATGAAGTCTATTATCTCCTAGGACACACTCAATTTATTATCCTTTAAGCTTTGACAAGGTTCTTTGTTGTTTCTATCTAAATGCTCTAGATAGCTGTCAATATCCCAGAGGAGCTAATTCAACAGTGCAAGTGTAATTTAGTTCACCTGTAAGTCTGTATAAAAATGCAACTGGCATGAATTTGTTTGCCTTCCCTAATGTCAATTACCAGAAAAGGGATTACTGTATTATCAATGTATTCTCTTACTCTTATAGGAAGCGGCCTTACATTAAGTCAGATCATTGATCCCAAAGTAATTGTCCCAAGCTTCAAGAAGAAATCTTTCACAACTTTATCTGGGAAGGATAGGGGTCCTGGGGCATTTATATGCAAAGCATGGTCTCTATGCCCTCACCAAAGCCTTCAATGGACAACTGTAATGGAGCCTGCCCATTACCATCACATGTCACAATGGCCATTAAGTGAAGCATCTCAATTAACAACCCCATCTCTGTTTTCCCAAACATAATTGTTAAATGAATATGTGGGTTGTTAAGTGGAACATGAGGTGATTCAGGGGAGGGGGAGACCCTTGGAGGCCTAGCACAGTTCCACACCTGCCTGCCCTGGGCCTCCCAAGGACTTTCCCACCCACGAGGCACCCAGTGCTCCACTTCCTGTTCCTCAGGGTCCCACCAGGCCTCGGCCTGCTCCCAAGCTGGCTACTAAGTAATAGCAATAACACTTAGACTTCTATATCGCTTTACAGTGCTTCACAGCCCTCTCTAAACGGTTTACAGAGTCAGCCTATTGCCCCCAACAATCTGGGTCCTCATTTTATCCACCTTGGAAGGATGGAAGGCTGAGTCAACCTTGAGCCTGGTGACATTTGAATTGCTGGCAACCAGTGATCAGCAGAAGTAGCCTGCAGTACTGCATTCTAACACTGCGCCATCACGGCTCACAGCCCCACGAAGTAGCTTAAAGCCAGCGAGCAGAAACTGAATGGCAGGTTTGAGGACACACTGAGGGCTGTGTGGGACCTGGCAAGATGGATGGGGAGATAAGTAGGGGACGCTGTGGCATCCCTATGGTCAGTCATAAGGGTGAACAATGGTAGGGGCATTGCAGCAGCTGTAACTTTGAAACCAGTTGGGAATACCTGGGGGGGGGAGGGGTGCCTATCATAACTTGAAATGGCCACTAAACGACCAGTCATAAGGCAAGGACTACTTGTACCTTGTAATACAGGTAGTCCTTGACTTGCAACAGTTCATTTAGTGACCATTCAAAGTTACGATGGCACTGAAAAAAGTGACTTATGATCATTTTTCACAGTTACAACCTTTGTAGCATCCCAATGGTCACATGGTCAAAATTCAGATTCTTGGCAACTGGTTCATATTTAGGTCCATTGCTGTGTCCCAAAGTCATGTGATGCCCTTTTGCAACCTTCTGACAAGCAAAGTCCATGGGGAAGCCAGATCCCCTTAACAACCGGGTTACTAACCTATCAACTGCCACGGTTCATTTAACAGATGTGGCAGGGAAGGTCAAAAAATGGAGCAAAACTCACTTAACAAATGTCTCATTTAACAACATAAATTTTGGGGCTCAATTGTAGTTGTAGGTCGAAGATTGCCACAATATATCAGTTAAATTGACAAAGGTTATGCAATATCTCAGCGTCTTCGTCTTTTCCAGTCAGGTAATTAGTATACTTCAATTGTCTTACTTCCATCCAATGTGGATTAGCTCCATATTGTAAAAGTGTTTCCATTTGGGTACACCTTGATTTCGAGGAAAGCAATGGGTAATTAACAACACAATTCAAATGACACTTATACCAGCTAAAGATATTTTAGACTGTAGAGGCAAAAAATAATTGCCGTTTTAATTTGACAAGTTTCGTTAAAGAGTTGCCATTGTAACATGTTTGCTGTAATATATAGTCACGTTTAATAATCATACCCCCCTTTTTTTAGTAACAAAATTTAAAACAGACTGCCATGCCCAAGTAATAACATAGATTTGACTATTTGGAATGCTGACATATGGCTGACACCCCAAATATGCAGGAATTGTCATGTACATCTGTGCTGGTCTAGTCAATTTGGCAGGAGTGAAACCATTCCATGTGTCATGGAATATGTTGAATGTTACTGCCTCGTATATCTGCCCTTCCCCATGATATAAATGCATTCTTTATGAAAAATAAAACTCCCAGTCCTCAAATAATTGGAGGTTGCACATTTTCACTCATGGACCAAAGTAATTGACTCACAGTCCAGCTTTATGAGCTGGAAAGACAATGGGAATTGATAGAGTAGAGAAGACCTACAGCTGCAGTCTATTGAATCATTATGTCTATTTTTAGAGTCCTCTCTTTGAAACTCGAGTCCATTAGGATCGGTTCACACAACCATTTTTTAAATGTGATGATCTCCATATGATGGCATTTTGTCACGAAATTATTTGGCCCAAAGGGACTGCCACAAAGAAGAGGGAGTCAAGCTATTCTCCAAACCACCTGAGGGCAGGAAAGAAGCAATGGGTGGAAACTAATCAAGGAGAGAGGCAATTTAGAACTAAGGAGAAATTTCCTGACAGTGAGAACTACTAATCAGTGGAACAACTTGCCTTCAGAAGTTGTGACTGCTCCAACACTGGAAGTTTTTAAGAAGAGCTTGGATAACCATTTGTCTGAAGTGGTGTAGGGTTTCCTCCAAGGTCCCTTCCAATTATGTTATTCCATTCTATTCTAAATATCAGAACTCCTAAAGGTTCAGAATGAGGGAGCAATGGTACTTATTAGGAATCTTTGTCAAAGATATTAAACCTCACAAATCTGATTCTCCTAAATATACTTCACATGCAGAAGGACCCAGATTTATTCTATTGATAGAGCTTGGAAAGAATCCAGTCTGAAATCAGGGACAGTTGAGGCTTAGTAATTGTGGATAATAGTTAGCTAGATGGCCAAGGAACTGATGTAGAAAAAGGTTGCTCCCTTTATTCTTCTTCCAGAACATGAGACCTTTTTCCTGAAAAAGAATGTCAAGTTGTCCAATTTACAACACAGTTGGTGTTGTCAAATGAATGTACATATATCCAGAAAATGATGATCAGGTTTGTAATACTTGCATGCACAAATTTAGGTACCTGCTACACTGTGCACCTTAGAAGAATTTCTAGAGAGAGTAATAGCCTGGCTTTCTCACTAATATAAAGACTTTCTATCTGTATTTTAGTTTAATATTATCTATATAACATTGCCTTGTCTCAGCAACCAGTGTAAATTAATACCCACTTGGAGAATGTCTCCCAGAAGGGAAAGGAAGGGGAGGGGAGGGATTATGATTTTGGAATGTGGAAGCTGAACTTTAAAAGTCGGTAAAATTCTTATTTCCCCATCCCACCCTCTTGCCAGAACTAATTTTTGATAAAGGATTTAGTAAACAAAGCCATTAGATAGTGAGTCAAATAAAAATTAAGATATTTTGGAAAGACAATGATTCTTTTTTAAAATCACCTTGAGGGTTGTATTGGAAAAAATATAGTAACCCTGACTTTTATCCATATGGTCCATATTGAACTAAATTTCAACAGGATTCAGATATTCATAAAATAATGTTTCCCCCCCTACAGAGGGATAAATATGAAGGTTCTACCATGCAGATAATAGTAAATGTGAGGCTAGTTGGCTCCACTAAAGCTGACATCAGAAATTCACAGTACTGCGTGCCAAAAAATACTTGGACAAGTTTATTATACTAGCCAGCATTATGAATAAAGCAAAATAAAGTCATACGGGTAACAGAACAATAAAACTACTCCTATTTACACACAGCCATCATCCTGTAGCTGTAGTTGTAGCTGTTTTTAATGTATTCTCTTTGCAGGACTTAGCAATAAACAGTGTACTAGATGCCTCTATGAAATTGTCAAAGGAACTATAAAAAGGCCAATTACGTTAAATATGTACCTATAGATATGTATTTTATTTGATCATAATTATTAACATCAATTATATGTCTGTGTGTACCCAGTTTGTGGGGGCAATAAGCTGACTTTGTATAAAATATACAAAAGTATGAAGGCTATTGCTTAATGCATTGTAAGCCGCCCTGAGTCTCCGGAGAAGGGTGGCATATAAATCAAAATAAAATAAAATAAAAAAATAAATATCAAACCACTGTTCCCAAAGGAGACCATAGCGGTGTGCAACACAACAAAATCGATGTACTGTATGTTACTCATAAAGGCAAAACACACACATACCCTCCCCAAGTTGCAAATATGTTTGAATACTAACATCAGAAGTGTATTTTTATTAGCAAAATATGTTGATGACCCAAACCTCAGACAGTTTTTAAAAGAGGTTATTTACTTCTGTGGATAGCTGTGGTTGCATCTACTAGTCGTTATGTCTAAATGGAAATTCCACATACAACCACCATAACTCTCTGTGTACCAGATGCCAGAGATAAATAAGAGATGGTCATGGACTAGCTTTGAATGTGTAGCCTTGAAAACAGCCACTATGCAAAATAGAATTCCAGGATGGGAAAACACAAAGGAAAACCATTTTTAAGTAGGTATATTTGTTTAAGATACGGTTTCCTTAATTTCAATAGGTTGTGCACCAAGCTATGTGTGCATTACTTTTCTAAATTATTAACTCAGTTCAAATCCTAAAAATAAGACGACTGAAATCATTTCAGCCCAACCCCCAAAGCATCATACTCCTCTACCATATTGACATAGTTCACTAATATTCTGTCCTTGGAGAAGCCAGCCAACACCCAAAAATCTGGCCTTTGTGAAGAACTTCACTTTTTAAAAATCAAAACAGGCTACATCTTATGGAGATTCCCAAGACCATGTCAATTTATTATTTTCAGTTTAAACTTTTTAACCAAGTCCAAACATTCCATATCATAAAGAGACACAGCTTTTCTGGACCAAATTTTGGCTTGTCGTTAGAAAAGAGAGCATTATAACCTCCCTCCAAAAAGTGCATAATTGTTCCCACTTAAACAACAACATGTGCTGTAAGATCTTGATGATAAATAACTGAAAAGGAAATAGGCTTTTTATTGCGGATGGGAAAGTAGCCAGCCAACAAATAATGTCGAAAGCCAGACCGGCCAAATAAAAGCAAAGGGGGAGGGGAATAATTTATAAGTCAATTCTTTCACATCCTAGTTTGACAAAGTACAGTGCTGTGGAAGCCTGCATGTAACTTCATTTACCATTAGGGCTGGTTTTTAATGCACTCTAGGAGGCTGCTGAATTGGCATCTACATCCTTTGCTAGGATGCAGTTTGGAGATAAGCCACGGGCCCACGGTTTTGCCTTCAAAGCCCATCGAGTTTGCCTTCAAGAAAATCTCTGATCATGGGAGACTCTACTCCAGACTGTCTTTAATAGTGGCAACTCTTCTGCCCTGGAAGAATGGCTGCTAATCTGATCCAGTTGCCGGATTAGCTGCTACCAGAACACTAAGCAGGACCTAATGAATGGCGGTTGGAAAAATCGCAGCAGCCATAGAATATGATTTGCTACTGATTTTCAAATAAAAAGTAGTTTTTATGGGCATCCACAGTTTAGTCATGATAGTGATAACATTTGTGTCATAACAGTGCAAGATCTTTTCCCTTTTGCACTTGCATTGAAGTATATAAGGGGCAAAGTTTGCATTACATTGCTGTGAGATACGTTTCATCACTTGTCCTCAACCTAGCCACCTCTGACTCTTTTAATTATTTGCCTTGTTTTAATAGTCTTTTATATCAGGAGCCACCAGCCACCGTTAGTGGAAAGTAGATTAGAGCACTGAAAACTTTACAATTAATTACTCATTACAAGAAATCGCTATCAAACGTTCCTTATGCGTTCAAAAGGTCTATCCACTGGGCCCTCCCATCTCTATGGTGTGACTGAAGATCTTATAAAAGAAATCTCAGATGTACTTTCGTGGTTTTCATGCTTTGTCTATTTATTTATTTGTTAGTCCTATAAGGCCAATCCAATCTACTGGTCCTGCACAGTGCACAACTCCTAATATATAATTGCAATCAAAACCATATAATTAGGTAAAACAGCAACTGCAAATATTCCCATGGAACTGGAAGACTTGATTACAAACATCAGCAGTGGTAAGAAAAATACCTTCTCCCAACTAAGAAATCCCACAGTTTCCTTGGCTTGTTGGAACAATAAAGCTTGAATGGGGACTCTTACCTGTATGCAACTGTAGTTATGAGAAACTATGATTTGCAAATATTCCAAATCACTTTTTTTTAAAAAAAATCTACCTGGAAATTTAAATGTCAGGGCAAGATTCATAAACCAGGGTGTGGCATGGCAGCATCTTCTATGACCATTATATACATGGCACATAGAGATAATTCAATTTGAAGCAGAACAAAAGTGGAAAAATATATCTACATTCTCAGCAGGAGGGGGTGGGGAAGAGAAAGGCAACATTTTTAATACTCTTCTGACCACTGTATAAAATTAAGATTTCCTCCTTCACACAGCAGGGCTTGCTAGCAATTGCTTCAGCACAGGCACATGGCTCTACACAATGAATGGGACAGGGTTCAGGACCTTAGACCTCCAGTCCCTCCTAGCTTTTCAAAGTGCTGTGATTAATTTCCCCATTTTTCTCCTGGAGTCATCCATAAAAGCTGCCTTCCCTGTTGGTAACTATTAACTGACCTTCATCAAGTACTCTAGCTGCGCTCTAATGTTGCCAGTTGGTTCGTGATGTTTAAATGTAATTACAGGCAACAAGATGCTGTGACATAATAAATATTTTAATAATACAACCTGAACTTTCCCTTCAACTCCAGCTGGAAAGTTAGCATTATGTTTTAATACCGGTATATACATTTGGTGAGGAACTCTGGGATACTAAACCAGTCGGAATGGATAGCTTTAACAGAGCTGCCATTGCTCTAGTTAAAGAATAGCACGTTAGTATGTAACTTCATATAATGTAAACTCAAATTATATATGTTGGCACAGAAAAAACTCATTTATCTAAATGCCTCTGTTAAAATCACCAGGAGTTGCATCCAAGTAAATGTTTTCAGACTGCAGTTTCATTTACCAAACCATGAATGGGATTGAGTTGGGGGTTTATTTTTTTCCTTCTTTCCTTTTTTCACATTTTCATATTTTTTTATTTTGCTTTGGTCCTCTTTTATTTCCATAAAATAATAATATATGTATTTTTGATGAGGCTGATGTTTCAGAACTCAGTGGAATATTGTTTTAACACACCTAATTTTGATATTTTAAATTAAAAGCTATTCTAACATCACATAAATTTTAATTCAAAAAACAGACTTGAAATTCCAATACACGGGCTGAAATTTTGGAACACGGGTATGAAACAGGCACAAATGACAAATAAGTCATACTGGTCCAACAGAATGAAATCTGAAGATTTACAAAGTGAGTAAACTGAAGCCAAAGTTAAGCTATAACCAACACCCAGATCAGTACTGTACTTTGTAAGGAATAAGCCGAGAACTAGAGATGTTGAAGGATTATTAAAATTAAGCATCTCTTACCTATAATAGAGACCTGGATAGCTAGTGATTGGGCTCTATTTACAACAGCACCATACAATGTGAATATATACTACAAGATATATATTCCATATGCTCTTGATAACATAGAGTGGGTTTCTAAGACAAAATAAAAAGATTGTTACATACTTTGCTTTTTTCCATAATGGAATTCAAAATTATCCAAATGGTCACCCAACAAAGTACTAAACTTATTTTGCTTCAGAGAATGTTGGAATTCAAGGCAAAACAAACAGTGCAATCCTAACTATAGTACAGTATGCAGGGATGTGCAGTAATGGCTCCCTCTGTGTTTCTAAACTCCCAGTGGCTCATAGCAATTATGCCAAGAAATACAGAGTTGGTTTAATTCAGGGGTTCTCAACATGGGCCATAGGAACCCAGGGGACCCTCCCCTATTTCTAGGGGACAATTAATACATTTCTGAGGGGGAATCCAATCTTAACTTCCAGGGATACGATCAATTTGTCATAATCTTCAGAAATATCTTACCTTTGTGGAATCCTTGGTGCTCTCTGTGCTAACTTCATCAGTGTGAATGAATAGGTTTGCCTATTTATATAGCCCTATCAGTTTGGCCAGGGATGTGGTTTTCTCCTAGATAATTCCTTGATTAAGTTGTTTTCTGTTTGGTTGTTTGTCTAATGTTAATCCCTGTTTATCTGGGTATGATTGCTGGAAAGGATATGTTCTGATCTTTTTGTTACCCTCTTTTTTATTGTCTCTTAAATGGTGTGTAAATATTGTTTATCTCTATGTTTCTATTATTGTGTATGTTATAGATGATTCCCTTTTTTTCTTCTTGGGCTTCTGGGTCATTTAGTTTGTTTACAATGTTTTGGCAGGCTATGGTGATGCCTTGTGACTATAATAGTCTGTTGGTTATTTCTGAGATGTTTTTGATATATGGTAGTATTGTCTTTATACAATACAGTTTAGATTAATAAACAATGCAGTTGGCAAAATATATGTTTTTCTGCCTAACAGCAGCTATGAGGGAAGATCACAAAGGTAAATGACACTCAGAAAGAGGGCCATGAATCAAAAAAGGTTGAGAACCCATGGTCTAATATATTTTCCCCTTCAGCAGAAATAGGCAACAATTATTTTTTCCCATTTTAATTCTACTTGCTCCCTCACGTTTAAATCAACTTGTTAGCCATGTCAGCTACAGTTCAGCAAAGGGAATCATGTTACTGGAGTCCCACAGAGACGTATATGAGTTTTATGTCTAGAAGAACTAAAGCTGCTTTGGTCCTAATAGCAAGTATCTGTTTTGAATCCTATTTTACCGATAGGCTACCAATAGTAAGTTGTGGCCCATAAAGCTTTCCATAAGAAGAACTGGATCCTCCCCAGTGCCTACTGTTTTGAGTTTGTTAGAATGAACTACAACACTGAATATTCATGAGGGACGCATGGTAGAACAGCACTGATGAACAGAAACACTGAATTAGCAATGAAGAAAGTAGATTAATGATACTTGCTTTCATAAACATTATTGCAGAGTTGCCTGTGGTTCATTTAACTACAGTATATAATTAATAGAACACACTGTGAGCCCTTTACTTTCTTGGTTAGATATAGGATTTAATAATCAGAGATATACTGTATGTTCATAACAAGTCTACACCCAAGTAGGAAAACAACCACCACCAGAATAAAAGCCTAACACTAAGCTATTTTTTGAAAAGTGATAAGATATAATGTTAGAAGAGGCAGTGGAGTGGAAAGAAGTGTACAGGGCATTATATACTTATTTTCTCTCTCTCTCTCTCTCTCTCTCTCTCTCTCTCTCTCTCTCTCTCTCTCTCTCTCTATATATATATATATATATATATATTACACGCACACAATTTCATGTAAACTGTTCGTATGGAATCAGTGGTATAGAAATATTGTAGTTAATTAATTAATACAGAACAGATACAGAGCATACATTTATTTCATTTGATCCTAGACAGTCTACAGAACATCTCTACAATTTTCAGTGAAAGGCTACCAAATATCTAAAGGGTATTTCTTTGAAACAATAAAAGCTAAATGAGATTCAGACCACCTCTAGTCTCAAGCTACCCATGTAAGGAAGGCAAAAGGTGAAAAGTCATTTAAAATATGGTAGTCCTTATATTAAAAAAAAAAGCTTGAATTTAAACATATAGATATATTAGGCATTATGGCTTCCCGAATACCTCATTTTTCTTTTCAGCTGGCATGTCTGATAGAATTTTTCACTTATATTATTCTTTCCAAACCACAATTAATACAGCATGTCATACTTGTTGGAGGATATTCTCATGTGGGAGAGAGAACCCCAGCTTTTTGCACAGAATTTTCACATCTACAAGATATGTGAAAATAGGCTTGTTTGAGAGTTCACTGTTTACATGTAACATGAAAAAAAAAAGAGAGAAAATCTTAAGAACCTTTATTCTCAGTGCCACCGCAGTTCATGCTTCCACATTGCTCTGTTCCTCTTTCTGTTTGAACTGTGGTCTTTTCAGCAAGAACCTGGGTGCCTTTCAAATGTAAATATTTTACTCAGGAATACCATATGGGAGCCACAGCTGTTTGTTTTATTAGCCCAAAGAAAAAGGATCTCTACACTCTGCACAACTTTGATGGATGTCTGATCTATAGACCTGTGCCAATATTTAAATTGCCTTAGCTCCAATTAAGTGCTAAGTTGTTTTTGAACTAAAGATTGCAACTGAGCATTTAAAGATGGCACAAAGGAAAAACAATATTGCATGACGCCAATGTTGTTGAGCATGCCTCTATGGATGGAAACAGCGACATATATAAAAACAGTATTTAGAGTTTGTCTAGAACGATAATGGTTGCATGTAGAACATGATTGAATCAGCCACTCACCCAAACAACCAATTTATTTCTGACTGCTGACAGCTCACCATCTTCAGTGACACAATCAAACAGATAGTAACATTTGCAAAGCCCTCCAAGACATCATAAAGAAGGTTGGAAGTCTATTATGTTATTCCGCCCCCCTATTTTTTTTAAAAAAGTTTAAATAACTATGAAAGCTTGATTGGGATGAATGCAATGGCAGACAAAGTTTTTTTTTTATTTTGTCAAGCATATATAAGATTACATATAAAAGTATAAACGTGATTATGAATACATGGGATGGTTACGAATAAAAGAGGACAATAGGACAGGGACGGTAGGCACCCTTACAGACCTCTTTTATTATTTTATTTTATTATTGTATTTTTGTCAGGGACACACTTTCCTTATGGCTGCGTAGAGGAGTTGGAACAAAAAAGAATGCAGAGATGGAGTTATAGAATGGCCCTGTTTGTGGGACCTTCAATGTTTCATCAGGAAAGCATTTTTATATCCCTCCAGCCTATTCAGACAATATTGCTGATTGGATGGATTTAGCGTAGTCCCCTCTACCCACTAGCATTAACAGATGAGGGTGTTTTCATATTATAATCCAGTAAAGTAGCGGACCCCAACAATTCTAGTATCACCAGGGACCAGTTTTGTAGAAGACAATTTTTCCATGGATGGTTTCACCTATGCAACCTAAATCCCGCACATGCGCAGATGAAGCGTCACTTGCTCGCCTGCCACTTGCATGACCCAGTTCCTAATAGGCCATGGACCATGATCGGTCCATGGCCCGGGGGTTGGGGACCCCTGCAATAAACCATATAACCAGGGGTTATATGCACTTACCTTCCCTACCAGTTTGCAAATGTGTGCGGGCGCATGCACAGAGCCCCAAAAACGTGGACAAATGGGATGACATGACGTCCGTGTGGGTGGGCGGGGCATCCCGCAGTCACCCCTACCTGTTCGCCCGAACCAGATAGAACCGGCTGAATGCATATAACGCATATAAAACCATTGGGTTTGATTTTACACTGTACTCAATAAACCTTTCTGCCTGAAGAAATTGACCTTATAGGTTTATACAAGAGTCAGAAAATTGTCCTTTCAGAATGTGAATTTGGCATAAATGGAACATTTGCATCTTAGGAAAAAAGGGAAAGAAGGTATAAAGCAAACAGACTTTCAGATTGGTCCCCCCCCCCTTCTTTTGCTGCTTCCAATTCTGTAGGACCCAGATTAAGTAACAGGAAACAAGGTCAGCCGAGAAGAGAGATGAGAATTAATCTGACTTGGTTTATGAACCAAGGATTCTCTCCTAATTAAGGAGAGTAGCATGAACTGCCAAAGTCCTTTCCAAAGAAACGTAATGTTGAAGTTTGATTTTGCCTTTGATCTATCATCTTATTAAACACACAAAAAATTTAACTGTCTGAATAAGAAAATTCTTTGCTTATCAAATTGTGCTTAAATCGCACCCAGTTTGCACATTTTAATAACATCAAACCAAAACCACTACCTTGCAGGCAAAGGATTACCAGTCTCCCTCATAATACAGAAACACCATGAATGCCTAAGATGCCTCAAAGAACTGATGTAGCAATTTATGTAGCAATTTTAAATGTAGATATTTTCAGTAGATTTAAGTATTTGCTCTGAACTTTTTCACCCTGTTATCAGAAAATGTAAATTATCTATGGCTTGATACTATAAAAGTTGATTTATTTATTTTTGTTAAGATTGCTCTGAAGTAATTTCCCTGGATAAACACACATGGAAGTTGTTTCATTGGAATAAACGAGTTGGAAGGATTTTTAAAGGAAGAATTTTAGCAACAACCAAGTGGAATCCAGCCTCTTTTGAAGGATAAGCAAAAGATTCTTTTGGTTTAAAGACTTTCTGAAACTGCTGCATGTCCAGATGCTGAAGTTTGTAGTTCTTCTGCAGTATTTTGCTTATTTTAAAAAATATTTATAGACTATTCACTGTCCTGAAGGAAGCAGGAAGAAGAAACCACCTCCAAAACTTAACACTTTAAAACAAGAATAATATAAGGGCACACATTTTTATAAGGAATAAGAGAACTCAACCAAACTAATGTTAACTCCCAAATGTTAATTGTCACCAACCTGGTTTCTGAGGAAATGCACAGAGAAGATCCACGTTACCGTGTCATCTATGGCAGCTCAGGACCCCTCCTACCCACTTGTTCCCATAGATCTTAATGATCAGTCAAGTTCATACAGGGAGTATCGATGTCCACTTGATTAGGGCTTTAGTGCAATTACTAAAACCTTTTAAAGTCTAACATTATACAGAAATCCAGTGAAGTTTATTTAGTGCCAATATTATATCATCCCTAAAAGAAGAGTCATAAATCCTATCATAATTATGATTTATCATAAGTCATAAATGAGGACCCAGATTGTGGGGGCAATAAGCTGACTTTGTATAAATATACAAAAGTATGAAGGCTATTGCTTAACGCATTGTAAGCCGCCCTGAGTCTCCGGAGAAGGGCGGCATATAAATCAAATAAAAAAAAAATCCAGCAGTTGCATATATCTCAGTTATTCAATCGAATCCAAAATGACCCTGGAAAAATGACTTTAGAACCATATCTTCAATCCTATCTATGTAGGTCTACAGAAACAGAGGTATCTATTCAAGCAGGATATGCCTATCATTTTTGCTTCAGAATGGGAAGTGTCTAAGGCTAGCAACAAACAGAAGATACCTTCATGTAAATGTATTAGAAGTGAAGTACAAAGTCATCTTGATACTGGCTCATTACAAGTATTGATGTTCATGGGAACATTTTAAAATTCTGACACTGGAACAGAAGCCAAAAAGGGTCGTTATAGTCTTAACAATTGACACACTCTGACAAGTATGCATTCAAATGTCAAAGAAGGTCTTAAAACAATTTGGTTCTCTTCTGTTCTCTTGATGCTGTCAAAAATAATCAAGGACAAGATTCCTATTTGTTCAGAAAACTATAGACAAAAGCATTACAACCAAGCCAAGAAAGATTCTCCTTGTTGCTATGAAACTGTTCTGTGTTTCTAAACTCATTCTCAGTGCTATAAATTAGTGCTCAGCTGTACAAATGGGAAAGTCAGGCCTAGAACACCCAAGGATACACACTTGCCAACTTAATTGGAGCCCAGGTATCTACATTCATTAAAACCATTGATACTGACATTAACCTCTTACCAAGTTTCTCTCCGCTGTCCTGAGATAGACACACAGGCATTTCTTACCATATCTGGGAGCAGAAGGATCTGCTTTAGATTTTCATCGTATTTTTTACTTTCAGATTTCTCGGGAGCCCTAAAATCAATGAATGAAAACCTCAAAAGATTCTAATCTCTGTTCCTGCAGTTATAGTATATCCTGATTTTTTTTTTAAGTCCAGAGGGTAGCTCCTTGCTTTAGGATATCGGACTTCACACAGAGGTGCCCATTTGTGAGGTGTTCAGGTTTTGTAGTCTTTTCTGTTTGGAATACGTCTCAGGAAGTTGTCTCCGCCAGTAGTTTGCCTTGGCGCCTGCTGCGAGAGATTGCCACCAGCTGTGGAAATTCTGGATTTAGCAGGGTTCTGCTCTATCTGCTATCTCAGGGGCATGTTCCCCTTTTCCCTAGCTGCTGAGGCAGTACAGGTGGGTCAAAGCTTCACTCTCCTTCCTACATTTTCTTCCCACCATGGCTACATCTCAAGTGTTCCCCTTGCCCTGACTCATCCCTCAGATTTGCTTAGAATTTCAGGAAATAGTTCAGCTTAAGAGTGTTACTAGGTGAATGGCACAATATAAAACTGGACCAGAGTCTTCTGTTCAGACTGATTGGATTTTGCTAGCAATTTTTGAGTAAGAGGTTGCTTTCCAGAGGAAACCAGTGCTTCATTTGTGATAAGCCAAAATTGAGATGTACTGCAAAAATGGGCACCAGTAGACATTATTTCAACAATCATGCACCAGGCTGAACGTTAATCAATGAAGTATGGATATCATATCATTTCTTTCCAAGATGTCATTATCTTAACCTTTTATCCAAAGAATTTTTTTTAAAACTAAAGTAACTCTAAAAGCTCTAAAATAAACTGAAATGCTCTTTCAAAGCCATGAAAAGTTAACACTGGGTATAACTGTAAGAAATGACTTGGCTTAAGTCATAAAACAAACTCACTGAATATAAAGCCTGTGGTTGATGTTTCCGTTAGCTAAAGATTTTTTCCTGGCTGGCAAAGTTCTGACCAGTTCTCGTGAAGTAATTCAACTTTAGGCATGTTACCAGACATGTCTTTCTGTGTATATGCAACACAATTCATGGTATGAATTAAATCCAACCTTTAATTAAAAATAAACACATTAAGAAGGCAATTTGATTAAAAAGACCAATGATTTCCAAGGTTTAGAGCCAACTACAATTTATATTACTTCTCAGATGCGTAATTTGGTTAAGGTTGCATGAGGTTGGTTTGATAAGTCACTTTAGGAAGACTTTCGCTAATTTGCTTAAAGATGAAAATGTTTTTTTCAACATTGTGAGTTTTGCCTTCAAAAATTTTCAAATTAAAACTGTCTGATATGGATATAATGTAAAAAAATAAATATTGACATCAAATTCCTCCCAAAAAAGATACCAGGCATTACAATTTTCTTATACCTGCATATTTAATTAGGGATTAAATATTTAATTTAAATATTTAATTTAATTAAAGAAATAGTTTCGGTTTCATATTCCAATCAGTTTTGATCAAGCTTGCTATTAACTAGAAGTACTTTCTTCACTTGAGTTTTGAGCTGTTCTCTAAAGTAGAAATGAAAAAGCTGCAAACATAATACAAAACTATATAGCCAGAACAAACTCTCAATCTTGCTTATTTGACCAGAAGTTTGCCATCATAACCTATTATCAGATTTACTGATAATTACTAAAAGATCCAGAACTTGCAAAAAAAAACTAACAACAGTTGAATTAGTATGTTTGAATCTATCCACTTCAGTTTGTAAACTATGGTTTATAGCCAAATGTAGCATAGTAATAAATTATGGTTAAACCATGGCCAGGCATGATTTGTAAGCCCAACCACACTGTCTACATTGATTATATGTCTTCAAAGGTCAACTGTACAATAGAATTTCTAAGACTGAGTTAGGACAGAATACAGGTATAGGTAGTCCTTGATTTACAGCAGTTCATTTAGTGATTGTTTGAAGTTACAATGACCCTGAAAAAAGTGACCATTTTTCACACTTATGACCATTGCAGCATCCCCATGGGCACATGATTTACATTCGGTTGCTTGACAACTGGTTCATATTTATGATGGTTGCAATGTCCCAGAGTGTCATGTGATCCCCTTTTGCGACCTTCTGACAAGCAAAGACAATGGGGAAGCCAGTTTCACTTAAAAACCATGTTACTAATTTAACAACTTCATTATTCACTTAACAAATGTAGCAAGAAAAATCGTAAAATGGGGCAAAACTCATTTAACAAATTTCTCACTTAGCAACATGAATTCTGGGCTCATAGTGGTCGTAAGTTAAGGACTACCTGTATTTGTCATCTCCTGAAAGACTCTGAAGTAAATTAGATTTACCACCTGCTCTATTTGTAATTGGTCTTATTTGGATCAAAGAACCCCCAAAAGACATTCCTTGAATGGCCAGGTAAGACATCCTTAAAGGAGCCCTGTTTGTTTGTTTTTGCTTTTTAGTTCTATTTTCCTAACTTACACGTGTGTTTGTAAAAGTGTTACAAAAGACAGACCCACTTCCATAAGATTTGAAGCACAGTTTGAAGCACACGGTTTG
This sequence comes from Ptyas mucosa, assembly GCA_012654045.1. Classification (NCBI taxonomy): domain Eukaryota; kingdom Metazoa; phylum Chordata; class Lepidosauria; order Squamata; family Colubridae; genus Ptyas; species Ptyas mucosa. The sequence goes on along the minus strand of WNWU01000006.1, from coordinate 5,638,048 downwards.
TAGCACACAATTGGTCACTGATATAAATTCAGTTACACTATGTCCTTAAAAGGCTGAAAGACTCACAGAAGAATAAACCCAAAGCAATCTGCTTCCCCACCCTCAAACTAACTGAATTGGTTTGATAAATACGCAGAAGCTTCTGATGGCAAAGAGCCTAAGGCATGGTAAATTCCCTCCATCTCTCTTCAATCTGTCTACAGTGGAAAGAAAACACTCGATATTCATTAGTCTGGTGGCCATAGATGGAAGCTCTCATTTTTTCCCCAATGTTCTGGAAAAACTGAAAATCATATATCAGTTGCTACATCTGTTATTAAGTCAGCTCAGTCAATACCAGTAACCTTGTTAACTAGAAACATTTTGGGCTCTCTTACTCCAAAATCCACGGTATAAAGACTTCCACTGATGCCATTTGGTAGTGAAAATACAGACGTCATTTCTACAGTCAGGAAATTAATGGACAGGAAAACCTAACACCTTCCCAGCAAGAAGCCTAGGACAGATAGCTGGCTTACATACAGATGAAGATGCTACAGCTTTTTTGAAATATGCTGTAAAGATGGATCGATTTCTGGAATGCTTGGAGATCAAAAGATTTTACCTGTATAGGTTGTTCTTACTTTCAGACAACTCATTAATCCCTAGGGCGCTGATAATTAGTTAATTTCAAGCAAGTTTCAATGGAAGTTATTAGCATCTCAGTTTGACATTTTGTCTATGAACAGACAAAAGCACACACATTGTTTTCCACCTAAAATTAGGGTAAACAGATGTAGCTTTTTCTTTTCGCACAGAATAACAGTGTTTCTTGTGCAATAAACTCCTTCCTATGCCCAACTGATAATTCAGTCTTGGCTTGTAATGCATAGATCGGGCACTCTGTTTATCCTAAATCACCTTACATGTACCAAACAGGTTGCTTTACCTTCTTCTTAAACATACAAATATAATTATAATTATAAAATATAATTCAAGGAGGCAAATATATCCAACACATATTCCTCCTATTTTCCCCACAACAACCACCTTGTGAAGGCTGGGCTGAGAATAACTAGCCCAAAGTCACCTAACTAGCTTTCATGGCTAAGGTGAGACTTGAACTCTTGATCTCACTTTTGAGGCTGGTACCTTAACCACAAAACCAAACTGACTCTTTATTGATAATATATTGATAATCCACTCAGGGTTTGCATTATTTTTTTTTATTACTACATGTCACATGATAAACTGCCATTCCAAACATCATTGGATTTATTTGCTAATTAAAAGACCCTTCCCCAATCTGTCACCCTTCAAGAGACGGGAAAACCATGATGCCTAACAGAAGGGAAGGAAGATGGGGGTTGCAATCCAACAGTCCATTGTGTTGGAGAGATCCGATTAAAATAATAAGAAGCATTCTACATATTTTTCTGTTCTGACTTGGCAATTTGTCCTCAAAAAGTAATGTTCATAATTTCCATTTCAAGTAGGTTTTCACTCAAAACTCTAGTACAAGAGGTTAGGGGAGAGTGGGCAAAAGTTAAAAAGAGAGGAAATGATCCCCTGGGACTGTTTGTAAATTGAGAGGTAACTACATTTAGCCAACATGCTCCAGGCAGCACCCAGTTTTCTGACCTGGTGACCTGAGCTATGTTTGTGCTTATAATAAAAGCATTCAAGCAGAGAATTGATGGATAAAAGACTCTGCTTAGGCAGCCTGCCCACATGCTTTGTTTTTTAAGCTTTGCCTCATTTATTAGTGAATCAATGGAAACAAAGGAAGTTGAGCTTCAAAGTTATAAACTATTGTTTCATTTGAGTTGAATCCTTGCCTTTATTAGAACTTTTTGGGGATTTCTTTTTTTAAGAGAAGACTAACTTAACATAATTAAAGGGTTTGCCTTTCTGGTCAGAAAACTATCTGTATCATGCCAGATCTCCAAAAGCCTCTCAATTTTTCCTTCTATGGTTTGGTTTTAATTAGCTACTCTGCTATACTGTCTCTTTAATTTTATTCCTTAATATCCTGGTCATTAACAATGAGGAAACTTCCCTGTTGGATCATACGGAACCACCAGTATTCTTTTTAGCCAAATATCTCTATTGAGCTCACCATGAGGGTATTTAAGTTCACCTTCACTATTCCTCCTCTGCAAAAGAACATTTAGAGGAAAGCTAGCTTGGTAAATGAATGAGCTTATATAGAATGAGTTTCTATGTAATCACCTCCTTGTAAGTCCGCTCTAGTTGGTTGACTCAAGCACTGAAAAAAATGCACTGAGCAAATACTTTCTCTGGATGTCTTAATCAATATATTGGAGGGCACGGAGCAACCTTCCCAAACTGGTGTTCTCTAGATATGTCTGGAGTATAAAGTTTATTACCATCAGCACAGTTATTGGCTGTGGGAGGTAAGGTACATCGCACAAAATATATAGAAGGTGATTGACAGAATGCAAATGCATAGAATAGAAAATGGGTTTACATTTACTGGCATACATATTTAATCTAGCGCTTTTACAGAACTTGTGCACGTACAAATTATATCCAGAGAGGCTGTATCCCCACAACTGGGAATCTTCAGGAACACATGTTATACCGTGCATCTATTAAACAAGAAAAAGAATCAGGAAGTATAATCCCATTTCTTACTTCGCTGTACCATCTGTGCTATTCTACTGCACCATGATAAGAACTCTTGCTTACGAACATCATAAAAGTCCCTTGCTATATTAGACCAGCCAAGAATCCCAGCACCAATAGGTACCATATGCCTGCCTGGAGTATATATTTGCAATAATTTAAAGATTAATGTAAATATTTACATTCTAATTCTGTCTTTTCCCTTAGATCTTATATTGATTATTCTCTTCCTTTTCCTACTAGTTTGTTCTCTTAAACCACTGAAGAAAATCAAGCCAATTCCTTCTCAACGTAAGGTCACACAATGACTTTCACACCATGGTTGGGTGGGAGATCTTACTACACAGGGTAAGCATGAGTGTCTGTTTAATGTTAAATTATAATTTCTAGAGTTCATAATGGTTATGCTGACTAAAATTGAAAGTAACATTAGGTTACTTTCAATTTTAGTCATTAGGTTGTCCACTCATGCATTTATTTCTGCCTGTACTACAACTATGGTCAGTTGTGTTTCTGTTGAATAACTCAGTTTTTCCACTTTAATCAATTATTTTTACTCCTTTTAAACTACATTATAAATTAATAAAAGTAATACCATACAATAGTTTTATACAGGATAAGCCGACTGGCCCTAAATTGATCCATATCTTTTTTCTTTTCAGGATCCCCAAACAAACCCAACACAAAGCTTCCCCAAATCTAAAGAAGTTTTAATACTAGATTCCTTCCAGACAATTTATAGTGGTGATGTAGCTAAACAGTCTTCCAACGAGAATTCATGACTGACCTAGAGTGACTCACACGCTGATTCCCTGTGCTGATCTGCTTTTAAGGAATGGGTTACAGCCAAAATATGTTGCCTGTAAAATAAACCAGTACTCTGCTTGTTGCTGTTTAGACATCTGTTGTATTTTTCTGTTCCCTTGACTTTTTGTCTTTTTCTGTCTGTTCCAGCAACTAGCTTTTTACTCATGTGTAGTTCCTGGCTTCTTGGCACTACTCACTGGAAAGTAAATTCGATGTTCCCACTCTATTAGATGTTTTCTAGACAGAGAAAAGGGTAGAAGAAGTGGTAGAAAAATGCAAGATAGTCAGAAATGGGAAATGATGGAATCTGGATCTTATGTAGAAGTCTGACTGTAAAGAAAAACAAGAGTACAAAAAAAAAATTCCAGCACACAAAGCTTTGTCTTTTTTTCCTTGCTTTAGTTATACTATGAGAACAAAAGGGATTGAGACTTGTCTTTGTATGATAACATTAGATAATTCTGACCCATTCGTTTATGGTTAGTTACTTATTTCATAAATCCTGGCAATGCTCTGACCGGAAAAAAAAAAGAACTTCGGATTCGATAAATCTTTAAATACCCCCAACAAAACTTCTATGCAGAACACAAAATGAAAAGAGAACTATGTATGAGAAAAAGATCAGTGCAACTAATAATTATTGAGACAATCTGGAATGAAAAATCCTCTTCTAACATACCATTGTGATGTTTATTAGACATCTGCAAGAAAGGATAAAAATGTTCCCCAATGTACAATACATCACAGAATGTTTCAGCTGCATCTGGAGCAGAAGTGTGCTTCCAAATACAAGACTCTAGATTTTGTGTAAAGTCTGAAGGCATTTTTCTTCAATTAAAAAAAAATATACACAAAAAAAAATCCAGAGGGGGGGAAATACCCTATCCTGATTTGATGGCAAAAACCATTGTTGCATGATTTGGCTTATAACAAAGTAGTCAGCAGCTGGTATGTAATAGTCTGAATGAGAAGTTCTATTGGTTTTAATTATGATTTATCCAAACAAACTAGGATCTGAAAGAGATAAATTAGCTGGTTCAGATGAATCATAGTTAAGTGTTACAGTTTGTTACAGTTTGAACAAAATTACAAACTGAATTTAATTGAAAACAGAAAGGGATGCTTCTCATTTCCTCAGTGTCATGTTCATGACTCTGTCAGTAAGATTTACTACACTGTGATATCTGAACCTAAATCAGATCAAACTCAATTTTCCAGTGTTGAATTTAAATAAGACTAGCAGATTTGGTCTGCAAAAATCCAGACAACCACTAAATAACTTTTTCCATCTTTTTGCTACCATGAAGTTCATATGGATTTTTTAGCCTAGAATTAGTAACTCTAATTTTAAAATGAAGAAAAAAATAATTCAGAGCAACAGACCTATTCACGTGATCCACTGAAAAAATAAACTTTAGAACGGAACACGCTAGCACCTGAAAATAGTACAGAATATTTGAGATAAGCATTTTGACTCAGCCTTAATAAATATCAAGGATTAACTAAAAGTAAAGTCATTTTTGTCTGCCTTTGTATTCTCACCTTTTAAATTTTTGTTCTGCAATAATTGTGCAGTTGCTACCATTTGTATTACTGGATCTATGTTATCACATGTCATCACAATACAGCATTTTTAAAGAAAGAAATTATATTTTTCTTATTCCCAAGCCGGAGTATTTTAACAGTTGTAAAGTGCAGCTTTTTCAGCTGGTCTAGCAAAAACTGCAAAAAGTAATCCAGCATAACTAGATTGTGTAAATTTTAAAGTTTTGATGTTAAAAATCACAAAAATCCTTTAAAATTGTGAATCAAAAAAATTGTGCATCATTATGAAGCTTTCCTTCCCTTTCTTCTTTATTTCACAGACTTCAGCATGTTTACTGTTACAGCAGCACATTATTTTCCACTGACAACACACAAGATACCTTCTGAACGAGAATTCCAGTCCTTTCAAGAAAAATACGTAGGAACAGACATACGTAGGAACAGACAGGAACAGACACAAATGTTCTTCGAAATATTAGCAAAGGAGGCCATGGTGTTGCAGTGATTTTCCTCTTTTCTTATGTCATTTCTAGTTGCTGATGGCAGATGGAGGGAGAGTAGTTGAGCTTTCAACCCCTTACTTGTTTGGTGACACTCTCACATCTCCTGTTTAACATTTATATGAAACTGTTGGGTAAGGTCATCCAATGGAATGGGATCCAATACCATCAGAAGACGCTTGATACTCGATTATGCACCTTGACTCTGAGCCAACTAAGTGATGATATTAAGGTTCTGTCTCAGTGCTTGGCGGCCGTGAAGATCTGGAGGGGAGACAAACAGGTTTAAACTGAATCCTGACAAGACAGCGGCTATCGATTTTTGGCTCTCTTATATCAGGGATCTGCCATTTTTGATTCTGGATAAGGTTGCACAATATGCAGTTTGGGTGTCTTCTGAATTCACAGTGTCTGCTTAAGAGCTCCTGTCCAAATTTCTCTAGTATACCAATTGCACTTTTTCCTGGATTTAGACTCCCTTCTGACAATTGTTCATGATTTAATTATCTAACATTTGGATTACTATAATGTACTTTATATGGAGCTATCCTTGAAGACCACTCAGAGCAGGAGTGAAATCCAGCAGGTTTTGGAGAATTGGTAGCAGAAATTTTGAGTCATTCGGAGAACCGACAAATACCACCTCTGGCTGGCTCCAGAGTGGGGTGGGAATAGAGATTTTACAGTATCCTTCCCCTGCCACGCCCACCAAGCCATGCCCAAGCCACACCACGCCCACCAAGCCACGCCCACAGAACTGGTAATAGAAAAATTTGGATTTCACCACTGACTCAGAGGCTGCAATTAATCCAGAATGCCAGTCATGTGCAGCAGTCATAGACATGCCTCCGTATGCTCATGTGTCACCTCTGCTGCACAAGCTGCATTAGCTACCGTTGAAGTTTTAGGTGCAATTCAGGATGCTAGAGGCATCCTATAAAGTGTTTCACAGAGTGAGGCCTACTTGCCTGCAGGACCTCCTTTCTCCACTGTCTCTACTCTAACAGAGTAAGCATCCTTCATGTCCCATCCTTGTAATAATGTCATCTAATGAGTCCCAGGAAGTATGTCTTCTTTGTAACCTGTCTTGCTGGATTGCTAACCTCCCAGAAGTTTGTGTTATGTTGTCCTGACAAAGTTATCCTTTCAGACTTTAAAGACCTGGCCCTTCCCTTAGAACCTGGGATGAGATGTTATTTTTCTTTGTTTGTATAAACTTGGCGAGCTGGTTTACAAAATACACTAAATAACAATATGGTTTCTTTAGTCTGGCTTAGCATGTTATACGAATCCATCGATTATGATTTGTAAACCACAGAGTACATCTTAGCATTTATATATGAACCCAATAAATTGTAGTTTACTCAGTTTTAATCAACAGCAAACAAGCCATGGCTTAGCATGTATATATTATTAGAATAATTCTTCAGTAGCAGAGCAACAGAAGAAGACTATAGCTTTTTTGCTTTGGTGGCTTCGCATACTGATATCCTGCTTTAGCCCACCACTCTGCTTTGGATGGCCCCCACTTTTCTGGCACAATGCAGTTGGACATGCTGGGAACCTCTTAAACTGGTCCTGTTGAATAGACATAGATAGATGATGAACAAGACGGTTTTCTACATAAATTAGCTAAAATGGAGTACTTCTATAATTTTGTCCCAAAGTCAGGGGCGAAATGCTCCCGGTTCGGACCGGATCACCCGATCTGGTAGCGATGGAGGCGGGTGGTTCGGAGAACCGGTAGCAAAAATCCCCCCGCCCCCAATGCCCAGCTGAGCCGCATAATCATCAGAGGCTCTTTTTTTTACTTTTAAAAGCATTTTTTCTACAACCTCTTCGGCCAAAAAAATGCTTTTAAAAGTAAAAGAAAAAGCTTCTGATGATCGCGCAGCTCAGCTGGGATCATCAAAGGTTTTTAAAAGAAAAAAACCCTTTTTTTCTTTTAAATGCCTCTGATGATCCAAGCTGAGTTGCCTGATTGGCAGAGACTTTTTTTTCTTTTAAATGCCTCTGACAGCAACTCAGCTGGGATTGTCAGAGCCTTTTGAAAGCATTTTTTATAACCTCTTCGCCGAAGAGGTTGTAGAAAAAATGGTTTTAAAAGTAAAAAAAAATATATTTGGCCACGCCCACCCAGTCACATTACCTCCCCACCACCAAGCCCCACCCACAGAACCGGTAGTAACAAATTTTAGATTTCACCACTGCCCAAAGTTATCAGTAGAATATCAACTTCAACTGAAGTACATAGTTATGTTTGATCTGTGGCCCGCAGCCAACACACTTTCATTTTTCTTTATCCTAAATCCCTGTTTGCTCATTTGTCTTTGGCTGTTAGCAAACTAGCAGCTGCAGCTTGGCAGGATGTCTAGTTTAACTTCATTTTTGCCAATAGGATTCAGAACATTAACAGAAATGAATCAAATGCAGTTGAACTCCAAAATTGTAACTACAAAAAAGTTATCTGATTCTGAACTACTATGGCCCTGTCCACATGACATACTTAACAGAATCTTTTTGAACATGAGACTTTACAATTGCAAAAGTGTGTTCTGCTATGGAGCTTAGTCCTGTAGCCAGCAGAGATATAGTTTTACAGCATCATGGACTGGATTTTGACAACTTATCTATTCTAAGTACTAGTCTTTGATGATGGAGGGACTTCATACTGTATATGGAAAGTTTTGCCTGTTCACTGTTGTTCTTTTACCTATTCACTATTTTAGGGGGTTGGTTCAGATGCTTCGGTGTCCACTGAAGAACAAATATTTGCTTTAAAACAATGAGAACCACTCTAGTCCACACAATAACTTGTGTTCTCATACTCATGTGTTCCTCGATGCTGTCCCCAGTTTATACCTTCATGTTCCGCATTCCACATTACAATAAACGCTTGGTCTTTACACACTGCTCCAGGGAAACAGCAAAAAGTATAAATTGTAATTCAAATTTGGCAGCAGCAAAAAAATTATTCCACTGGTTCAAGAATAAGCACGGGACAATAAATCAATGTATCAGACCTGCTATGCAGGAACTGTAAGTCTAGTCATTCCTGGTAGCTTTTAATATAAATCTGCAGCTGCAAATATTAAAAGCTTAGAGCCGATTTAAATAGGACAGCCACCATGTGGGGATTGCTAAGACGCAGTCCTCTCAATTGCAGGTATCCTATTTGGAAAGATGCCAAACGGGTGGCTTTCAAATGCCCTGAGAGAGCGATTTTCATCTACTTTAATTTGCCACTGTAGACCAGACTATATGATGTGGTCTGCCAGGTTCAGTTGTTGTGGATATTAAGATTTGTTTAGAGTCAATGATTTAGTTGAATAGGTGGGTGGCTTTATGGTACAGATAGACAGATGCTCTGTTTCCTATTGCCTCCTGTGAATTCAGCCAAAAATATGAAAGAGGGCTATTCTCACATTTGTTTGTCCTGGTACATTTGTTTGTCCTCTGTATGATCCAAGATCCTAACAATGCATGGACTCTGCATGGAAAGCTATATTCACAGTGATGCAAGTGAGTACAGCTGTCCTTCAGACCACCGTTGAACTCATGGAAATCAGAGAAAGTAGAGAAGAAGGCTCCATGCACAACTCCCTTTTGCTACAATCTGAGCCATCCACATGTTCAACTGCATGTTTAAATAGAATACTGGTTTTTAAATTGGCTTGCAGAGCCAGAGCAGTTCTGTTTTCCCCTCTGCCTGAAGCAGAATAATAAATTAACAGAGTTGGAAGGGACTTGGAGGTCTTCTAGTCCAACCACTTTGTTCAAGCAGGAGATCCTATACCATTTCAGACAAATGGCTCTCCAATGTCTTAAAACTTTTCAGTATCCACAACTTTTGAAGGCAAGCAGTTCCATTAGTTAATTATTCTCACTTTCAAGAAATTCCTTCTTAGTTCTAGGTTGGTTCTCTCCTTAAATAGATTCCATCCATTGCTTCTTGTTCTGTCTTCAGGTGTTTTGGAGAATTCAGCCAGCACTTCCATCTCTCTCATTCTATACCATTTCATTCCTGCCTTCATGAACTTGGTCATCCTAAGTAATATCTTACTATATGAGAACCACCCATGGATGTGCTTATTGGTTATCCCAAAACTCACTTCTAACTTTTCTTAGAATACCTTTGTAGATTGAGACAACTTTAAATTCAACAGGGTTAAACCTGGGGGTTCTCCTGGTCTCAAGACTCCTGCTCAAAGAGCAAGTGGCAGTCATGTCTAGAAAGGCCCTTGCAAAACTTCATGTTGTGAGCCAATTGCACTCTTACCTGGATCATGAAGCACTGCAACTCATGACTTAGTCATCTCTTACCTTGTTCATGAGACACTATAGCCCATGATCTAGCCATCTCTGGGTTAGATTACTTCAACACACTCTACAGGGGGCTACCCTAGAAGAGTATTCAGAAGTTACAACTGGTGCAGAATGCAATGATGTAGACAGCGCTGGGGGCCCCTAGGATGGCACATATAACACTACTGTTGCATGAACAGCATTGGTTACCAGTTTGCTTCCAGATCCAATTCAAGGTTATTATCTTTAAAGCCTTATATGACATGGGTCTAGGGTACTGGAGGGTCATCTCACCCTAATGGGCTAGCTCACCCAACTTGCATCAGCAGAAGCAGCGTGCTAAGGACCCCATTTTCTAAGGAATTCTGGAGGGTGGAGTCAAAGACAAGAGCCTTTTCCACTGTGGCCCCAACCTTATGGAACACTCTATCAATGGAAATGAGAACTGGCCTTCCAGAAAGGTATTAAAACTTGGTTTTGCTACTTAGCTTGGGGCCCTGAAAGGGGCCCTCTCTTGGAGGTCATTAAGGATAAAAGTGGTAAAAAGATCTTATCCCTGTATCGTCTGTCTTTTGATTCCTGGTTTGTTGTTTGTTTGTTTGTTTTTACATAGTTTTAAAATAGACACGACACACCAAAGCCATCTAGTCCTTGCCTCTGACTTGAACTGCATCATTTCTTCTAGAACCAAGCAATGTAAGTTCAGATTTCAAAGTAAAAGTTATCACGGCACAGCTTGTGTGCTTCTCTGAGTATAAATTCAAACTACTGGGCAGAGCAATGCAGAATGGCTCATACGTCACCAGTAAGCTTTTTGTGGGAACTGAGTCAAATCCAGAAGGATTCAAGTTACAAAGACTCTTGGGTAATCCAGTGGTAAGAATCATTTTTTCTTCCCATAAAAACAGTGAGTAACATTACTGTCATACAACAAAAAAAAGCGTGCTGACTCCCTTCTGATACTTTGACCAGTTTTCATTTTATTTCTGCCCCTAGCCTAATTCTCCCTGAGGTCCTCTTATGCTATCTCGCTGTAGTGCAGAGGTCTTCAAACCTGGCAGCTTTAAGACTTGTGGACTTCAACTCCCAGAATTCTCCAGCCAGCATAGCTGGCTGGAGAATTCTGGGAGCTGAAGTCCACAAGTCTAAAAACTGCCAAGTTTGAAGACCTCTGCTGTAGTGGGAAGTATTCTTGGGAGGGATGAGCAAAGAACACCAGGAGTGAATGAACATCAACCATATATCAACCATATTGCAGTAGCAATATATGAAAATGCTGGAGACAGATGATGGTGTTAGCAACAACAGTAAAGGCATCATTCCACACAGCATGGAGAAGGCAATGATTAACCACTGACAAAGACCACATGGATAGACAAGATGAAGTAATTTATGATATGTGCCAGATGATGGGGCCCCTCAGGTTGGACAGATTCAACACAGTACTAAAGAGTTTCTGGAAGATCTTTTGGAGTACTAATGATATTTACAACACGGCTAGATTAAAGACTTGCAATGTGCAGACCTGTGATGTGGCTATGCTGGAAAGGAAAATCCAAAGCTGCAAAGACAGAACTAGAATGGGAGCACAAAACATAAACAGTGTGAAGATGAAAGAGCTCAACACAGTGAAAGATGGACTAAATCAACTACATGTTGACATCTTAGGCAGCAGTGAACTGAAATGGACTGGAATGGGACATTTGCAGTTGCAGGATCATCCAGTATAATATTTAGGACATGAAAAACCAAGACGGAATGGGATTACTTTCATAATCAAGAGGATTATAACAAAGACAGTACTTGAGTATAACTCACTCAATGACCAAATAAGATTGATTAGATTTCACAGACAACCCTTTAATATGATGATTATGCAGAAGAGAGGATGACTTTCATGGTCAGGTTCAACCTGAAATCAACAGAATATGCAAGCAAAATGTGCAATTTGTGGTTGAAGATTGAAATGTCAGAGTTGGAAAGAGTGAGGAGGAAAATATGTTGGATTGTGTGGCCTAGGAAACAGAAATAAAGCAGGAGAATGACTTATTAATTATTGCTTTTGAAATAAAAAATTCAAACATACAAAATTATGCCTAAATTCATTGACTCCTAGATGAAGTATGCAGAAATCAAATTGATTACAAGGAATTGGAAGAGATCCATTATAACACCAATTGATATGTATATTTTGTATGAATATATATAATATGTACATAGCCAGGGATTGACTGTATGAGAAATCACAAATTGCTTATGTGCAAGTTTTAAGTTGAACTAAAGTGCAATAACAAAGCATTTTCCATGATAGCATCTACCCATCATTTTCATTGAGAATATCAGGAATCTGTTTGAAGTCCTGAATTGTATTGATAGGGGACCAAAAGAACTGTGGAATGAAATCAAATAATTCAAGGAAGAATGTGAAAAGAGGTGCCAAAGATCAAGAAACAGAAGAAAGTAAACTGGCTATCAGAATGGGTAAGAAGAAATTGCCAAGAAGTGAAGAGAAGCTAAAGCCAAGAAAGACAAAGATCTTACAAAGAACTTAAGAAAGGATTTTAGAGAACTGTTAAAAGAAACAATGAGCAGAATTACAACAGCATCTGTAAATATCCTTAAGAGGAAAACAGACATTGAAGACCAAGGATATTTTTCCAGAAGATCTTCAAAGTCAGAAGGATATTCCAATCTCAAAATTGGTAAACAAAAAATCCCAAAAGACAGATAGTAACCAATTCAAAGAATATCAAACAACGATGGAAGGAGATTCTGAAATTCTGTCCTAGAGAGGTGTCACCATCCAAAATATCTTACAAAATATTTCATATTTACAAAATCCTCAAGTACTAGAACTCAAAGTTAGACCATCATTCCAATCATAATCAACTTCAAAGGCTATAAGATTTGATGGAAGATTTACAGAAATATGGCAAGCAACAGAAGAAGAATCAGTAAAAGTCCTAATCAAATTAAGCAAGCAAATCTAGAAATGATTTGGAAATGATTACAGGTAGTCCTCAATTTACGACCACAATTGAACCCAAAATTTATGTTGTTAAGTGAGAAATTTGCTAAGTGAGTTTGTTCCATTTTATGACTTTTCACACCACATTTGTTAACTGAATCAACTGGTGTTCTTAAATTTGTAACAGTTGTTTAGTGAATCTGGCTTCCCTGTTGACTTTCCTTGTCAGAAGGGCGCAAAAGGGGATCACATGACTTTTGGATGCTGCAACCATCATAAATATGAGTCAGTTGTCAAGCATCTGAATGTAAGTCATGTGACCATAGGGATGTTGCAGTGGTCGTAAGTGTGAAAAATGGACATAAATCACTTTTTCCAGAACCGTTGTAACTTTGAACAGTCCCTAAATGAACCGTTGTAAGTTGAGGACTACCTGTAGTGTACATGCTAATACAAAAGAAAAGATTTCATATACTAGCAAAATAATGGTTAGGATCATGCAACAAAAATTAGAGCCCTACATGAGAAGAGTGAGTCCAGATATTTAAGCTGCTTTTTAAAAAGATGAAGAAGAAAAAGACATTGTTGATGTACACTGAATAATTGAGAAAACCAAAGGATACCAAAAAGAAGTAAATTTGTGCTTCACTGATTATAGAAAGGTCTTTGATAATATCAACCATGTAAAGTGGTATAAAGTCCTTAGGAAAATGGAAGTCCCAGATCATTTCATTGTCCTCGTATAAAATCTATACACAATAGTTTGAATGGAATATAAATATGGCAAAACAGACTGGCTTCAGGTTGGTAATGGAATTAGACAAAGCTGCATGCTCTTTCCTTTTCTATTCAATCTAAATGCTGGATTGAGGAAAACTTGATTACAAGATAACCAGTTTTAAAATTGGAAGAAGACACATCAATAATCTGCATTACACTGATGACAGAACCCTGATAGTGGAAAATCTAAATGATCTGCAAGCTCTAGTAATGAAAATTAATGTGGAAAAAATTGGATGATTAAAATAAAGAAGACCAAATCAATTACAAGTACAACAAGTAACCTTAGAATTGACAGTGAAGATACTGAATAGTAGAAACATTTTTTCAAAATTTTTGGTCCTGTAACAGTAAAGGGACAACAAGAAATACACACAGATTAGCAATTGGTAGAATTCTAATTAATTGTAATTAATGCCTTGGAAAAGATTTTCAGATGCCATTGACATAGCTATTATTAGATAGCTCAGAACAGTTCAGTCAATGGTTTCCTTGTGATAGTTTATGGAAGCAAAAGTTGGACTTTGAAGAAGCAGGATAAGAAAATGTATTGATGCTTTTGGGCAGTGTTATTGTAAAAGAATCTTGAGAATTAAGAAAACATATAAATGGATCATCACCAAACAAATCAACCTAAAGTTCTAACTTCAGGAATAAATGACCATGTCCAAATCACCATTACACTAAGACATACCTCTTTTAAGAAATCTCTAAAGCCAGAAAAAGTGGAAGGAAGGAGAAGGGGATGACCAATAATATGGTAATTGGACTGTATAACAGCAGGGATCACCTTGCCAACAAAAGTGTGTATAGTCAAGGCTATGGTATTCCCAGTTGCAATGTATGGCTCTGAAAGTTGGACCATAAAAAAGGCTGAGTGCCACAGAATTGAGGCCTTTGAACTATGGTGCTGGAGAAGACTCCTGCGAGTCCCTTGGACTGCAAGGCGATCAAACCGGTCAGTCCTAGAAGAGCTCAACCCTGGCTGCACTTTAGAAAGCCAGATCCTGAAGATGAAACTCAAATACTTTGGCCACTAATGAGAAGGAAGGACTCACTGGAGAAGAGCCTAATGCTGGGAAAGATTGAGGGCAAAAGAAGAATGGGACGGCAGAGAATGAGGTGGCTGGATGGAGTCACTGAAGCAGTAGGCATGAGCTTAAATGGACTCCAGAGGATGGTGGAGGACAGGAAGGCCTGGAGGAATGTTGTCCATGGGGTCGCGATGGGTCTGACGTGACTTCACAACTAACCACAGCAGCAGCAGGGATAGGTGCATTGTTGGAAGACATGAAGGATCAGGTTTGGGATAGGACATGGGGAAGATTTATCTTTGTAGTTGTTAGGAGTCAACACTGACTTAATAATACATAATCATAACAATCCTATCTTAATCATTTGTTATATGGTCTTTGTCACATAAGCATATGTAATGCATTCCTGTGCATGTTTTCCTGTATAAAACCTGCAGACATTTTTTTATCATGATATCTAATAAAACCTGTAGAAATTTTTCTACCAGAGCTAGGCACTTGTATGTTTCTGTGCAATTTAGCAATCACCTCCCCCACCAAGCTGATGCCTTCCCAATGCACAGAGTTTCTACTCCCCAAATCCCCAGCCATCAGGCAGAAGCAAAATACACACACACACACACACACAGAGAGAGAGAGAGAGAAAACAGAAAGCCTACAGCCATGTTTCTATGTCCATCTATGAAGTGTTAGACAAAATGCAGAACTGTTTTTTTCACCTGGTTATTGACAGATTTGCTCTCTTCTGTCCTTTTCTCTGGATAAATAATATCTGGCACTTTCATCACCATGGTAGGGCCTGTCCTCAACTCTCCTCTATCCCTAGAGGGCTCTCAGCTGCCACACCCTCAGCTCCTCTGGCTCTTCGCTTTCACATCAAAGCCTCAGTGTTGCCCATAGCAACCTAGTAAGCCTCAAGTCCTCCTTTTCTATTTGGGCTCCAAGTGTAAAATTAGTTCACTGAATCACTTATAGCCACGCTCAAAGGTGAATCAATGAACTGTGTAATGCCAAACAAAACATCAATAATATTGTAATGGCAGGCACTTAAAGCTAGAAACTGGCATTTTCTGTCCTTCTTATGTAACGAAGGAAGATTTCCACAATAAATTTCCACTAGAGAGCCAGTCTGATCTAGCGGTTAAGGCATCAGGCACGATCTCCTAGAAGCCAGGAGGCAGTGAGTTCTAGTCCTGTCTTAGGCATGAAAGCTGGCGAGGTAACTTCAAGCCAGTCGTTCTTACCTCACAGCACAACTTACCTCACAGAAAATAGGAGGAAGATGTATTAGATATATCTACTGTCTTGAATTATTTATATAAAAAAAGATAAAGATAGGATAAAAAATATATAAATATTACCTATTTTATGGTAATTGGAAGCAGAAATCCTTCTTTTCTTCTTGCAGATTCTTTCCCTTATTAAGAATTGGACATAAGGTTAAAAAGAATCATTGTGAGCTCAAAGCTCCTTCCCAGAACAGGATCTGAGGTAAGATGTCCTTAGGGTAAAAGAGGAGTCCCAAAGGGACTGTGCAGTGAAGGGGAAAAGGTGATTCAAAATGTACATGGCTGTACTCATAACACTGTCACTACATCCACAAATCAAACATGCGAACCCAGGAAAAGATGCAATTTATTTAAACAATTGTCAACAGGTCCTATATGAGCAGTTGTTCACACTCCTTTATGCTGCAGCCCCCCCTCCCCCCCCAATATCCAACCCATATTTTGATATATAAACAAGTGAATCATGGGAAATGCTATTGAATGCTTTGCTATAATCGTAACATATTGTGCCTATATGTTTGTTTATTTATTTTACAATATTTCTAACCTGACTGGGCAGCTCTGGGCAGCTACAACAAAGTACACATATGCTTTTGCATGGTTTGATTTAATTTTGACAAAGGCATGTTTGTTCAGTATTATTGTTTGGAAAGATTCAGGGAAGAGAAGAGGACCGTAATGAATAAGGTACTGACCAAGGAAATGCCTCAAACATCCTTGGAGTCCAACCTGCCTCAGTGGCATCTAACTCAACTCACTGCAAGATAACTCAACCAGCTGCTCTAAATGCCTTTCCTGTGATAACTTCAAGCTAGCTAATATATAGGGGTTTTTTTTAAAAAAAAAATCTACCTGTTTAAATATGGGAACATCTGGCAGTCTCCAGTCTCCTGGCACTCCATCCATTCTTTAACATTTCTTCAAGATTACAGACAATGGCTGTCACATAAATGTCCACAAATTCTTTCAGCACTCTGGGATGTAATTAATTTGAACCTGGAGAGTTAGGATTTATTAAAGTTGACATTCTCTAGTGATCTCCTTATTTACATTGGACTGTAAAACCCGACTCCATTTCATGGTTGGAAAGAGAAGCATAGAGCACAATACAGCTCCATCCTTTCACTCACCTTCATAAGATAGACCGTGTCTAACTTTTAACATCAGTTTTATATTAATGCAACATAGCCCAAATAGCTCAGTTTATTGAACAAAACTTGAGTAACAGAATGGAAAAAATCAGATCTCGCAGTTAGTAATCAACCAACACAGAAATAAATAAACCAAGAAACATGACTATAACAATAACTGAATAAATTGTGCATGCTTTCAATGTGATACCATTGGAAGAAAAGCTTAGGAAACTTGCAGTGACTGCCATCTTTAAAGCATTACCGGTAATTGCTGCTTAATATGACTGACATTTCTCTAGTGCTAATTCAGAAAAAAAATAAGATACAAAGTAATTGGAAACAATTTTCTATTTTCAGCAGTATGCTATTAAAAGTATTAGTGTATGTGTGTGCATGTGAGCGTTTCATCAAATCTTGGAGTCAGTGATCAGAGTTCTGGATTATGTTTCCTCTATGCTTTTAACATAAGTTTCTCTTTTTCATAAAGTATAGTTCTGTAGTATGAATCTTACAGAAAAGATCTGGTGAAAGCTGCCCTACTAATATAATATAAAAGAGGGTCTGTGAAATACTTTGAATGAATAAATAAATAAGAACTAACCAAATAAAAAACTGATCTTTTCTATCCCATTTCTCTATCTTATTCTTGAAAGAGGTAGGATAATGTGAAAGAATTTTTCCATACAGCTAGTCCTTAACTTATGATCATTTATTTAGTGACCATTTGCAGTTATGATGGTACTGAAAAACGTAACATATGGCCAATTCTTGCACATACAACTGTTGCAGCATCCCCATGGTCATGCGATCATGATTTGGTCATTTGGCAACCAGTGTGTATTTACAATGGTTGTAGCAGTGGTGAAATCCAAATTTTTTTTACTACCGGTTCTGTGGGTGTGGCTTGGTGGGCATGGTGTGGCTTGGTGGGCGTGGCTTAGTGGGCATGGCAGGGGAAGGATACTGCAAAATCTCCATTGCCACCCCACTCCAGGGGAAGGATATTGCAAAATCTCCATTCCCATCCCACTCTGGGCCCAGCCAGAGGTGGTATTTGCCAGGTCTCCAAACTACTCAATATTTCCGCAATCAGTTCTCTGAACTGCTCAAAATTTCCACTACCGGTTCTCCAGAACCTGTCAGAACCTGCTAGATTTCACCCCTGGGTAGTAGTATCCTGGGGTCATGTCATTGCCATTTGGAACCTTCCCAGCCAGCTTTCGATAATCAAAGTCAATGGGGAAGTTGGATTTGGCTAACAGATACATGATTCACTTAACAACCATGACAAAAATGGTCATGAAATCAAGCATGACTCACTTAGCCACTTACCTTGCTTAGCAATGGAAGTTTCAGTCCTAATTTTGGTTGAAAATTGAAGACTACCTTTATTTTATTTCTTCATCACACTTTAAGATGAAAACAGGAAACAAAAGGAGAATCTCTTCCCTCCCTCTGCCCCAAATGAACTATATGGCTCATCAATTTTGCAAAAGACCAAGTCCTTCAACAGATTAAGACATTAAGGATTTCTGTTCCACCAGTCGTTCAGCACACTTGACTTAGAATGAGGGAAAGAAGCCACCTTTAATCAAGGTGATTTATCACAGATCATTTGATCAGATGATTAGCTGCCCAGTCAACCTACAGAATGGGAGGGGAGCAGACTGGCCAGTACATCTATCATAAAAATACTCATGTCTTCATACAACAATCCCCAGGAATGGAAGCTTCAGTTCTACAGAATTATTTTCCTGAGAGATTCCAACAATTCTTCATCACTTGTACTATTGATCGCTGTTTGCCCCTCCTTCAGAAGCCTAAACCACACCCATATCTATGAGAGGGCAACAATGGCAACTCCTCCTCCTTGCCATTGCCTGCTTGAAGAGAGCAGAACTAGAAACAGGAATAATCTCAGGAAGTTCTCTGCTTGTGCCAGGCCTAGTAGTAAGCATCAGCAAGTGCTTAATGATATGAGCCTTGATATTGACCTTAGACTGAGCTTTAAGCAGTTGCAAGACTACAGATGACACTAGGTAGTAAGGAGTACAGTAATTCACAAAGCATAGCATTTGCTTTTCCTTATTTAGCTTGTAATGCTGACTTTCTTCTTTCTAATAGACTCCAAGACTGTAGACAATTCTAAGTAGAGAGATGAGTCTGCCTGCAAGCTGTATTCTCAGGCAACAAGTAACATACTCAACAGTACAGAGTAAACATCCTTGCACTGTAATTTTCATAATTCACCTCCAAAATAACAAATACACTGTTTATATATATAACATAGTGGTGAGCACTGAAAAAGCCTTTTTGTCTTGGGAAAGGGCACAAGCAAAAGGCATCGCTTTTCAGCCAAACATCTTCGTTACTACATTTATTAAATTCACTGAAGTGTTCCATTTGTACCAGCTCAACACTGCAGAGACAGGGCACTGGGTAATTTAATTTGAAGAATAATTCAGAACAATCTTTTGAAGGATATGGGAAATCACCACTTCAGCTCTTATCTTGTGTTTGTTTCTACTACAAGATGTAATAGAAAGTGGATGCCCAATTTATTTATGCTACTAGTCTCGGAATAGTAACTTTAAAAAGGAGTATTTCAACATCAACTTTACAGCAATATGTCTAAATTCCAAATGTGTTTTAAATCATACATCTCGTTAGAGATAAATGTACGATCTTCCCCTTCACAAAAATATGCAAAACGCATGACACGTATCTTGTACATATTTTTGCCATATGTCATAATATACCAGGGTTATCGCAATGGTTTTTTTTTTCTCTCATTTTTTAAAAATAAATATACACTAATATCGTTCTTCACTGAACCGGGTTGACTGACTGGTTCTCTAAACAGAAGCATGCTTTTTGAAAAAGGAATGATATTGGGTCATTGAGTTTGCAGATTCCAGCTGCAACTTATTGTTCAACCAAAGCCACAGACATTCAACCGGACTCAGCACTGCTATTTTAGGTATGCCTTTACAAGAGCTTTGAGAGAAGAGAGATGAACTTGCCTGCCATCCAAAATCCTTCATCCATCAAAAGAGCACCTGGATTCCCTTCTTAAGTCTTTTCTGGATATTGTTTGGAGACCAATTACAAAAGGAATCCCCACATGGTATAGGCCCATGATGGCGAACCTATGGCACACGTGCCACAGGTGGCACGCGGAGCCATATCTGTGGGCACGCGAGTGTTGCCCTAGCTCAGCTCCAGCAGGACAACTGATTTTTGGGCCTTCTGGGCCCACTGGAAGTCAGGAAATGGGCCATTTCCAGCCTCCGGGGGGTTTGGGGAAGGCTGTTTTTGCCCTCCCCAGGCTCCTAGAAAGGCTCTGGAGCCTGGGAAGGCAAAAAACAGGCCTTCCAGTCCCACTGTGCCATCACGTGCCAATAGCAGAGAGCGCGCGGGGGGTCGCACGCACGTGCACGGTGGGGCGGGGTGCATTGAATTAGGGGTGTGGGCACATGCATGCGCGATACCCCTGCACTCCCCCCGCTTTTGGCACGCAATGGCAAAAAGGTTAGCCATCACTGGTATAGGCAGAGTGACCTATTTGCCTAACCAGAGTCTACAGTGGCCATGTTGGAAGTATACCTTCAAACCAATGTTCCACCAAGTTGCAGCAGCAGATGTGGAAAGCCATGTTTTCCTCTCACAGCACATACGCAGCCATCACTTAAGTAACAGCCATTCCATTAGCCTATGGCAGATTGAGGCTATCAATTCAGTTTACAGGCCGTCAACAATGTTTGGTTTTTCTTGTCCTTGAATTCATTTCTCTTGGCCATTACAAGAATGTTATTAAGATCTAGTGCCTAGTTTGCTACACACACACACACACCTCTGCTTTTTTCCCATCAATTTCTTTCTATATCTAGATAATAAACCTGAAACTCAGGGATTGCTAGGTTATGGATATTTTGTAAGCCACTCTTATTGCCAAAAGAAGAGATTAATTTTTTTAATTTAGTTTATGTTATCAGATTTGATCATATTCTGATTTTGCTCAAAGTGCAAGTTGTAGAACTAACACTTGATCTTAAGAACTTTTCAGGATGTTCACTGGAGTTTTGAAAATCTGGCTTCCGCTTCCGGTTCCGCTGGCGACAGACTTTGATCGGGCTAGCTCTGGCCCCAGAGTCTGATCCCCCCCATCTGGAGGCCCTTTGGGCCAAGCGCCCCATTATTGGGGCGTTTGCCGTTTGAGGGCGGCTCGCCAGGGGTCCCCTGCCTCACTTCCAGGGGCCGGGAGGCCGATGCTGGCGCGCCCGAGGCTCCAGAGGGGGTGGGAGGCGATCGGCGGCTTTTTTTCGAGGCCGCGGAGGCGCCACAGCGCCTAAGGGGACCGGTGCTACCTAAGAAGGCACAACGGACTGTACTGACTGATTGCAGAGTGGAGCAGGCATCCTGGAGGCGAGAGGGGGGGGTTGGAGTTCCCCCCCCCTTGTAGCTGGAAAGGTGCCGTGGCAGAGAATTAGGGGGAAGGAGATGGGGTGAAACCCCTTACCTTTCTGACTTTTCCTTGGAGGATGGCTGTGGCAGAGTTTCTTGGAGAGGTCTGGTGGCCCCTCCCCCCAGCAGGCAATGGCGGCGGTCTGACTTCCTGCTTCTTTATTTATGATTGAAGACAACATTCTCCTCTGGCTTCCTGTTTGACCTACTCTATACTTCGGACTCGTTGCTCCTGTGAGCGCCCACTGGTGGACAGTTGAAAAATTACTTTGATTGCTAATCCCTCTTTCTTCTCTGGAGGTTTGCCCTTTGATTTCTCATCTTCTACTGATCTAAGATGGCTAAGGGCCACAAATCAGCAGCAACTGACATGGGGAAAATTTTGGAAAGACTGGCGATATTGGACCAAAAGTTGGACAAGTTAGATGACGTCCAAAAAGGATTATCTGAAATTAAATCTGAAATGACACTTATGAAAAAAGATTTAAATGATGTTCAACAGCTGGCAGAGCAAAACAAGAAGAAGATGGGGGGTCTGGAGGGGGAGGTACGGGCACTCCAGAAGGTGGAGGATGGGAGAGGAAATGCAATGTTAACCTTACAATTGGATAAGATGTCTTATTTTCTCAGGTTCCAAAACGTGGAACAACTTGACCAGGAAAATTTGAGAGAAGTGATGGTTAAAATGTTGGGTGAATTTTTAGAAAGAGATTTGGAGTCTATTGGAAGGGATGTGGACTTGGTGTACAGAGTAAACTCACAATTTGCAATTTTACATAATCTACCAAGAGAGATTCATATTAAATTTGTGAGAAGGGAACTGAGAGATGAGATATTGAGAAAACAAAGACTGGGGGCGCTGGTGTACAGGGGCAAGGAGATCACCATCCTGAAGCAGATTCCCAGACAGGTACGAGAATTAAGAAGAAAATATTATTTTTTATCAAATAAGCTGTACCTCAAGGGAGTAGGTTTTAGGTGGCTGATTCCGGAGGGTTTGATGATTTTTTGGGAGGACAGTAAGAAGAAAATTAATAATGTAACGGAAGCTAAGGCTTTTTTTGACCAACATAAATCCTTCCTAGGTGGAGAAGATACAGGAGCCGAAGAGGGGGAAGTATTAGATGATCAAGGAGCGGAGGCGGACGGAGCTGTTGCGGCCCGGGAGGGGGAGGGAAGCCAGACCATGGTTTTAAGAGCCAGAACTAGGAAATGAAGAAAGGAGGGGAATCTATTGTTTAAGGTTTTTTTAATTGACATTTTTCTTTTCTCTCTCTTCTTTTATTGTATTTTGTATAACACTCTTTTTTTTTTGTTTATATAATTTTTATATAACCTGGTTGTTTGTTTTGATTTAAGATAATAAT
Organism: Ptyas mucosa; assembly: GCA_012654045.1. Lineage (NCBI taxonomy): Eukaryota > Metazoa > Chordata > Lepidosauria > Squamata > Colubridae > Ptyas > Ptyas mucosa. The sequence continues at coordinate 5,615,228 of WNWU01000006.1, read as the reverse complement.
GTCTGTTGTGTGAGAAATTTAAAAAAAGAAAATAATAATTGAAATATCTTTTTATAAAGATATTGAAAATTCAACATATTGTAAACTATAATATTGTATATTCTTAACCAATAAAAACTTTTTATTAAAAAAAAAAAAGAAAATCTAATTTTTACCCATGTGAGAAACATTCATTTCTGAAACAAATTATATATTGAAAAGGGAAAGGGAAAGGGAATACTTTTCACTACTTTGTGTTACCCAGGTCAATTCAGATCTTTTACTAACAAGGTACTTTCCTGCTACAGACACAGATTCAAGCCGGAGTAGTGTAGCGCAGTTTTGTAAATAAGTTGCAACTCTACTGCTAACTCTTAAAATAATTAAAATGTGCAGTGCAAGCATATTTTTTTGCTTTTAACTTGATATATGTAGTTTATTAGAATAAATAAAATACATTTCAACTATGGCTTTTTTGTAGTGTTTGTTGCATCATACATTAGCTAGGTTCACACACTGCAGTAAGATATAATTTAGTTTACTTTGTTTTGGTGTAGCACATTATGTGAATTCATCCATGGTAGATTGTAAAGCATGGTTTACAGCTGAGTGAGTGATACAATCACAGCCTGCTGTGCTTTTTTTCAATTAACTATGGTCATGCAAACTATGTCTTATCACAGTGTGCAAAACCTTTAATTAAGAAGCGAAGATGAAATAGAAAATCAAGAGCAGAAGACAGAAACTAAGTATTAAAAAGTAGCAAGTAGAGAAATACCCACTTAGAAATCTACAGTACTCTTTTCCACATTTATATATAATTAATTATAAATTTATATATATAGTCCCACATCATATATTAAAAGGAAGGATTAATCTGTGCATGATTGAGGAAAAAACTATTGCCCTAAACAGAAATTACCATTAAACTATTGTATTCTAAGTAATTACTATGTTTAAAGTTCCTGGTTTTCTACCATGATCAAAATCTATTCGTACTTATTTTAATTAATAGCTCTTCTACATTTTACAATACTCTTTCCAACACAAAGCATGGAACTGGAAAAATTTGCCATTAAGAGGTGCAGTAGTTAAGTCATCATGTGACATCACCCAAATTTACAAACCTTTTGTTGAGGTCATTAGACAAATCGGGGTCACTATGCAAGACATTATATGATTGTGGCGTGTGACTTTACCTGCCAGCTTCCCCATTGTCCTTGATTGTCAGAATCTTGCCAGGATGGCCACAAATTACGATCACGTGACACAGGGATGCTACAACTGTTGTAAATGTGACCCAATTACTAAGCACCCCGATCACAATCATGTGTCCCGGGGATGCTGCAACAGTCATAAGTGTGAGGATTGTTCATAAATTGCTTTTGCTGTAACTTTAAACAGCTGCTTAAAAAATGGTCATAAGTCAAGGACTACTTGTATCATTGGTTGATTGTTAACAGATTACATTTACAGACAGTATATGTTCTCGTTTTAAATCCTCTGTCAATTGATGTATGGAATATAAAGAAGACAAGTACTGTATTTTCAAAGCAATAAAATTATGCAGTACCCATCTTTCATGGCAAACCCAAAAACTCTTAAAATGCCACACTGTACTTTAACAATATACCCTTGGCAGAAAGTTCAAGCACATTTTAAGGAGGAGCATCTGTAGTCAAACACAAAAGTTATTTGTTCTCTAATTTTATCCCATAAAATTAAAGTGAGAATCTTCATCATTCTTTTCATGTTGTTTTCTGAAAAGCAAAACAGAGATGAAAGAGAGAGACTCCATGAGTTTGGAAGAAATCCATTTCAACATACTTGCATTTCAGTAGAAGCCTCAAACAGCTGGTTCCAAAAGACTTTTTATAAAAGGAAATTGCTACTCCAAGCAAAGATGAAGCAAATCTTCCTGGGCGATCAAAGATTATATCTTTGGGATTTGGTATTGGCTTTCCATGCGCAAAACCAAAAGCGAAGCTTGAATCAAAGCAGCTTGAAGTCAAACAATCAGCTTTTACTGTGAAACTAGACAAGTAATATAAAGGAAAATTAAATCTATATTTAAAATAGGGAGATGCCTTTCTCATAGATAGAGAGATAGAGATATAGATAGAGAGATAGATTATATATCTATCTATATCTCTATCTATCTATCTATCCATGTGTGTGTGTGTGTGAGAGAGAGAGAGAGAGAGAGAGAGAGAGAGAGAGAGAAAATCTGGCTGTAAAGAATGGCGGAAAGAATTTTGGGTTATTACTGTAAGATTAATGGGAGCCTGAATCGCAGTATTACTATTACGGGAGATTATGATATATCCAGTTCCTTAGGATCAAAAAGTCAAATGCAAATGTGTTTCTAAAATGAGATATCAAGATGCCATGATAGAGGTTAGTCAGTTTCCTTTCCCTGATGGAAAAAACCTAGTACTCAATTGAGCAGAGACTATTGTAAAAATCTCGAACATATTTTCAAATAGGATTACTAATGGGAACAGGAGTTAAGGTAAGCCATTCAGTGCTGGCTCAAAACATATATTCCCATCCCAAATAAGTACAGGTAGTACTCAAGTTACCTTTCAAAGTTATAACGGCACTGAAAAAAGTGACTTATGACCATTTTTTCACAGTTATGACTTTTATAGCATACCCATGATCATGTGAACAAAATTCAGATGCTTGGTTCATACTTAGAACCACTGCTGTGTCCCTGGGTCATGTGATCATCTTTTACGACCTTTTGACAAGCAAAGTCAATGGGGAAGCCAGATTCACTTAACAACTAGGTTACTAATTTATCAATTTCAGTGATTCATTTAACAACTGTGGCAAGAATGGTCGTAAAATGGGGCAAAACTCACTACTTAACAAATGTCTCAGTTAACAACAGAAATTTTGGGCTTAATTGTAGTCATAAATCGATGATCACCTGTAATTATGCAAATATCCTATTTAGTTGGTATATTCCCCACAAAAAGAAATCAAATTAAAAATTTAAGTTTAAGATCCATTATTATCTTTCTATTTTACACATGTTGCTGTTCTTCAGAAATTTATACCCTATAATTAAAATTCTAAAGATAGCACGTGCAAAGTTATATTACTGAATTCATAAAATGTTTCCACAAGTTCCAATTCTCAAGAAGGAAATTACAATTTTTCTCAAATAATTGATTTCAATCAGAATAGAGCTGAAAGGGACCTTGGAAGTCCAACCAACTGCTCAAACAGGAGAACCTATAACCATTTCAGATAGGTGGTTATCCAGTCTTTCCTTAAAAACTTCCAGTGATGAAGCCCCTACAACTTCTGCATCCCCAAAACCTTGTCCCAAACCAGCAGATGATAGAAGATACACAAGATGAGGAAGAAGCCTGAACCCTTGGCAGCACCTCAGGTTCAGAACTTCCCAGTTAACTTCAGAAGGGACTCTGTCATCTTGTCAGATCTTATCCACTCAATTTCCAATTCAACCCAGTACAAGATATTTCATCTGCAAAATAATCAGCCTGTAAGGGAATGAAGACATAATCATGATAAAGCAATGTGTGTGTTGCTAAGGGAAGAAAAATTACCATCAGTCTTAGGAAAGTGCAATGAATGAAAGAAAAATTCAAAATATCCCTAACCTGATTCTGCTGTGTGTAAAATGAGGCAGAGAGAAATTCTGATTTCAAAAATCTGTTAATTTATTCCACAAAATAAAATAGTGTTCCTTGAATCATTCTGGTCTCTATTTCTCTACTTGGCCTACCTTAAAAGGCTGACACAACCATATTGCACTGAATAGATCTTACACACACACACACACACACACACACACATGCTTATTCACATAATTTTACCAAACAGCATGTAATGTAAGAGGTGCTGAATTTTAGTCTTGGGTTTAGGAGATCTTATAACAGATCCACTTTTATACACTTCACTCTTTCAGCTATGATTAAGAGTTTATTTGCCCATATTTATTGATGAGTAAGTTTAACTTCTCTAATTTGCTACGGAAGTTAGGCAAATAGCCAAATGCACAGGGTTCCCTTCCTTTGGCACCCACCATGCTCTCTATCTCATCTGTTTTTCTTTCTAAGACTCTTGATTTTCTAAAAATAGGTAGCTGGTATCTTGTAAGTCAAACCACAACTTCCAGAAATGTCTTTATTTCCAAGAATATCTCCAGGTTCCTATTTAAGCTGCAAAGATATTCTTAGGAAATAAAAACAATAGGTAACTGCTGCTGAGTGTTTTGTTTGGAATTGTGCCCACTTCACTTGCCTCGGGGAGAAAAAATAGGCAAAGGTAAGTTATAATAATGAGTAAGGAACCATTTCATCACTTTGCTTCAAATAAATAGATGTTTTGTGACTGGCCACATCCATCTTGGCGAGCCATGCCATTTTGCAACCATGCACCTGCCCATCCACCCCCGGCCATATTGTGAATGCATTATTTGAACTGAATATAACTAATTTATGGAAATAACGTATACAGTCTATTAAAATATCATCAGAGCTCCTCTCAGCACATCTTGCACTTAATGACTGAAATAATCAGCACTGGTTTATTACTCATATACTCATGTACTAAGTAGGAGTTTATAATGAAAGCTGCAATATGAGCTCCATTTTAAGAGCGGCCAGTTGGGAGAGGCTGAGAATGGCTGGTGAAAACAAACATCCAAACAAATGCTAAAGGCAAAACTTCGGTGCCTTGACTAGAGTCAGCCTTTGTCTCAATGGAGCCAAGACGATTCCCCACTGTCCACCCCATCTCCCCAAATCCACCCTCCTATACATATGGCTATGAAAGCGGTGGGGAGGACAAAAAGGGGACAGAAAGGCACCCCTGTTTTTGCTAAGATTTCGATTCTGTGCCAGCAGCAGGAAGGAAACATTAACCTTATGTTAACCATTTTGTTCCAATTTGGATGACCTGGCTGATAGCAATGGCATATTGCTCTAGCCTTGGATTAGGCTAGTAGTAGTTAGACCAATAACTACTTTAAACCCCGCTTGCCCCAGTGTCGAGTTTAACATAACACAGTCTGCTACCTTTGGCTTTGTTAAGCCTGTTCTACAAGAACAACCAGAGAATGGGAATAAGTGGGCATATCTTAAGGATCCCGCTATCTGCCGTTTAGATGTAATTTAGCCACAAACATAACAAGTGACTTCTCCTCTGCAAATGATGCAATTGCAAATTACGAATCCCTGATTTATTTTCTAGAACCATTGTCATGTGAATCTGGCAGAATGATCCTACGGCTCCAATAAAAAAGGATTTATCATCAGCCTTACAAGAAACCTGATGTGTATTTGCAGCTTAATCATCTGGCTAACTGCAAAAGTTTCAAAGCGATCATATATGCATTACCTGAGAATGATTTATTCTTTTGGAGGCTCCTGGAATTGTATGATAACCTACCCATTTCCAGCAGAAAGCTAGTTCAAAGAACGGCTTCAAACACCTAATACTCTGAAATCCAAGAAACAATTTTCCTAAAAAGCTGGCCCTTGTTCATTTGTCCAGCATCCCACAATCATCTTCTAAACCAGCATAGTCTCTTCTCTAAAACATTGCCATCCTGCTTGGGTGAAATTGGCTCTAGGTTTCAAACCCTAGCAAAGCAGGATCCTCTCTCAAACTGCAAATTGTATATTTGGACCTGCTACAGAGAAAGCATATTTCCACTAGCCTACCTCTTCTCCTAATGTACAACCAATCTTTTGCTCTGTAAGAAAACCTGAAACAAACACAAAACTTCCTTTCCTGATTTGCAATCAGATGTCCTTACTTTGCTTCACTACACAAAGACATACATGTATGTATAGACACCTACATACATACATACATACATATATACATATATACATACTTGGGATATGGAAACTATTGATATGCATAGCCACAAAATACTTTGTCCTCCAAGAAGGTTGTAGACATATTAGTCACTGCCTGATACATGGCGATGAGCTCAAGAGAAGCATGATAGCATGCATAACGTAACCTCTCTGAAAGCCCTTTGCAGCAAGCCTCACATTTCATACAATACTGAACACCAAAGATCCAGTCGTGTCCGACTCTAAGGCGCAGTACTCATTTCTTAGCCAAGGGAGCCAATGTTGTCCAAAGACAATTTCCATGATCATATGGCCAGGCCAGCATGGCTATATGCCGACGCTCATGGAGCGCTGTTACGTTCCCACCAAAGTGGTACCTATTTATCTACTCACATTGCATGCTTTAGAATTGCTAGGAGCCGAGACAAGGAATGAGAGCTCACCTTGTTGCGCAGCACTCAGATCTCAAACCCAGGCTGTCAGCTTTCTTGCTGAAAAGCTCAGCATCATTAATTGCTGACCCATCACATCCCAAACTCTTAATCCTGAGGCAGGACTGACAAGCATGGTTTTTAAAAGCAATAGGCTCACGAATATTGACCTCTTGATAATCCTAAGGACAGTATTTTTAACAAATCAGTATGATGATTGCCAGCTCCCAGAAGAAAAGTGCCATAAGGAAAGTCAGTACATATAGTTGAGGAAAGCTGACACATCAATTTTGTAGAGCATTATTTTTTATAACAGTACAAGTCAGTGGTGGGTTGCTTCCGGTTCGCACAGGTTCGCAAGAACCGGTAGTAAAAATTTGTAGTAGTTCCAAGAATCGGTAATAACATTGGCTGGCCACGCCCCCGAACCGGTCCCCAGCCAGGTCACTGCTCCCTTACCCCACCCACCTCATCAGAGGCCTTTTTTTTAAACTTTTAAAAGCATTTTTTTTACAACCTCTTCGGCCAAAAAAATGCTTTTAAAAGTTTTTTAAAAAGCCTCTGATGATCCCACTGCTCAGCTGGGATTGTCAGAGGCTTTTCAAAGCATTTTTTCTAAAACCTCTTCAGCCGAAGAGGTGGTTAAAAAAATGCTTTGAAAAGTCTCTGACAATCCCAGCTGAGTTGCCTGATCGGTAGAGGCTTTTCAAAGCATTTTTTTCTGCAAGCTCTTAAGGTTGTAGAAAAAATGCTTTTAAAAGTAAAAAAAAAAAAAGTTGGCCACGCCCACCCAGTCACATTACCTCCACCACTAAGCCACGCCCACAAAATAAGCCACATCCACAGAACCAGTAGTAAAAATTTTTAGAACCCACCCCTGGTACAAGTAGACCTTGACTTATGACCACAATTGGGACTTCTGCTGCTAAGTGAGGCAGTTATTAAGTGAATCGCACCCAATTTTATGATACTTTTGCCATGGTTTTTAAGGGAATCACCCTGGTTGTTAAGTGAATCACACAATTATTAAGTGAATCCAGCTTCCCCTATTGACTTTGCGTGTTGGAAGCCTGCTGGGAAGATTGCAAATGATGATCACGAGACCCCTGGGATGTCCCAGCTGTCTGAAATACATGCTGGTTGTCAAGTGCCCGAATTTTGATCATATGATCAAAGTGCCTGAATTTTGATCATATGACCAAGGGGACGCTGCAAGAGTTGTAAGTGTGGAGGATCAATCACAAGTCACTTTTTTTCAGTGTGGTCATAACTTCAAACAGTCGCTAAATAAATGATTATAAGTCAAGGACTATTTGTAATGATATGATGGATTTCCCGGATACCATGAAAAGTTTATTTCCAAATCTAAACTACAAAAAAAGACAATAGGCAGCAACAGAATCAACCATAAGGTAGAGTTCCTATCAGCCAGATGGGAGAGGACAGTCCATTTGGAGCCCAGCTGATACATCCTCCATATACCCTAAAGATCTTCTGCCGTGCATGGAACATCTTCTGTTATAACAAGGAGGGAAAACCACAATTTCATGCTGTTACATCTTAGACCAGCCTTAGTCTGCCTCAGCAGAAGGCTGCCTGTGAGATGGAGATGGAGACTAAATTGTGACAATATGACCTCAGGAAACAATTAAGAGAACATTTTGTACCACATCAAGCAGGACTTGTAGATCAGCCCCCAGATAGATCTTTGCATACTCTCTCTCTCTCTTAGCCAGTAAATCCAGAAATATGTTGTAGGGAAATAGAAATGAGAAAAATGTTTGAACGTCTTACTTCTCTTTTGGAAGAACACACAAATCATACATACATGCTGCAACAACAACAGAGAATATGCCAGCTTATTCTTGGGATATCTCCACTCCTTTGCACTATGCAAGCATGGTCTTCTTTCTGCCAAAGTTGGGAGATATTTCTCTTCCATCTGTCTGGGATGCTTTGATCTCCTAGGCTGAGCAGGGCACTAGACTTAAAAGCCCCTCCCAACTTTGATTCTTTGACCCAGCTTGTATCCCTGAATTCTTGAGCAGTATAGAAAACCAGCCTTTGCCAAGCTTAGGAATTGTTATCAGGATCTGCTTGAAAGACATGAGGTACTATATCTCTACACTCCCACATGAGTGGTTGAAGGTCGTCTGCTTTGTTTTTGCCAATGACCAATTTCTTGGCCAAGTAGCTTTGAGAGTTTTCGACTACAAATGACATCATTCCAGTATAGTGAAAGTTGATAGCAAAGAGCAAGCTGCCAGGGTGCTGACAGTCATCCCGGGTGGAGTACAACCACTGCTGGCTCTAGATCCAAAGACATCTCAGGCTTCACACTGCTACTGTTTAGAAGCAACTGGTGTTACAAATCTCTGCATGGAATACCCAGCATTTCATTGCAAATTCAAGCTGGGATGTTTTTGTTGTTAAATCTGTTTATCTTCTTGATGCACATCTTTGGTACACAATTTCATATCTAGCACCAAAGTATAAAATTAAAATTAATGGCAATAGCTTTGGCTTTGACAATCACCGAATAATGATATCATGCCTTGGAGAATCCTAGCAGACTTGTGTTCAGAGTACTGTATTATGGATGATTAACCAAAACAAAAACCTCACATACTAGAACAGCTTGTCCAACCCCAGGCCATAATCACATACAATGTCTCCCCTTAGCTGAGATAATAGAATTATGGGGATATGGTCCAATCCATCTGGAGAGCAACAGCTTTGGGGATGGTACTTTTCAAATATCTGAATGTATCTATATAAAAATAACTGAATATAACTTCTCCAATCTATTTTTTCCCTCAGAGGTGCACAGTCTGAGTGATATTTCCAGAGGCCATACTCCAAAAACAAGACAGGTCCATGACAAATACAAAAATGTAATTTAACGAATAGGAACAAATATGTGCTGCATTAATAAAATATGTGGAGGGAGGGAGGAAAGAAGGAAGGAAGTTGATTGTGAGGTGAATAAGGGATACTCTCTAAAAGATTTCCTCAGTAATTACAATTTAAGCAACTGAAAGCTTGGACATAACCTTTTCCTTTTTCTGCCTGCTATATGGGGAATTGATTCGTGCTATCAGAAGTATTAAAGTAGGCTTGAAAATCCCAATATCTTTGGTAGTAATAAAGTTGCAATGTCCTTTCACAAATTGCTGTTTTAAGAGAGCTGTTCTATGTGGCATTTCCTCAAAGCACAATAACTTCTGGATAAGCCACCTTGATGAAGTACTGCTATCAACCCTATCCCCTGAAATCCCTCAGAGGAACTTTCATTTAGCTTACTTTGTATTACTGTTTTGATTCTAAGTCACTTGTTTTTCTCACCCCTTCCTTACAATATAGTTTCTTTTTTCTTATTACATTTTTATTAACCTACGTTTCCTTCAAGAGGCTCATGGTGGCTTAGGTACTAATATCCCTACCATATTTTATCCTCCCAAGAACTCTGTGAGCTAAATTGGGCTGAGAACAGTGATTGGCCAAAGCAGCCAGCGAGATTAAAGATGCCACTATAAACATTAATCCACATGTTGGTGGCACAGAATTCTGAGCAGTCTCAATCTGAAAGTCATGTCCATTGTCTATGTCCATAGCTACATATGTGTTCAGAATTGGCAGAAGTAAATCTGAGCCTGCCTTCATTAATTTCCAGTATCACAGCTTAATCATAATACTGAAGAAGCACATTCAGATGGAAAGACTTCTGAGCAGGTTTAAAGTGCATTTGCCTCACCAACCATATAAACACAACACAATGGGAAGAGATTTCAGACCAACATTTGATAGAATTTACACAAGCTAAATTAAATTGCTGCACAAGGGAAATGGTGTAGACTTGATATTTTTGTTCAGTTCTTTACACAGTTCAGAGAATGTGCATGAGCTACCTCAGCTACATTATTTTAGTATAATGCACTAATATATCTGGGTTTGTATTAAAATTCATCCTAGTGACCTTGAGTCTTTCACCAGCTCACTAGATTGTTACATCAAACAGATATATGTGTGATGAAAAGAGAGATAACATCATATATACATCATTAGAACTCCTTGGAGAAAGAGTAGGGTCTAACTGTAATAAATAATATATATTATTTCAAAAAGTGTATGTGTACATTACTGCATTGAATTTATGGCTAATACATTTACCAGCTAGAGTCATAAAAATCAGAGTGAATCTGAAGTTGTCTGTGACTGCACAATAACTAAATCATAAATTAGCCAACCACATTTTAAGCCCAGAACCTTGTCCCAAGCTAGAAAATTTTATTGAGTAAATTACAATTTAATTAATAAGAGTGCATAAATGTGTCGTACAAACATAGCCATGATGTACTTCAAACCTCAAGAAATAAAGAAAGCCAAGCGCCCCCTACAAAACTACCTATAAATCCAGATTACCAGAACCCTTTATATTGCTCTGGGCAAGGGGCCGGGCGCCTGCCATTCAGAGCTCTGGGAAACCCACGTCACCATCCAGCCCCCCCACCCCCCCCATGGCCCAAGAGGATCGGTGACGTTCCTCCGGTGGATCAGGCCCCGGCGCCCACCCTGGTCCCGTCTCCTGAAACAAGCAATGTTGAGTGGCCCACCCTGGCCACTCCCACCCAGTTGGCCACAACCATGCCCACTCCGGCCCAAGGGCAACCACAAGCCTCATGTGGCCCTCAATGAAATTGAATTTGATTCCCCTGCCATACAACATACATAGGACTTGCATGACAAAATCATTTAATTTCTTGCCCCCGAACCAGCACAAAGAGACATGGAAGAACCCCTTGATTTTCAAGGAGACTGGCTATTTAGCATTCCAACAGAAACGTGTTTAGAATAGCATATTTTCCCCCCTATGGCATCTGTATATACCGCCAGTGCAATACATACTGCCTTCTCCCTGCCCTAAAGAACATGAGAAACAAACAGAGGAGCTCCTCTTTACCCTCTACCAGCAGGGAATGTTAGAAAAGGAAAGAAAGTGTACAATTCTATGTTATTTGAGGAAAGAGAAGGTTCAGATCTTGCTTGGCAGTAACCTCAAGGTATCTTCCTCTGCTGATGACATGTTGGCATTTCCTATTAGAAAGCATGAAGTTAGTCTAACTGCAATTTTGACTCTGGCACACACACAGATACACATCATCATCTCTCTCTCCTCTATTTCTAATTATTTTAAGGTTTGCAAAGGCTGCTGTGAGGAATGGGAAAAAGGAAGAGGAAGGAAAGAAATTTCCATTGAACCTCCAGCCTGCAATTGCTACTCAGTTCTCTTGAACTTCATAAGGAAGTGGCCTAAATTATGCATTTATTTGCTTGCTTGCTTGCTTGCTTGTCTTTTATTCAGGTGTTCAAGATACAGTACAAAGCACTCCTCCTCTTCCCCCCCCCCCATGACCATATGAAGTACAGTAGCTTGATCCAAGAGAGAGTAAGTAGACAAGAGAGAGGGGGGAGGCGGGAGGGGGAGGGGGAGGGAGAGAGAGAGCACAAAAGAGCATCATTTATCAGCATCCCATATTCAAGATGGCCTTTAATATTAAATTGCTTTTCAGCTCCACTCTTGCCCTGCCTACTGAACGGAGCAATAATAGAAATCAGGAGTAAACTGTCTGGTGGAGACCGACTTAAACATTGCTACTGCAGCCTTATTTGGTAAGAAAGTTCAGCTGTCTTCTTTTTGTGTTTCGCATCATGCCTGCTTCTGCTTGCTCAGAATGGGGCAAGCAGCCTAAAACTGAGCACTTTTACACAGAAAATAATATCCAAAATGGAAACTACCAGCATTAAAACTGCCCTTCAGCTAAGTCTATAAACGTGGAATTTAGTGTGACTGATAATTTTTATGATCTTATGGTGATATATTAATATTTTAAGAAGCTTTTAGATGGGTCCAAAAGAAGCAGTGCAAGGCAAATGTTTTATGATTGGTATACCTTTAATGAGAACAATAGGATAGGAAAGGAAAGGAAAGGAAAGGAAAGGAAAGGAAAGGAAAGGAAAG
>WNWU01000006.1:5579170-5602946 GCA_012654045.1 Ptyas mucosa | reverse complement strand
AAAGGAAAGGAAAGGAAAGGAAAGGAAAGGAAAGGAAAGGAAAGGAATGGAAGAGGCAGGGGGGAAAATACTGTTGCAATGGAACTATATATATTTGTATGTATGTTTTCCTTTTAAACCCTGCTGTTACCCCAGATGAAAAATTAAAACACAAGTGCAAACAGACTGTCATGATCTCTAAGGAGAAACATAGGCTAAGTAACACATTAACATTCACAAAAAATCAGAATACTGATCGACTTACTTCTTTACTCCAGGCATCCTCACAAATTCTTGGAAAACGGTAAGCAATTACAGGTAATCCTCAACATACAACAGTTCATTTAGTGACTGTTCAAAATTACAACAGCACTGATAAAAATGATTTATGACCGTTTTTCACATTTATGACCCTTGCAGAGTTCCCATGGACATGCGATCAAAACATAGCATCATTGTGAAGGATCTGCACGTTTTTAATGAAAATGACTATGAAAATAAGAACAAACAGAGAAAACATCTCCAAACTTAAGGAGGAAAAACATACCATCTTGTACGTATTGTGATTATGACCAACCAAAATACGCCTTTAAACATCTAAATCTAGGAAGCAAGTGGGCAGACTTGCAAAATCTACTCACCAGAAAAAGTCGGATGAAAAATAGACAAACCCATAAGAAAGAGCACACATACTAAGAAAGAGGACACATACAAAGAATAAAGGCGAATAATTTTTTTTAAAAAAAATTCAATTCCTAATTGAAAGTCTATCACTCTCTCTCTCAAACAAAATCATGATCTTTAAAATGTTAGTTGTCTCCTAAGTGACAGAAAAAGAAACTTGTTCATCTCTAATCAAAAGTCCACCACTGAACTGTAGAACAATCAAATCTCTTCCTCGGTCTTAGTTTGTTATTTTAAAAAAAAATAATAAGGCAGATTATTTTAAATTTCTTTCACCCCATCATTGATGAACTAGGTTTACATATTGCATTAAAACCATTGTTTATATAACCATGATTTGTTGAATAAATTTCAATTGCATAGCTTCAACTTCAATGCTAAACCATAAACCATGATTTACAAATCAAAAGCTGTGCTTACAAACATCTTAAGTGATACCAGACAAGCTGCATTATGGCTTAGCAAGAAGTAGGAATCCAGTCATAAAAATACTGAAAGATTTTGAAGGCCAGGCACATCACAAAAGGACACTCTCTCCTAAAATGTCTTTTGTGCCATACTCTGTTTTAAGTGGCATTACAGATAGTCCTCAATTTACAACCGTTCATTTAGCGACTGTTCTAAGTTACAACATCACTGAAAAGAGTGGCTTATGACCATCTTTCACACTTATGACCATTGCAGCCTCCCCATGGGACCTTCTGACAAACAAAGTCAATGGGAAAGTCAGATTCACTAACAACCATGTTAATAATTCAACAACTGCAGTGATTCACTTAACAAATGTGGCAAGAGCCCTGGTGGTGCAGCAGACTAAAGCACTGTTATTAACACCAGCTGCCTGCAATTACTGCAAGTTCAAATCTCACCAGGCTCAAGGTTGATTCAGCCTTCATCCTTTCAAAGCTAGGTAAAATGAGGACCCAGATTGTGGGGGCAATAAGCTGACTTTGTATGAATATATACAAAAAGTATGAAGGCTATTGCTTAACGCATTGTAAGCCGCCCTGAGTCTCCAGAGAAGGGCAGCATATAAATCAAATAAAAAATAAAATAAAAATAAAATAAAGACATAAAACGGGGCAAATTTCTCACTTAATGAATTTCTCACTTAGCAACATAAATTTTGGGCTCAACTGTGGTCGTTAAATCGAGGACTACCTGTACTTCACAACAGTTCCATTCTTCTCTGAATGGGCAGGGCTGATTCATATTTATGATGGGTGAGCGGTCAAATCTATAACCCTTTTAGAAGAAGATCCACTTGGCTCATCCTTTCCCCCATGTTATTTAACACCGATATGAAGCTATTGGGAAAAAGTATAATCCGTTAATTTGAGGTGAGGTTTCATCAATAGCCTGATGACGCCCATTATGCATTTTTCATCCAGAGATACATATTTCCATTTGTACAATATATGAATCCAAGATACCTGGCAAGGCTTGCTTGCTTATAATTTATTGCAACGTAGGCCCCTTCCTATTTCTTTCTAACTATAGTACAAATATCGCCTGACAAAATCTTTTTCTCTGTTGCATCCTCATCTCATTTTCAGCCCATGCATGAGATAGCCTTAAGTCATCCTCGGCTCTAATGGAGCAAAAGTGGTAGTTTCCCTTTAAGCCAAGAGCAATCAACGGTAGTTTCAAAGCATTTCACATCAAGGTGTGACATATTTGTCACTGATGCCGAGTAGCCTGTTCTGCAGGCCTGCCCCGCAGTTTTGAAAGCATATTCTTCTGAGAGCAAAAGGCAGCAACTATAGACGTCTAGCTGTGTTTCAAAGCCATGTTTATGTTGATCCCCATATGTTTTGTACATTCATGGGATTTGTGCATGCTGGTGTAATTCAGCTCTCTTCCTGAACTATCCCTTTCTTTTCTCTTCCTTATCCCACTTAGCCTTGGCTTGTCAAAAGCAAGGATGCCTGGCACCAAAGATATCAGAGTTCAGATGTCAAAGTCCACCTGCTCTTACTGCACTTCTGTCATTGGCAGATAATCTCCCACTCTTTGATGGCATTCATAAAAGGAAAGAGCAATAAAGCCAGAAGGTTTAACCAATTACTTTGCTTGACACACAATGCATATATGAAATCAGGATGCCCCCGTTTGGCAACAAGTCACCAAAAAAAAAAAAAAATGCAAGACAGGAATTAGCAATGGAAACAGGAAATTTTATCCCAGGATAGTTTTCTGCTGACTCAAAGGCGGATGAATGGCAATTTAATTGAGTAGTGAGCAAAACCCTTTGCTTTGTTGCAGTACATGTAAATTTTCATGGCTTCAGTTCAGTTCATCTGATGATAAAATTTATCTGTGCCTGTCCCCGTTACAGGTAGTCCTCGACTTACAACCATTTGTTTAGTGACCGCTTGAAGTCACAACAGCACTGAAAAATTAACTATGATTTACGATCGTTGCAGCATCCCCATGGTCACATGATCAAAATTTGGGTGCTTGGCAAATGACATGTATTTAGGAGAGCTGCACTGTCCCAGGATCATGTGGATCACCATTTCTAATCTTCCCAGCCAGATTCTGATAAAATAAAATCAATGGAGAAAGCCAGATTCACTTAACAACCGCATGATTGCTTAACATCTGTGGCAAAAACAAAGGTTGCAAAACAGGGCAAAACTCATTTAACAACTGCCTTGCTTTTTTAAAAAATGGAAATTTTCAGCTCAATTGTGGTTATAAGTCAAGGACTACCTGTGTACGTGAATGCAATGCAATGAAACTGAGCTCACCTCCTTTCCTAGCTCAGCTTTTTTTTTCATCAAAACACATAGAAACTTAGTAAACATCAATGCTCTGCCACTATTAAACTTTGATAAGGGTTGTACCAACAAATAAAATTCCAAAGAATTGGGAGGGAGGGGTGTCTTGTATCCCTTTTCCTCAATAAGATTTAAACTTGTTCTAACCCAGAGGTCTCAAACTCAAGGCCCACAGCCAGTGGTGAAATTCAAAATTTTCTACTACCGGTTCTGTGGGCATGGCGTGGCTTGGTGGGCGTAGCAGGGGAAGGATACTGCAAAATCTCCATTCCCACCCCATTCCAGGGGAAGGATCCTGCAAAATCCCCATTCCCTCCCCACTTCCGGGGGAAGGATATTGCAAAATCTCCTTCTCCACTCTGGGGCCAGCCAGAAGTGGTATTTGCCGATTCTCTGAACTACTCAAAATTTCCACTACCAGTTCTTCAGAACCTATCAGAACCTGCTGGATTTCACCTCTGCCCGCGGCTCATGTGGTGCTTAGATCTGGCCTGCAGGGCTGCCCTGGAAATAACGAAGGACCGGCCCACTGTGCCTCTGCCAGAGAAAACGTGTGGTCCTCACAAGCTCCGTTTTTGGTTGGGACGGCCTCCTGCAACCCTCTGCCAGCGAAAACGGAGCTCCCAGCTCGGTAACCTGTTTTCGCTGACAGAGTGCTCGGGCCACCACAGGCAGTCCCTGACACGAGTGACATCAAGCTGGCCACGCCCACCCTGACCCCAACACAACTCTGATGCTGCCCTCAATGAAATTGAGTTTGACATCCCTGTTCTAACCTCTACGATGCAACAATCAGACCCTGTAGATGTCATTTCACTTCTGAGACATAATTAGCCCTGAACTTTGCACTTTGGACAAAAGCAGAAATAAAAGGTTACCTTATCTAACACATACATAGGCACAAGCACCTTCCATGTGACATGACAGGCTGCAGCCTTGTAATCCAAGACCCCATGTTTCCCCTGTTACTATAAATTTTCTAGGTACTGAGATGAGAACAGCTCTGGCTAATGAACAGACCTGTTACACTATGCCGTGAATGCTTTTAAGTGATTCAATTTGAAGCCAGAACTACATTTTTAGATTGCAAAAGGCCCTGCCGCTGCTATAGGGAACATGTCCTTAGCACAGTGGAATCATTCGGTATAATTAAACAAGCTTTAATTCAATTATAAAAACTGCAATACAAATAAGATCATGTTTAGATGTATGTCATCATCTAATGTTTCTCCCTATCCTGGTCAAAAAAAAGTTATCTAAGTTTAGCTGGCAGGAAAGCTGACCGCAGGTAGGACTTTGCAATGATTATGTCTCTTTTTCCATTATAAGACTGCTTCACTCAGTTATATTTTTAGAACATCTATTCCTGTTGAATGACGTCCAGATATTTTGGGATTTGAATTTTTGCCTCATACAAAAAAAAAAAGGGAGCGGGAGCAGAGTTTTGAAAATTGGATTCACTTACTTCTTCCAAATTGGCTGTGTGACTCATCCTGCTGAAATGCCAAAAAGAATCCACAGGCAGAAACTGCTCAAAATTTGGGATCCGCGTTGTAACATTGTCAAAATGTCTCTTATTTTTCTGAAATCCTGAATTGGTTTAGCGCTTGGCTTGAGTCCCAATCAAATGTCAAAAAGTCAATCTGTATTTGGTTCAGTACATGACACCACTGATCAATTATAGACTTCACAAAGGCTTTCCAGAAGATATCGTGTACACAGCTGACATCTACATTGGCTCTGCATGTTGAAATCTAACGACCGGCTCTGAAGGAAAGGGATCTAGAATTTGGTTAGAAAACACACTTAGCTGGTAGAAAGCAGGTCCTTTAACAATCTCCCTTGAAATAAGGAAATATATTAACTGTAAAAACACTGCCACAAAATCAGGAACTATTAGGCATTACATGCTCCCAGAGACATTATACTGTACCTATATAGCTAGATGTCATTAAAAATGACGTGTAACTATATGTAACCCTTCCACTGTAGGATAGCACTAGCCAGGTGCAAGGGCCTGAACTCTGACTTTACAACAGACTGTTGCTGTATTCATGGCAACAAACATGCATATGTATAATTTAAACAACTATTGATTTCTCCGACCCATGCATGAATAATGTATACTGACATAATCATTTCCCTTAAATCATTTTTCTTCTTTGGGTAAGTAGAGGGCAAATTTTTAACCAGCATATGGAAGGGCAAAAACCATTTGGTGCTATGTACGAAGAGCAAATAATATAATGCAGCTGATGACCCAGAAAACCATGTTGCAGTTCCTATGTCTGTCTGCTATATGTCCACGTCAAGAGAGCTAAAGATTGCATTCTCAAGATATGCATGGCTTGCCCCATCCTGTCTCCTAGTTAAATGGTATTACATTGTGTACTAGCAGTACATTACACAGAACAATTGGGTCTGTTACTACAAAGCATGCCAGGAACTTATCATTTCCTTCCCAACTTCCTTTTTCTTTTTCTTCTCCAGAGGAGAGATAATAGAAACCCTTGGTGGCATGTCTAGGATCACTTTCCCTCATTTGCATGAGACCTTTTTAAGGTATTGTTTCAGGGCGCATCTAGATAGCCAGTTAATTCAGTTTTGAAGCAGGAGAGAGTATACTAGGTTAAAATTTAGCTTCTCTTCACAACCGATCTCTACTCTGCCTAAGAAAGGAGGCAGAGAATTGTCATAACCATTTACTGAAGCAAGTTAAAATGCATGGATTGGTGGACTTTGCTGCCAGCAGAAAGAGTATCCACTAATTGTTCCCCGTCACAGGCTGAGTCTGGGGGAGAAGGCAAGTTTAGACAGATGGCTAGAATGCCAGGTTTAGCCATCTGCCAGAAGCTTTACAGCTGACAAGATCCTTCTGCAAGCACCAGGAGTAGAGATGAGCTCAAAGACACAAAAAATAAAAGAGAGAAATGCCCTAGCCTACAACTTTTTCTAACAAACTTGATGCAACTATTTTTCATGTTGCTGGATAAGAGAAGTCCTGGCCTAGTACTTTTTCAAATGATATTTAAGAGTCCTGCTTTTAACAGTTTGTTAACTATTAACACCTCTGGCGGAAACAATGAATGGTCATTCCAGAATCTACATATGTTAGATGGGTAATCATGTTTTGTAAAAAGTGGTTGCAAACAACAAGCAGGGTTTTGGATCCCACATGCATACAGTAATATCATCAACTTATAAAATCCTACTCCAAGGCATAAGATGTTTGGATGTAGCCAGGGGCTCCATAGTGATTTTATTTTTTTTGTGCTTTCAAGTCTGTGTTGACTCCTGGCCTGATTGCAGCCCTCATAATGAGATATATTGGGTCTTCCCTTTCAGATTCATGAGTAACGTATCATCAATAAAAACTACTTTTTGGATACTCGTTTAAATGTAATCCTGGATTAAGGGATCTTGACTACTAGTAATCCTGGATTAAGAGATCTTGACTAGTGGTTAAAGTACCAGGCTAGAAACCAGGAGGCCCTTGAATTCTAATTTCGTCTTAGGCAAAAAAACTAGTTGGGTGGTCTTGGGCCAGTCACAGTCTCTCAGTCCTGGTAAACAGTTAGTGGCAAACCACTTCTGAAATCTTGCCAAGAAAATAACTGTTTATCCTTTCGGTACTATGATGTCTAGAGTTTTTCCTTTCGCTGGCTTGTGGCATTGTGGGCAACAGTATATACGAGTAAAAGCTGACTTCAAGTACAGAAACGTACATGGACTAATGACCAGAACATAAACTAAACCATGATTCATATAGAATTTTAAAACCTTAATCAGCCCTTAACCTATCAAGATAAAATAAAACACTTCAACCTAATAAAAATTTTAAAAACACATGCAGTTGCTGGACCTGGGAAATCAAAAAGTTAGCAAGCAATTGCTGTTTTATGTCATCCCATTTGTTACTGTCTCAGAGTAAATGAGATGCACCACTCAAATGGGTAGCAGCCAATCTGGATGGGAATCCAGACCATTTGCAGTGACTGACTCACCCTGGCCCTCTCACCCCAGCCAACGCACTGTGGGACAACTCTCACCATGGGACAATTCAATGCAAAATAACTCAATGGAGAGACAAGTGAATTGCAG
This sequence comes from Ptyas mucosa, assembly GCA_012654045.1. Classification (NCBI taxonomy): domain Eukaryota; kingdom Metazoa; phylum Chordata; class Lepidosauria; order Squamata; family Colubridae; genus Ptyas; species Ptyas mucosa. The sequence continues at coordinate 5,595,399 of WNWU01000006.1, read as the reverse complement.
TGACTGCCTTGTCTTGCTTTAGGTTTGAACCTTCTCAAGTTAGAAGTCTTCGACGCTGGGTGAGCTGCAATTCTACTTGTCCCACTCTTGAGTTATGCCGCATTGAACTGTTCTGCGGTTGGCCATGGCAAGATAGCCGAGGCGAGTTGACCAAGGATATTTGGCTGGGGCAGGTTGGCCACAGTCAGACAACCAGGGCAAGTCAGCCAGGGAGATTTGGCCATGGCAAGTTGTCCCATTCCATCTGGATGGCTTCACAGTTGGTCCTGAGTCAGTTCCAATTGTTTTTAAGACAAGAAAAACAAATTTTGGTGAAAAATCCTTAGTGACAGTATTGAGTTTGGTGCCTCATAAAGCAAGATTGAAAGAGGAGATATTATCTACTTTCAGCCTGCTGCTGAAAAGTACAATGAAAAAAGATATGGCAACTCACATTTTGAGGGTTACCTCTAGGGACTTATTTCATATCTATGACTCTTCCTTTTTTACCAATGCAAATAGGAATGGGATCAGAGATGGGATCGGAGATCAACTTAACCCAAACAATCACTGAGTTCTTGAGGCTAAATGAATCCGCCCATAATCCTCAGGTTGATTAGGTTATGACATTTGCAGAACATGCTAATTTCTTCTATGGCCCTCTTAAATGTGTCATAACAAACTTAAAGAACTGATTATGATTTTGTCCTGTTATCAAATCACATCCCAGAGCCACTTCAGAGATAACTAATTTCTTTCACCTCTAGCCAGCAACTAAAAGCAAACATAGATGCTAATCATGCAATTTGCCATTGTGCAATTAGCCTTTTAAAAGCAAATTGCAGGAGCAGGTGCCTGAATTCAGATTAGGAACATCTAATCTTCTCCCCGTCTGCAATAGTTATAATCCATATTGGGGAATAAGGCTTTCAAGCCTTGGTCTACTACTCTATAACAACTTTTTTATTTTTAGTGTCTATGTTGTGGATGATTGTTGATCGAATAAGCTTTTTAAGATTTAAAATAATCTTGTAGCACTTCATTTTTAAGTTTGGCATTCAAACAAGACAATTTGTTTTCTTCCCAATATACTTAAAAGCTGACTTTTGGAAATCAACACTTGGATCACTTAATCAGTTTTAAAGGCTGCCCACTCATCAATAATGCTGGTCAGATCTTATACATGGTGAATGTCCTATAGGCAGATATGAGGTACAGTGTGTGAATTTCCACAGTAACGGAAATGGTGATTGTGATTTCCCAACAATCACATTATTAACCATGACTTTGCTCATTGCAGCATCCTTCAGCACACACCATAACAGATCCATGCAAAATGGTCCTGAATCTAGGAAGAATATATGGATGGCCATACTGCTGCCCCCTACTGCTGTGACAAACAAGCAATAGGTCTACTAATATTTTATTAACATGTTTAGCAAATAGCAGGACGGTGTAGGAAATAGTCTGATGGTCTAGGACAGGCGTGTCCAACCTGTGGCTCATGGGCCACATTCGGCCCTGGTCAACTAGTAATCCAGCCTCATAAGATAATTTTTAAAAACTAAAAATTAAGGGAGGGAGAGCAGACATCGAGAAGAATCGAGAAGTTGTGGGTGCCCTATTCTTGGAGGTTATCAAGAAGAGACTGGAAAACCATTTGTCCAGAATGGTATAGGGCAGGGGTGCCAAACTCACAACGACACATTGTTGTCATGTGATGTATCACAACTTTTTTTCCCCTTCGCTAAACTGGGGGTGGGCGTGGCCAGTACGTGACACATCCGGCCCATGGGCCACAAGTTTGACATCCCTGGTATAGGATTTCCTACATGAGCAGATGTTGGACTAGAATCTTCAAGGTCCCTTCCAACCCTATTATTCTTTGCTCTATGTCAGTGATGATGAACTTTTTAGACACCGAGTGTCCAAACTACATGTGCACTCATGGCCAAACTGAAAGGTGCATGCGAACACGGACATGCGAGCACATGCATGGACATGTGTGTACATGCAAGTACATGTGCATGCACAGATGTGTGCAGACATGCACATATGCGCAGCAGAGACCCAAAGACCAGCTGGCCGGTGGGGCATCCCAACACCGGCAGCGCAGCAAGAGGTAAGATCTTTTTCTTTCATGAGCTTCTGTTTCGTCATTTGCAGGGAAACAGAAGCTCATGAAAGAAATGCCATGGAATTCTGACCTGGGATGACGGCTCACGTGTCAGCGGAGAGGGCTGTGCGTGACATCTCTGGCACACATGCCATAGGTTTGCCATCATGGCTCTATGTTCTAAAGCAGGGCTGTCAAACTCATGGCCTGCAGGCCAGATGCATCATGTGCTAGCCATGCCCATGCCCCAGTTTAGCAAGAAGGGGAAGTCAAGTTTGACACCCCTGTTCCAGTGGTGGGTTACCCTCGGTTCGCACCGGCTCTATAGAACTGGTAGTAAAACTGGCAGGAGGCTCCACCCACTGACCCTGATGTCATCAGAACGCTTCTGCGCATGCACAGAAGCTTCTGCGCATGTGCAGGAGAGCACACCTGCGAGCAAAGCACGCACGTGTAGCCCCGTTGCAAACCGATAGTAAAGGTAAGTAGAACCCATCCCTGCCCTGTTCTAAAGGAAGTGTCAGGTTTCGACGTAATCTCAAATAAATTTCATTCTCAAACCCAAAGTCTTTGATGAATCTCTCATTTATTGAAGAATTTACAATCCGACCTGAACTCATATGCAGCCAAAACTGATTCTCTGAAACCAACCGCTCCCTTTCCGCTTCTCAAAACCTCAATGCCCATTGGCCATCTTCCAAGTCAGTCTCTTCTGCCAACTACTTCAGATCACAGGAATGTCCCCCTCCCTCCATCACCTGGGTAACGTTATCTACTAAGGGGGAGAAGAACACTAGATCAAATGCCAAGCTACTAAAACTTCAAACTGCTTCTGCTAGCTATTTTTTTCTTCTTTTCTCTTGGATCTTCATGGCAGCGATGAAAATAGAACAAATTAGATCGCTGACAGGAAGTTTGTTATTTAGCTACATTAACTGTGTTATATAATTTATATGCAGCCCAAGACAATTCCTTTTTACTCGGTGCAGTTTAGGCAGGTCAAAAGGTTGGATAACCGTGAGCTTGGGTTTGGCTGAAAAGTGATTCAGTGTTGCAAGGAGATGAAAACACTGCTTATTTCCTGAATGAAGCGGGAAGAAAAGTACCGTAGTGAATTTAACATTTTCTGCAAATACAGAGCTACAAATATATCCAACCACTCCAGCTCCAATAAGCTCGAACTATCCAATCAAACCAGGTTTAAAAATGTATTTTCCAAAAATAGTGGAAAAAAATAGATGAGCTAGAAAAAGCTTCAGGCTGCTTTATTTGATGTGTTGTAAAAGGTACATTCATATTTCACTTTCTGGAAAGAAAATTGGAGGCTAAATCACTTGTCCTGCAGAAGTAGTATATATATATATTTTCAAAATTATTATCCCAGTTTTTCACTCACTGTGAGTTAGTTTATTTTTTGTATGTTCTTTGATCTCACAAACTGGATTACTTTCTGGACCAATTAGCAAAAAGATCCCATTATAAATGTGAGATATTGAACAAAGATATTTCTCTTGCAAGGCAAATCATATTTTGAGATTCAGAAAGATGGGAATAAATGCTGCCTGTTTTCACCGCAGAGTTACTCAGATTTGTTTATTTGTACTTTGCCTCTTCAAAAGGCTTAATATTACAATCTAAAAGCCTAGCATTACAATCCATATGCATACTCATATGGAGATGGGGCACATTAAGCTGATTAAAATTTATATGAACCCAAATCAAGTGTATTAAATAGTAAACACAAATATAACGTTCCAAGTCTCCCTGATAGGACATCATAGTCTCTTTTACATTAATTTCCACTAATATCAATTGATGGGAATAGAAAATGTCTGTCTTCACAACAGTTACATTAAGAGATTTAGGCCATGGCAACCGGGAAATCTCAGAACAGCAGGGTTCCAGATGGGAAAGACCATGTCAAGAAGACTATTTTGTATAAACGGAAAGAACCCCCCAAAATCTGGACCTTTCCAGCTTCCCTTTTGCATCAAAACATGGAACAAACATGCCCCAGCAACTTTTTTTCTGTCAGATCTCCATGTTATTGTCTTTTTTTTTTTGTTCCCAACACTTTCAGCATGAGACAGCTTTAACGAGTAGTTTTCACCATAAGTTGGTAGTAATCAGCAGTTTCAAAGCGTGTGAAAGTGTGTAAGGTATGTTGCACTTGCCAACAGTTCTGTCAAATGATCTGTATAGAATGGAATTGGCACTTAATTGGCCATTGCCGCCCTCTCCAATTCTAAAGCACTTTCCTGCACTGCAATTTCTTTTTCCTGGTCCCCCCCCACCATCAGCCAGAAGCATGTTTAAGATGACCCTTTTTGAGGGTTCTTTAGTCTTCTGCTTTACCAAGCACTCAACCAGGCAGAATTTTGAAAGAAAACTAATTCCACGCTCTCCAGGAGAAAAATGGATTCAGCTGTCTTTCGAAACTCACAATTTACACAATCCCTCTGAAAAACTGTTTGCAGAGCATGGCCATCCATAAGGGAGGAAAGGAGACAAATGATCATCCGTGCGTGATGATGTCATCTTGCAATGTCACGACTTACATACTAGCATCAGATGGTGAGATGCAAGAACACAATAAGACATTTGTGGGATCGTATTATTGCATGCCTTGTGGTCATTTTGGTGTCATTGCAGTGTGCTTGGGTACCACTTCTGCAGAAACGCATTATTCTGAAAAAGCATTAAAACTATGCTCTAAATATCTTTTAAAGCCCACGTTCACATGCCCACTGAACACTCTGTATCTGTGTCTGCTCTTTCAATAAGGAGTCTAAGCATCTCTCACAATTTTGAAAACCAATCTATGCGCATACATTCATAGAGCTCTATGATGCTTGCAGCATCAATTGCCTTTATGACCCCATTCAATTCTCTTTCTTCACTGAAACTTGTGATATCAGCTAGTTTTCACATGTTAGCATGAAGGATGATTCTACTCCATTAGTTGATGCCGTCCATTTCAAGGCCATTGAGCCAGCACTGTCTGAAGACATTTCCGTGGTCATGATGTTACAGAGCACTGTTACCTTCCTACTGAAGTGGTACCTATATATCTGCTCACATTTGCATGCTTTCAAACTGATAGGTTGGCAGGAGCTAGGTCGAGGATGGGAGCTCTCATTAAGAAAATCAGAAGGTTTAACCAATCACTTTACTTAGTATTCCATGCAGACACAACATCAGAACACACTCTTGGCAAAGGGATTAACAATGGCAGAGCAAAACAAAATAATTCCTAGAGCAAGATGAGCAGGTACCGCTTTCTTCCAAATAGACAGCTCACAGCTTTTGCAATCAAAGACACGATGCAGTTTGCTGAATTGAGCTTCTCTGAGGAAGACAACGGATGGGGATAATGGCAGGGGTGGGTTCTACTTAGCTTTATTACCAGTTCACAACGGATCGCATGTGCAGATCACCTATGACAATATCTGGGGTGGTGGGCAGAGCCTCCTGCCGGTTTTACTACCGGTTCTTGCAAACCGGTCCGTACCGAGGGCAACCCACCACTGGATAATGGGATACCACATGGTTACAAATGGTAGATGACATCACCTGAAGCAAATAAGGCAGGATAACCGCTCTATATCTGAAAGCATTAATTGACCAAGGAATGACATGGGAGCAATGATGGAGACAACATTGCTAAAACGTACCCTGTGCTCATTACCCAAGGACCACGTATATACATAATACAAGACTCCTTACCAAAATCTTGGCACTGCTCTGAACTCCTTTTTTGTAGGCGTTTGAGATTGCACTGCTAAAATTCAGCAGCAAGCTCCAATGTCAATACAACTGATAGAAAGTGATCAGTCAAACAGTGTCTAGGCCTTGCCATCAAAGTGCAAAATTGTTAGGCTTGGCATGCTTATTCAAACTGAATTTATCCAGATGTTCAGATGGACTTTATTAGTATCACAGCCTACTCCTCTTTTGGGGTTGAAGCAAGTGTTTTAAATTGTCATGAAGGGAATGGGAAATAGTTCCAAATAGACAGCTTATTCACGATGCATTTCTTTAAATGGGAAGCTGTAAGTATAAATCAGATATGAATTAGGTATGGCACAGTTTCTTCCATTTTTTTCCAATTATTTTCCAAACTGCAAGGCACATTTTTCAACAACAAGCAATTTAGGGAAGATTTAAACATTGCCTGACCTTCCATAAAGTTTTGCACGAAGGTTTCTGTCAACTTTTTACCTGTTGGAGCATTTACTATTAAGACTGTGTAATCTTAAACCATTCCTTTTGCTAATAATACCATACCTTCCATTTAAGGGGGGGGAAATGTTATTTTCCACTCTATGCTGCTCTAGTCTACTTGTATGTTTCTGCTGCATCAGCATGCCTTAAATAAGTTCAGGAGGTTCGCTTGTCACTTGGTCCCACTTTCTGACCAAGCAACAAGTGGATATCTGTGATCTTTGAATACCAAAACTGCATCTGAGATGGAGCATATGACAAATAGAGATAAATAAAATTATTTTCATCATGTATGCGCTGACAATAATATCCCTAGTTGGCATGGGATACTGTGCAACTCCATAAAACAAAATACTATTCCAGTTACTGAGCCCTCATATTAAAATACTGAAATCTCATAGTTCTGTGTGATTGTGACTGTGATGAAAAATGTTGCCAATTTCTAAGTTACAGTACATTAACAATGAATCCTTCCTGCAGTTAAAGGGAAATCTGTTAAGTAACTCAAAACATTATGGCAAAATTGTTCCCCAATATGATGAGTTTGTAACTCTTCAGCATTAGAAATATCTATCGTATTTTGCATGGCCCTATAAGCCTTCCTTATTGCCACATGAAAATCAACACAACTGCTTCCTTATTGAGACAAGGAGGTTACATGTGAATCAAATATCACAGAACCCGTGCCATTTTAGAGATAAGAAATTCAGGATTTATCCAACAATTCATTATATCAAATATATTTACATTTAGCCAGCAGTAAATGGTTAAGATTCTTTAAGAAGTACTACCAAAATCTTGAATCCAAGGAATGGATGAAAATAAGGGTTGGTTTCAAGCAGCCTTGTTTGATTTTGCCCTTTTTGTCCTTTAGGAACATTAATTTGTTTTGCACAGAGAAGAAATATCCAGATTCTCCACAATTTACAAGACCGGGCCTTTATGAAATAGCCATTGCAAAATCAGTTTTCCAAGTAGACTTCCTTTGGGATACTTCCTTGGCAAGTGTATGACCTGCCAATTTTACTAAGGGCTAAACTAACATCTCTGGGGACTGTGATCCCATACCTTTTCTTCCAGTAATAGGATTTGTTTGCAGCTAATGAAATAGGCTTTTACTTTGACAACACCCTTTCCTGGATGACATCTGGTCAGGCGGCATCAACTTCCCCTCACCCCCCCCCCCAAAAAAAAGTTAATGACAACTGAGTTGGAGAGAGAATTTCCTCCTTTTCTTCAACACATTGGTACAGAAATTGATAATCCCCAAAGACCTCGATGTTTCTCCTTCCTCTCCCATCCCATTTCTTAGTTGCCCCAGCCACAGTAGTTTATCATGTCCAATTAGCCATCTGCCATGCTGATATCATGATACAAAAGATGTGCTCAGCCTTCCACCATAACCCATCAGCGGGGCCTTTGTTCAAGCTGACAAATCGGAATCAGACCCCATTGTTCTTGTCTGACGCTCTTGTCCGCATGTAGGCTGCTACTTCTGATTAAAACAGCAGGAGTACCACAGGGCCCTCCAGGACTCAGGATCTGTGCCAGGAACACAACACAGTATCATAAACCTTCTACTTAGCTGTAAGTATTTGATTAGCAGAGTATATTGGGTTATATTATTCTCTTTAGAGTTTGCCCACTGCAAAACGTGCAGGGATTGGGGGTTTTACTATTTGATTAGCAATTAATGTATAATTTGATAAGTTGGCATGTGTAAGGAGCAGCATTGCACCAAGCTTGAACTGAACTTATTTCTCGCTCCCCAAAACCCCATTTCTATAAAGAAATAAGCAGAACTTCCTAGCAGACTACTGCTCATAATGCCACAAGTCTATTCTGTACTAAAGGTAGTCCTTGGGTTATAAAAAGAAATTGGGACCAGAATTTTCATCACTAAGTAACATGGTTGTAAAGTGTGAAGTAATGTCACTTCATCGCATCTGGAAGTCCCGGTCACCCTCATAAATCTAGAACCATACAGATTGTTAAGCAGAGAGAGGCAGGAGTCCCAAGAAAGCAATGTGCAGGTACCGGTAGATGTGCAGGTACTGTGGCAGGCAACGGGTACTTCAGGCAAGCAGGCAAATGAAAAAGCACCGGAAGGGACTTCCTGCCAGCTTCCCCATGGATTTTGCTTGAGGGAAGCCAGCAGGAAATGTCAGAAATCACAATCAGGTGATCATGGGGACCTGAGACGGTGGGAACTCTGAGGGCCAGTCATAAGTCCCCCTCATTGAGCAATGTTATAACTTTAAACTTAGTTGAACCCATGGTTGTAACCCATCATTCTGACCTATATATCAGAAATGCTGGCATGGCCTATGTACACAGACAGTACTACATACAAACCATCTGGAAAAAGATGCCTACCCTCAGCAACAAGGTTTTTCCCGAGATCCCAATGCTCTGCTGTTGTCTAGAAGAGTCACAAGACCTGACACTTCACCCAAGCCTTTGGTTAGACCCCTCATGTCATCATGTTTGCCATCTTTCATCTTTATCTCTTTTTTTGTATTATAGATTTGATTGTAATTTGTTTGAGTGTAGTGAACTGTCCAAAAGTGTTGAGAGTTGGGTAAAATACAAGTTTAATAAATTATCATCATCTAAAAGAGCTGAGCTGGTGCAGTGGTTAGAAGCATTTTAAAAAGCCCCAATAAAAGCATCCTACTAGGAGTCACAGATCACTGCTGTGATAGCCCTCCTATCATAGCAGCCCAATTCCAGTTGCCACTGGAAAAAAACTATAGACAACCTTCAGTCAAATAATTTACCTATCCTTTGGAAACGTCTATTCACCAAATCTACTCACTAACAGCACTTAATTTTGTTTTTTGGTGTGACCACAAAGGCACTAAGACTTTTTCAATTACTGGAAACACAGAGTAAAACAAAAGTTAAATATATTTTAATACCTACAGTACATGAAGTCAATAGGCGAGGACATTATCAGTAATGTCAGAGTCAGGTATTATCAGTAAACAAATGACACTCAGTTGTATATCTCAATGGGGAGCGAGGAGGAGGAGTCTTGGAAGATAGAAAATACTAACATGCACTATAATTCTTCCTGTCTTTCAATAGACAACTACCACATCAGTTTTTATCTATACCCACATAATCCTAAAAGACAGGTTGTTTTCTACACATTGAGCCCTTCTGTCTTTAGGCAAATAGTTGCTGGAAAACTTAATACTGAGCCTCTCTATTAGCCAATTTCTGATGCCTTCCTTTTGAAAAGGTTGCCCCTTGTTCTGAACATTAAAGTCCAGCCTATTGTAATACTGACTTAATTGCAGAGATTTTTAAACTCCCAAGTAATACAGATTATCATTAGCACTGGTGAAACTCCCACTCTAAACCAAGAGTTGCTAGCCCTTTATTCAGTGTGAACTGCCAGACAACGTTAAATGTCTGAGTATCCTGCTGATCTTCATATTAGAGGAACAATCATTGCCTCCCACCAAGCAGCAAAGCCTGTTTCTCCTCTCCCTACACAGGACATATGACCCCACAAAATAATTTCTATTATAGAAACGACCAGGCACTTCAACCTACCAATCGCTACTATTAAAATGAAGATAATTCCTTTTCATTATCCTCAGCGAAGCATAATGTGATCAAAAAACTTTCTGTGTACCTAATTGCAGTAGTTTTGTTTCACTAACAAAAATAAAAGCCAAAATCCATGCCTGTTGTAAAGAGAGAATATGAGGCTGAATTTCATGTTCCACCTTAGACACCAGTTTCTTTTCTGTAAACTTGAGACCCAAAAATGGAAGAAACATTCCTTGAAGGAGGGATATGTTGTCACTAGTGAGCCAAAAGCAGATCCAAACTAACTCAATTGAATTTCAAGAGCTCATTGAAAGGGGTATGGATACAACCTCTTTCTTACCAGGATATAAACATCTATCTATCCATTGACAAAAACTGTGGACAAGTCTTGGTCTGAATAAAGATATTGTCAGGATAGGAATCTAAAATAGAAATCTTTTCTGAAAATTTACCAGGAATCTCTCCTCGATTCCTGAATAGATAATTTGGCCCTCCACAAATTGTTAGACAATAATACCAATCCATCATGATAAAACCTGCTGTTTAGAGCTGGATATAGTCTTGTCACAGAGATGAATCCTAAATGTCTCCAGCTTGACCTTGGGCACTTTTAAGACAAACTATTATGTCTCTCAATAAACTTACATTTAATCTGGTCAGCCACTAACTGAGTCATATCTCCTTATTGAAGGTTCTAGCAACATTCAGTTGCAGGAACTGTGAATGGTTGCCATTTTAACCAATCCTGTCCTCGCTCACTTTCTCCTGGAGATGTTTAATAGCTTATGATCTCTTGTGCCAAGAAAGGATAGGCAAAGCTTTGCTTCTTTCTTAGAAGCAAGCTAGATAGCATCTTACTCATTCGCTGGCTAGCAAAAGTAGGCTTACCTTGAATGTTGTAGTTTATTAGTGCTAAGATGGCATAGACCAGGGATGTCAAACTCACATTGTCAGGGCGGTGTCACGTGACTCATCTGGCCCACGGGCCACGAGTTCAACAGCCCTGGCACAGACATTGCTGCCAGCGCTCTCCCAATGAATTCCGCAGTAGACACTCTTGCTTTTCTATTCACTTTATTTCCTACTCTTTTACTTGGAGCACTAATTAGGTAGGACGATAGAAATGCCCCAGAGGTTTAACAGAGGTCCCTAGAACGTATTGGTTCATTACTAGTATCTAGTAATTTTTTCACAGCACCCCTTACTAGTATCACTCTATTTCCTGTGAAACTATTTAAAATTCCGTCAGTGCTTCTGAGACTTCACTATAGCACCCCAAGGATACCTATGAAGTTGTAGTACCCTTGCATGGTTGATGGGATGAACCCTCCTCCCCCCACCCAAAAAAACCCCTCAATGATTGGGGACAAAATTAATCTTTTTTTTCCTTTTTTTTTTTTTTGCTACAATACAGACTGAGCTAAAGTGTTTGCACAAAACATTTATTCTGCTATTAATTAAGTTATTGCAGACTTAATTGCCTTCAGAGGCTTGCCTGGTTCCTGCCAAGATACAAAGACAGATTTTTTTTGGAGATAAGAAACACATGAAACTTCTGCCTGAAAAGATTAGGCATCTTTCTCAGTAGCTATGTTCACACAGCATGGATGATAAAATTGGTTCTTTCTCTATGCTAAAGATTTATCCCTTTCTGCCAACAGCACATTATCCTCATCTCAATTAATAGGACAGCAGCCATTTTCAAGGCCTCCAGCCACTGCAAAAAAAGGTTGGCTGACCGAGGTGCATGGGTGTGAGTGTCTGTAATTTAGTGATATAGTATCCACACTTTTCTTTCTATTCTCCCTTCCACCTATGAATGAAGAAAAGATCACAGAATTCCCATCACTAGTTCATTAGCTCAAGAAGGAATTAAAGCTTTCTTAATCATTTCAAATGTATTTGAACAATGTGACTGGCTGAAATACTTAGCTTAGCCCCATATAGCCCTGGAGTTGTTAGGTGTTAAAACTAATCCTGTTGGGGATTGGGTTAGGGTGTTCATATAAGACACAAGCTTTCCTTGACCCAGTTAAACATATGAGAAGGAGACTGGGGTCTGTGTTCTTTGATTATTTTGAAGACACGCCTTTTCCTTTTCTCTGTTTTTTTTAAAGCATTTGACTCAATTGCCATTTAATTTTGTTCACTGAGGGCTCATTTTGGCTTTTCATGTTTTTTATTTTTGCTGTGTTTTAGTGATATAGTAGCTAAACTGTTGGATGAGGATTGGAGAGAAAGCCAAATTTAATCTTCCACTCTAGCACAGAACACTGGGTCAGTCACTCTCTTTCCATCCAACCCACCTCACAGGATCATTGTGGTGAGAACGAAATGAGTTTATCTGAATAAACTATCTTCAATTCAGGGAGGAAAGGCAGACTTTATCAGAATATTCATGACTGGGAAGACTTGGTAACAAAGTCAGCCAATGAATAGGCACAGCAATTAAGTCAGCCAATTGGGAGCTGAGACAGACTGGAGCTAGGGTGTGTCTTAGTCTGCAGCTTCAGAGTCTGTGCTGAGAAACCAAACAGTGTGTGTATGCTGTCTGCTCTGCTGAAATTAAACTAAGTGTTCTCTCCTGCCTTGTGTTGTAACTGCTACTACGTTGAAGAAGACTCTATATTGGTATTGTAAATACTTCATCTGTTATTATGTATATAAAGAAGCTAATGAATCCAGCTGAATCAGTTATCTGTGTGTGCTTCTGGATTTGATTTTTGCATGAAACTCTGACAGACTCTACATTTAATAAATCAGGTAAATAAATCATGAAATATATTTTTAAAAAATTCTGTGAGGGAAAAGGAGCAGGATTTTTATTTAAAGGTAAAAGAAGCATAGGGCATAACAAAGGACTGTGACATACAAGAGGTTACTAAAGCATAGTTTACTTTTTTTACTGTTCTGTGCTCAGGCCTGCTTTGCAATATTAAAGTTGTACTTTCAAAATCCCTTCCATAAACCCCTTTATCCTAATCAATTTAGTCCTGGGCTGGTATTCTAGGCTACAGAAAGTATTAAGTGCAGAGTCTGCCTCCAAAGAATATAGAGAGCAAACCTGTCCTAGCTCATGATCAGACATGTTGATATTTCAAATAATAAATTGCAGGTAGACTTTCACTTACAACCTCACTTGAGCCCAGAATTATAGCCATTACCCAATGTTATCACATTTTTGCAGCGGTTGTTAAGCAAATTGCCACGGTCACTGAGTGAATCACCACTGTCATTAAGTAAATCTGCCATCATTAAGCAAACACTGTGGTTGGTAAGCAAACTCATTATTAGCAATGGATGTTTTCTGACATAAACCAGAAGTAAAACACAAAGCTACATGTAGTCTTCAAAACAGGACCCTCGCCAAGGACCCAAAATTGTATTTTATAAATTATAAAGAGAGAAAAAATAATGACTAGACAGTAATCACATTTGATTTTAGGTGAACTTTCAATGCATATCCAATGAAATCAAGTTTAGTTTTGGGAAGGACTCTCATTAGTTTTGGAGCTACCAAGAGGTGTCCATTCTCAAACTCCCCATTGCTCTCCTCGTGAACCCCAATGAAGAGGATTCATTGTTCATCCCCTTCTGTAACAGTCCTAACAAGCACAATAAAGAAGGAAATGTGAATCCTGGACTGGGGGATGGAAGGAGAAAGAGGACCTGATTCTGAGATAAGAAGCGAAAGATCCTAGATTGGGGACAGGAGGGTAAAGAATTGGGTGTCGAACTAGTGGCCATATTTTTGAGGACAGTGGCAGGAAAACAGGCAGACAGCAAAATGTCAGGGAAGCATGTGATGGCTGGGCACGGGCAAAGGAGTATGACAGATCAAAGGAAGAAGAGAGAATACCAGGGACACAGGATGGGGAAGTGAAGAACTAGAAGAACATAGGACAAGGAAGCAGGAATCTAGGTGGACACAGAAGGAGAATTAACTAAATGAATTGGGGGGGATATGGATGAGGCAAAGCTGTTTGGTGTCTGCCCCCTTAAAAACAAAAGAGCAAGGCTATACATTTTAGTTCTGTTAGATTCCTGGGCAGACAGCTATTCAGAATTGAATAACCAGATATATCTAAAAAATATCAGGTGTAAAATCCAACCAAGCATTTTCTTTCCTAATATATAAGTCCAGTCTTTTTCCCAGGTTTAAGCTGAAGTCTGTTTGTAGAGACACTGGATCAAATATGTTGGGAGATTCTATATTTTCACCATTTAAATAACTGTCTGCTTCCTCCAGTCAAAATTTGAAAGATGATACATCATCAAAATAACTACATTTAGGAACTGCCAGACAGTTTCAGAAAGAATTTGTCCATGGTGGATTTGCAAATTCTGAGAACTGAATTTAGAAGCTCAAAAAAGTGCTTGTATGGCTTGCATTTGCAGAGGGAAAACTTACAGAAGAAGGAACCAACCGGCAACCCGTGTCGAGTGCCTGTTTTGTGCAAAGAATTCTTCCACACAGTTAGGAATCCTGTTTTTTTCCAGGCTCCCCAATCATCTACAGAGAGTTTTGTAGATTTGCTTTTGTAAAGGTGTTGTCTCACAAGCAACCAGGAAAAGACACATTCATGCAGCGGAATCTTCCACTGAGATCCTTTCACATTCCTAATGACCAAAGACAATTATTTTACTTGAAGAATGTTTGCAGAACTTTGCAGGTAAAGAGGGTGGACGGCCCTCTGCATTCACCCTCCATGGCTGCTTTCTACCACGTTAACCGACAAGGAAGCATCATCATGTCTGCATGGCCTTTAATGCGGCCACGCGGGTGGTGATGGGGGTGACTCGGCGCTCCCATGTAACACCCCTCCTGCGCGAGCTGCACTGGCTCCCAGTGGTCTTCCGGGTGCGCTTCAAGGTATTGGTTACCACCTTTAGAGCGCTCCATGGCTTAGGACCCGGGTACTTGCGAGACCGCCTTCTGCCGCCAGTAGCCTCCCACCGACCAGTGCGCTCCCACAGAGAGGGGCTCCTCAGGGTGCCGTCGGCCAAACAATGCCAGCTGGTGGCCCCCAGAGGGAGAGTCTTCTCTGTGGGGGTGCCCACCCTCTGGAACAAGTTGCCCCTGGAGATACGGCGGATCCCGGATCTTCGCACCTTCCACGGTGCCCTAAAGACATTTCTGTTTCATCAAGCTGGACTGACCTTATCTACTCTTTTAAATTGTTTTAAATTATGGGTTTTAATACAGGTTTTAATTGTGGGCCAAATTGATTTAAATTGGATTTTAATACTGTTTTAAATTTTTTATTTTTTGTATTTTATTAGCTGGCTGTTCACCGCCCCGAGTCCTTCGGGAGAGGGGCGGTATACAAATATAATAAATAAAATAAAAATAAATAAAAATAAATTCAGTGGAGGTGTGGGCAGATTGTTACTGAGCTCAGTGTCCATCTGACAGCAAACAAATCACTTTAGCTTTCAACTCTATTTATCAGTGTACCATGCACATCTGCATCTGATTTGCAATGCAGGCAGAGAAAGGCTGCAATAATGTTAAAGTTGACACAGAGATTCATAGCCAAAATATTACTGTCTCTTCTGGACCTCAGACTCATTGATTAGCGCATATCATGAAAGCTGACCTGATCAATTACAAAGTCTGAAAGCACAGAAATCAAGACATCCTGAAGTGCAGGACCCACCACCAGAGACAAGCACAGTATTGAATCAACATCTATGACTTATTAAGAGCTTCAGAGTTCTTCAGCCTCAAGGAATCCTTCTCAACAGACATAATTTCAAGAAGCCGTATTGATCAAACAGCTCAACCCCTTGCCAATCATTCTTTTCCAGCTTATTTAGTAATAGAACTGCCAATCACTTGTCCCTATAGGAATAATATCAGTAAAATTATAACCCTGAACTTCAATGACTTGTACCAAAAAAAGAAGAAAGAAGAAAGAAGAAAATGGTTAAAAGAAAACAATTCATGTCTGTACAGAATGCCCCCTCACACATGTTGCCAAGACACCCCCAACTCCATGCGGGAGAACGTTTCGTGTCACCCCCCATCCAATCAGAGCACAGCCAACCCCCCCCATCCAACAGAGCACAGCCAAGCCCCCAGCCAATCAGAACACACCTTCACCCAATCAGAACACAGCCAAGCTCCCACCCAATCAGTTCACACCCCCGCTATCAGTTAAAAGGAAGAAACAGCTGAGATCACACATTGCTCCTAGAAGCATGAAGCCAAAAACACCAGCCTGAAGATGACGAATGAGAATTCATTGAAACGTCGCCAAGACACTTCCAATTTTACGTGGGAGAAAACCCGACTTACCAAAGACCTACATACAAACAGCCGCGAAAACCTCAGATAGATAGA
>WNWU01000006.1:5458600-5579070 GCA_012654045.1 Ptyas mucosa | reverse complement strand
TAGATAGATATATATATATATATATATATATATATATATATAGAATGTTTTCCATTCTGTCATTCAAAATAATACCTGATCATGAAACTTCCTACAGCTTCCTACAGCCACGTAACAAGCATCAGAGAAATGAAACACATCTTACATTGCACTGATAAAATAATTCCCTTTTCTTGGCATTTGTACACTTGTATTGTATTATTCTGGCATTTTCTATTACAAATATTGAACTTAAGACAAAAGATGTTTCTGTTTTCAAGAAGAAACTGATGAAATACTAGTACCAATTTTCCTACAAACTCTTATTTCAGCGGAAACAATATTGACATTGATAATATTAGGCTCACATAAAAGTACTCTAAGAGCTCAAATGAATAAATATTATTTTTAGAGAATTAACAACTTGTTAAAAATGGGAGTGACCTGTTCAGATTTAATCAGATTATCTTTAAAATATCTATATGCAGGCAGGGGTGGGTTCTACTTACCTTTACTACCTGTTCACAATGGGGCTCCGCGAGTGCACGCTCTTCTACACATGCGCAGAAGCTTCTGCGCATGCGCAGAAACGTTCGGATGACATCGGAGTCAGTGGGTGGAGCCTCCCGCCGGTTTTACTACTGGTTCAATAGAACCAGTGCGAACCGGGGGCAACCCATCACTGATGCAGAGTGGTTGGTTCAATTCTGGTTAGTAATTCTGATTGGTAAAGCATGAAGTATGGCTTTGCAATACAATAACCAGGCAATTTGACCAACAAATCATAGTTGAATCAAGCCCTGACTCAGCGGAACCAAATACAAGAATAAAGTCAGGATAGAATCCAACCTGATAGAAGCAAGTAAGACAAAGCAAAACTTACATTGTAGATAGTCTGGCTGTATGAAAGAGGCTCTTCACAATGTATGAAAGGGCTTACAGAGGAAATCAATTAAAGCAGCCACCTCTTTTTCCAGATTTGGGCAGCTGCTTTATAAGCTACTCCTGACTGTCTCTATGTTTGTGTACATGCACCACAATGCTTCAGAAGTGCACACAAAGAGAGAGGCATCTCAAAGCAACTTAGAGGAAGCCACACAAGCCAGGAGTAAGAAGTTTCTCCATTAGAGATGTGAAGAGTGGGGTTTTGTATACACTCAGGTAACTTGCAAAGTATTTATGGCACCAGATTTCAGAGCTCTGGGAGAGAGACAAGTCAGGGATAGTTTGTGATTTCTACATAAATGAATCTGTATTAACATTTTATTTAATTTGTTCATTTATTCATTCAGTCAATCATCCTGTATGCCACTTCAATCATGAAGCTATGCGTGTGCCTGTCATTCAGCACATGGGACACCTCTGCTCCATGGGCTATATTGGCTACTGGTATGTTTGTGGGGGCAATTCAAAGTGCTGGTGGATCCCTTTAAAGCCTCGCATGGCTTGGGGCCAGATTACTTATGGGACCATTTCTCCCCTAATAGTATCTATTTGTCCTGTTAGATCTGCAGGAGATGCCTGCTCCAAATCCTGTCTGGGAGAGATCATCTTTCAGGATCCAGAAGAAGATCCTTGTTTGTGGTGGCGCTCACCCTCTGGATGAAACAGTATGTGGGAATGAGCTTGAGGGACATGGGAAGAGGTGCTGCCAGGCCTAGGGAACAATCAGATAAAAGGGGGAGCCCACAGCTGCATTACAGGCAGAGAAAGAAAATCTGACATAACTTATCAGACTGTAAAAAAAGACAGTGGGAGATTTGTACTTTCAAGACTTGCAAGATTCTGTTAATGTAGCCTTAAAATAAAGTAAAATTAGCTTCTCTTGTCTGTTTCCTATCTGGTCCATCTAGAAAGGCTGACACTGGAATACTATCCCTCCAGAAATTAGACCTTGCTGGCCTTTCATAGGACACTAAAAATCTGGCTTTGCCATTGAGTCTGGGCCCCTGAAAAGTATGAGTGAGCCTGTGTCATGGCTTGCTTGAGTGAGAGTCTTCTTGGCTGCTATTTTTATGTTATTTTTATTTCTAACTCTGGCTGTCTTTTACTGTATTAACGCCATTTGAATTGTGAACCGCCCAGAGTCATATGTATGAGAAGGGTGGCCTATAGTATAAATTCACTAAAAAATAAATTCTACGCAGCCCCTACTGTACCATATTGTAATGTACTATAAATATTACTACTATGGTATTCATGGTCTCTGTAATATCATGATCATTCAGTGCTAATTTATCACCCAGTGCTGTTAGGTCTTTCCTAACTACCTAAGCATTTGACAGCATATTAGTCTCAAGGTAATAGCAGCCTGCTTGTGCGATATATTTGTTTTTGTTTTACAACTGCTGGCAAGGTATGTGGGTGTTTTTGTTACCAATGTCATCTGTTCTTCCACCAATGTTCTTCTGCCTTAAATATGCTTATGTTTCCAGTTGTCCATACCCGGCTGAGCCTATGATATTGGTGCTGCATGTATTTTAGGGGAAGGGAGTTTATACAGCCCATCTGCTTTGCATACAGAAAACCTCTGATACCTTTTTCAGAGTAGCATCAGATGGAAGATGATGGGAAAGGCCTCTGCTTGACATCCAGGAGAACTGATTCGTTGAGGGAAAACATGTTCTGCATGCAAAATGCCCCAGCATCATTAGTTACTATCACTCATTAAAAGGTTCAAGGAGCAGGAAAGGGGACACTATAGTTCAGTCAGAGTCAGAAACTGACATAGGCAGGATAACATCTCATCCAGTTGTCATGTATATTTCAAGTTTTAATTACCTGAGGATCTGACAAACTATAGAACAGCCACAGCTGCTCCTTCAGTTTGGTTCTCAGATCTTTCTTACAAAATGGTGACCTCTGTTAAAGACAAGATCACACGAACCATCAATATTCATTGGTGAACATACCAGTGGACATAATTGCTGGACATTATTACATATTGAGGGTGAGTTTGGTGTAGCGGTTAAGGTTCCAGGTAGAAATCAGAAGACCACGAGCGTTGCCCTTTTTTAGGCACAAAGCCAGTTGAGTGACATGGGCCAGTCCCTTTAACTCAGCCCTAGGAAAAAAGTAAGGGTAAAGCATTTCTGAAAGTCTTCCAAGAAAACTGCAGGGACTACTTCAGGCAGGCCCAAGGCACTGACTCAAAGATGCACACATACAAAAGGAACATACTACCGTATTAATAAATGGAGCAGGACCAAAGTAAGGTAAACAAATATTCTGCAAGTAATTAGAAGGACTTTAGTAACATCTTCTGGCAAACAACAACTATTTTAAAAAGCATACACTTTTAGATGCAAGAGCCACTCTAGCCACTCTCTCTCTATGGAGTGCGGTCTCTGCATTCTAGGCATTCTTTGCACCTGATAAAGACTCCTTCGTTTTTGTCACATAGCTCCCCTCTTACAATTTCTGCAAGTCAGACAATCAAAATTAAGCTCCCCCTTCATGCTGAAAGCTATGGCCACCTCCTTTTTCCTGGCTCCAAAAACCTACCTTAGAGCAAGAAAATGCTCCAGTAAATGTATGTATAGCACTTATTTATCTAAAAATCTGATTTCTAAGCCAGCCAACTCATAGCAATTGAGGGTGATGCACAAGATAGTACAAACAAAAAAGGGGGGGATAATAAAGCACACAAAGCATGTTTATAAAAATTTCCACTGTAGCTAACCTAATGACTGGGGAAGAAAAGCAAAAGGATATTGCCTAGGTCCCATCAGATAATGCTATTTTAAAGATGAACCTAGGACATGCCATCTGTCAAACCTTACTGGATGTTGCGGAAGGCAGTCCAAGAGTAACTCTTATTTTGTTTGAATTGAGACTGAGGCTACAAATCCCAAAGTCCCTGCAGGAAAAATGTATTTTTCTGGACTTTTGCAACTTGTCTTTCTTCTTTTAGAAGAATTACTGGGTCTTGAAGCTGAAATGAGGAGAAGCAAAAGTTCTAATTTGGATTTTTATTTTTGTTTGTTTGGACCCATTCAAGAAGAGAAAATCCACAAGTATCTTTAAGGGCAATCTACATTTCCAGGATTCAAACGACTGTCAAATACATTTAGTTCTTGAAGGTAATTGGTAAGTTATGGCTGATTTTACACATGACACTGAACTAGGGATTTAAAACCATTTATCAAACAAGATATTGTGGTCTGGTTTGCATAGAATAATAGGTCATAATGTGTACATTCACATAGCAGACTAAGCCAAATAAGAAACCATATTATGACTTATTAATGCAATATTGTGAACTTAGTCTGTGACTAAAAAAGCTCTGAGAAGACCTCAGAATCAAAATCTGGGTATTATAGCCTGAAGGACCCCAATTCTTTCTTTTAATGTATTATTATTTATTTATTTAAATAGCATTACTACTGGTAACAATGAACATTCCTGTTAGTTATTATTCTTTCATTCAGTGTCAAACTCAAGGCCCGCAGGCTAGATCCAGCTCACAGGATGCTTAGACTTGGCCAGTGGAGCTGGCCTGGAAATAGCAAATGACTGGCCCACGGTGTCTCTGCTAGCAAAAATGGGGTGCCCATGAGGGACCTCCCCCAACCAGTTTTGGCCACCAGAGTGCTCCAGGAGGCTTTGCCAGGCCCATAACGGGGGCCCTTGGAGTGCTCCAGGAGGCCGTCCTTGACTCAGAAGGTTATAAAAGGAAGGAAAGGTAAAATATTTTACTTTGCAAGCTCGTAGGATACTTCCACTATAGCCTATGTCAATAATTTATAGTTCTAGTCTTCCTATGGCAGGGGTCGGCAACCTTAAACACTAAAAGAGCCACTTGGACTTGTTTCCCACAGAAAAAAAAAACACACCGGAGCCACAAAACCTGGGTGGGCATGGCCAACTCAATGTCACTCACTCCCACTCAGTCACATGACCCCCCCCCAGCCATGCCTACTCAGCCACAAAACCAGTCTGTCTCCCCCTCTCCCTATCTCTCCCTCACTCCCACCCTGTGTCTCTCTCCCTCTGTATCTCTCTCTCTCTCCTCCTCCCCACTCCTCTCGTGATGCCCTGGCTGGCATGGCTGAGCCAGGAGCATGTGCATACACGGGGAGACCCTCCCCAAGCGAGCGCCAAAGCTTAGGAGGGTCTTAACAGGACGTGGCTTCTCTCCTGCACTAATGCTCCAGCCATCACATTGCCGTTTCATCCCCCACCCGACAGTTCTTCAGCCAAGTGCGGAGGGTGCAAACTCTAGCCCGAAGTGGCAGGAAGCGAAGGCTGCCTTACATGCAAATGTGACATGAAGGCAGGTACAGGGAAGCTTCGCTCTCTGTACCTCTTCCTTCCATTCTTGTGATGCCCTGCCCGGCTGTGGCTGAGCCGGGAGCATGCACATGCACGGGGAGACCCTCCTTAAATGAGCCGCTGCCTGCCCCGGGCACACTTTTCCTGAGCTTCAGCACTTGCTTGAGGAGGGTCTCCTGCACGTGTGCTCACAGCTGGGGTGTCACAAGAGTGGGAGGAGGAGATCTGGCAATGGCCAGATCATTAGTGTAGGAGAGAAGCCACGTCCTGATAAGACCCTCCTAAGCGAATGGCCGCCCACCCCACACGCACCTTTGCTGCGCTTTGGCGCTCACTTGAGGAGGGTCTCCCTACATGTGCACACGCTCCCGGCTCGGGGGAGAGGACAGTGCAGGAGCAAAGCTGCCTTCATGCCACATTTGTGCGTAAGGCAGCCTTCGCTTCCTGCCGCTTCAGCCTGGAGTCAAAAAAAGAAATAAGAGGGGCAAGGGGCGGGGCCAACAAGTGATGGGACAGGGAGCCACGGCAGAGGGTCCAAAGAGCCGCATGCGGCTCCGGAGCCGCGGATTGTCGACCCTTGTCCTATGGAGTCAGTTTCTTGATCTGGTCTCTCTCTCATAGTGATCAAGTAAGTATTAAAAAAACTAAATCACAGAAATGTATGCCTCTCTATTTTTATAAGTGTATAAAACCATGTGTGTGGATGTGCAGTCCTATGTCACATGCCCATGGCCCCGCCCACACCAGCCATGGCCACCATGGCCCAGGGCTCCCCACACACACACACACTCACACACACGGCCCTCCAAGGTCAAACACAACCTTGATGCGGCCCTCAATGAAATTGAGTTTGACACCCTTGAACTACGGCTTTTTACTGTTTATAAAGTTTTCTTTACTACAGTGTGTTTTTTGAACAAGCTACTCACTGTTCTGTTCTCTTCTATTCTGTCCCCTTTCCTAGCATCTATCAGTACTGACAATAACGCTAAGGATGTTGAACATCTATGGTACATATGCGATGTAGAAAAGTTGTACGAACTGAAAGAGAATTTCTCTAAGCGAATGATTTTTCCAGTAGTAGTTAATGTGACTTCGTTGATTTGAAGCCCACAGTCAGAAGACTGGATCTTTCTCGCTCACTGTTCTCCTTAATTTAAAATTCTGCCGTATCTTATGACTACAAATGAATGTTTGTGTTTATGACTTAATAATAAATTCCCGCCTGGAACACAATCACTACTTATCTACAGAGTGCCAAATATTTCTTTGAATAGATCTGAATGCCAAAACCACACATATACATTACACTAAATCCACAGGTCTCCTAAACTAAATTATAAACAAGATTATTTCAGTACTGAATTTCTATTTGGGCCAGAAATGTCTCATCGGATTATTACTTCAAAAAATAATTAAGAAATTACCTTTCAAAGTAAGCAAATAGCAACAAAGAATTAAAACAAAATGAAACAAAATAAAAACAAAGCATTAAAGATATTGAGTTTGGTAAGGTTTGTACAAATTAAAAGGTATCCTTTTTACCATATATAGCCCATTTGTACTCCAGAAACCTGTGAAAAGTCTACAGTTGGTTTGCTCGTTTCCCTGTTAAGGTTTCAATAGGAAAATATCATTCAGCTGAAAGAAGTTCATGAGATACAAGCAGAGTCATATCTTATTATAATTATCCTCTGAGATCAAAGCAGATTCCCTTAAGTGGGCTGTAACCTTCTATGAATGGCAGGGGACTAAGAAGGGAAGTCCAAGATGAATAAATTTCTTGAAAAGTTGTGGGGGTAATGTGAATGTCTGGCGTGACTGCAGGAATCTTGGATGGGACAGATGATGGGGTTGAATTTAAGATGAAAAGAAAAGCAGCTGGAAAAGCAAAGCAGACGGTCACCATAGGTGCAAAAACACAACCCCCCATGTAGAAAGGTCAAGCCTCCCTCTAAAGAAAGTAAGGGATACTTAGCACTCCTTAATGACAACTGCCTGGACTACTTCCCCACTTTGGTAGACTAAGAACATCAATGGAAAACAAGCTCCCTCTTGCATTTACAGGCATAGTTCACAAGCCCTCTTCTCCTGTGCCCTTTTAGAGAAATGAAGCTACCTGCATTCACACATCTATTGTGAGTGTCAGAATTAAGGAGCAAACACCAGTTCCCCTGTCATGCCCTTTATGTTGACCTTCTCAAAGGCCTGACTGTAAAGTTCACAGCAAGAAAAGCCTTCTCTTTCCAGGAAACATTCATACATTATTAAAATCCCACAGAGTTCTACTGGAATTCTGGTGAGAAATCATAACTGAAAACATGGAAGCTACAGGCACTTCCTCAACTTACCACCACAATTGTCTGTGATGTGGTTCTTAAATGAGTCACCTGATTCAATGATTTTTTTTTTTGCCATAGCCATTAAGCAAAGCACAGTGAATCCTGCTGTCATTAAGCACAATCAGCTTCCTCCATTGATCCTGCTTGTTGGAGGTACCCTAGCACATGACTTTGAAAATCATTGTAAATACATGCCAGTTGCCAAATGCCCAATTTTTGGTCACATAACCATTGGCATAAGACACTTTTTTTCCACCATCACTGTAACTTTGAACAGTTATTACGTAAATGGTTGTACACCAAAGGCTCCCTGTATTTTCAAACATTGATATCATCATCATCACCTACAGAGCAGTAAGATACCTGAAAAAGAGGCATGAGTGTATTTACAATTATGTTAATTCCTGAGCAGAGTTAATGCCATCTCTGTTACACACTAGTAAATTGTAGATAGTGAAGTCATTCTTCCCCTAGTAAATTGTAGTTACAGAAGATCCCCGCCCACAATTCTTATTCCTCTTACAAACCTCCGGCGTAAGGTAACACCGTGCCATATCGTAGTAAGAGCTCGAAGATGGCTAATATCTAAGCCTCTGGCTCCATCACCAGACCTGATCTATACATCAGCTTAGAAGATGTGTTCAGAAAGCCAGCAGTACGACTGACTGCCTTACCCAGAAAGGCAAAACGTTACACTATATAAGCGTCGTTTCATCCCCTCAACTAGACTTTTATGCCTAAAAAGTCAGGCAGGCTGCACTAATAAGGCTTCAAACAAGGCGAGTGGTAGTGCGGAATCTTGGAGACCCTAAAAGCACCCAACAAGCCTTCTTCTCTCGGTTGTGCAAAAAGTGATCGAAGAACGCCCGAGTAAAAAGCAAAATCCTCTTTTTTAAAATAAATAAATAAATAGCAATAAGTGTTCCGACAGCCACGAAGCCCAGGAAAACACACGAGACCACAAACCGGCGCACACCCCTAAATGGAACCCAACACGTAAGAAAGGAAAGAGAGCACAGCATCCGTCCGCTTCGCCTTGCCTTGCCTTGCCTTCGACAACTGATAGGCAGCCAACAGTTTGTTCTCTTCCCCCCCCCCACCCCAACACACACACACCGCCGCCCAACACACACACCCCATCCTTCCGCGGCAAAAGCACACCAAAGCTCAAGCTCACAAAAAGCACCGTTTGGCAGGGAGAAGACGTTTTGCCCAGTGCCAGAATAGTGGGGGGGAGAGAGAAGGAAACACGAAGTTGCGGGGTTTTTGTAGGGTTTTTTTTTTCTTCTTTTTTTGCTAGCAACGACCAAAGAAAACAATACAGGGCGGGAGATGAGACGGAGGATCGGAAGGAGGCGTGAGTCCAGAAGAAGGCTCCCCAATTAGGAACCCCTCAGCTTCTCTCTCACCCACCCACCCACCCCCCGTAACAAAGGCAACCGAACCTCTCACGCACGCCGCTACGCCAATCGTCCCCGCACACACAAGGCAACACCTCGCCGAATCTCGCCTCCAGGTCTCTCGCTTGGGCGCTGGCAGCCCTCTCGTCTTGTCAGCACAGCACAGCACAGCACAAGCCCACCCCCGGCCCCTGCCTGGCCGCGCCGTCCCTCCGCGTTTCTACCTGTTCGGAAAAAGGCGTCCACCTCCGAATCCGGGACCGCTCCTTCCTCCCCTGCCCCTTCGGCGGGGTTCATGGCTGGGCACGGGGAGAAGGGGCTCGCGAGCAGGAACGGCGGCGGCGGCGGCGGCAGCAGCAGCAGCAGCAGCAAGCGATCCCGGCGGCTGGGTAATATCCAGTGAGTGGAAGCAGAGAGGAGAGGGGCGAGAGACGGGGAGAGAGAGAGGGGGGGGGAGAGGGAGAGAGAGAGAAAGAGAAAGAGAGAGAGAGAGGGGAGCCACGCGCCCGCGCGCGCGCGCGCCCCCCGAGGAGGGAGGGGGGGTGGAAAAGTGGGATGGAGGCGTCTTCAGCAGCCCGCTTCGGCACTTCCCATCCTTTGCCACAGTGTCTGCTGGGAGCTGCCGCTGCCAACAACCCGGCGGAGGGTGGCAGGGGTCCCTCTCCGCCGCTTTCTCAAAAGGCGTGCGCACAACACACGCACGCACGCCCAGACCGTACACACCCACCGCAACCCTATCTCCTTCAGCGGTAGCGGCAGCCGCCTCCTTGCGCCGCTCCGGCTCTGCCCGCCCGTCCGCCGCCCCCCCCCCTCCTCCTCCCTCCTCTCTATTGTTCAGACCGGCTTTGCTTGGACGTCCTCGCCCACAAGCCGCCTTCTCAGTTCGTGCCGGCGGTTCCCCTCGCTCTCCTCCGCTGGACAAGCCTCCCCCACCGCCCCACCCCCGGGACTCTTTCGCTCAGACCCTCCCCCGCCAGAAAGGCGAAGCCCACCGAGCCAAACCCACCAGAGGTGGGTGACAGAAGAGATGACAGCTCCACGTTTGCGGAGCCCCCGTCGCCGCCGGCTTATAGCCGAAGGATGTCCCCCAACGCCGAGTCCGCTCCCGCTTCCTTTGAAGGCTCATTGTTGTTGCAAGCGGCTTTGGCAGGACTTCCTGAGACGAGTGGGAAAAGAAGCGCGGGAAGGGCGAAGCGGGTGGGTGGGTGTGAATTGACTGGGTGAGGTCAAGAGATTGAGAGGCTTCCTCTTTTTTGTACCGTTGTGTGGTACAACCACCTTCCCGGTCGAAACGGCCCCGCTTTCCCATTCCCCAACCCACCACATACATCCACCCGGCTTCTTTCTCCTGCCCGCCTTCGCCTCCCGCCCAGCTCTCCTTTAAGATGAGTCACTTCCATTTACAGAAACTGCAATTAACGTCGTTTCTTTCTCGGGCGGAAGAGTTTAAAGCAAACGGGGGCCGTGGGGGGGGGGGAAGAGAGAGAGAGGGGGGGGGGGAAAGCGAGGAAACGTTCAGGTGCTTTTCGCTGGGGACCTAAGTGGGCAGAGGGCGGGGCAGGCTCCTGTTGAATTTCGGAGAGCGGAGGAGGGGGCGTTTCTTGCGGACGTCATTTGGGTAATTGTGGCAGACAGGAGGATCGGGAGGCTTCGGAACAGTAATTAGGGGCCTTGACAGTTGCTAGAATAGGACTGGAAGTTCCATTTTTGAAGGTGTCCAAAAAAAAGTAATAATAATGTCTGTCCAAAAGGAAAATAGATAAAAGAGGAGGAGGGAAACATCACCCAGTTTTTCCAACAAGTGGTTTTTGTTTTTCTCCTTCAAGGAAAACTATTTCCAGCAGTCTGCATTTCAAACTGGCGTCCATTCAGAAAGATCCCTATAAAATCACCACTTTCTTATTTACCTGTTATGTTGATAGGCCTTCAAACTATTTCTCTCTTCTTCTTTTTTTTCTTTTAATGTTTACGGCGGTTCAGGTTTCAGGGTGGTGTTCAATTATAGCAATGGGCAGAGAGGTACTGTAGATATAATAAGAGAAAGGAGTCCACCGAGAACTAGATTTTCAGATTGCTGGAGACCTTGGGCTCAGACTGATGGTTTTATTTTTGAATCATTCCCTATTAAATTTACATATAATCAGAAAAAAACAAGGAAAATTGAGCAGAAAAATTTGAAATGACATTGATAGAAATCTAGAAAGTTGAAATCAGAGTTAAAGAAATTGCAATGTTTGGATTATTGTACAGTAACAGCTTTAGCAATTATGATTCAGTTTATAAATTATAAACTAAGAAGATGGAATAGAGGGCAAATATGTGGTAAAATCTTAGGAAGGAAGGATAATAAATTGGTTGGTAGCTGCTATAAAGATTGGATGTAACAGATTTAATTATCTTCTCTTTATTGTACAGCTTCTCATCTTTTTTCTTTTCATCTTTTTCTTAACTTTCTTTTATATATGTTCTTGCTGTATCAATTAAAGAGTTACATCCAACCATTTATCTTTTATTTTTTAAAAAATCTTCAAAAAATTACATAAAGAAAAATATAGCAAATTTAGGAAATTGGAGAACAGGAGACACAATGAAAGTGGTATGAACCCTTTCTGCAAAATTATAATCCAAAAATGACATCCACTTGAGTTAAATTCCATAAGATTTATTTTTTAAAGTATGACGTAATTTTTGATACTAACACATATTCCCATAACTCAGTTTATCACTCTTCTGTCTAAGGAATTATTTGTGCTTTCCAATAAGAAGTATAGAGCACTCTAGCAGTTGTTACCATATAGAAAGCCAGATAAGTATATTTTCCAAAAATATAAGGTATTTATATTTAGTAAATAAATAGCAGATAACCACCCAGAGTCATAAAATGGGTGATATAGAAATTCCGTGTAGAGTGCATTGCATTGAGAAAACAATGCGTGCTTTGGGACATCTTATTTATAGGTCCTCTGACCCACTCCTACCACCTGCTCTTCAAACAGGAGTATTGAGTTAAGGAGGATTACCTACTGGGCAGTGGTGGGTTTCGAATTTTTTTACTACTGGTTCTGTGGGTGTGGCTTGGTGGGCGTGGCATGGCTTGGTGGGTGTGGCTTGGGCATGGCAGGGGAAGGATACTGTAAAATTTCCATTCCCTCCCCAATCCAGGGGAAGATTACTGCAAAATCCCCATTTCCTCCCGATCAGCTGGGACTCCGGAGACAGAGAATAGACGGGGGTGGGGCCAGTCAGAGGTGGTATTTACTGGTTCTCCAGACTACTCAAAATGTCTGCTACTGGTTCTCCAGAACTGGGCAGAATCTGCTGAAACCCATCTCTGCTACTGGGTCTATTTGAAGGAGTATGACCCATTCAGAAGCAAAGCCAAAAAAAAACCTCTAAAAGATCCAAGAGACCTCAAAACAGCCATTTGGTCTTACTAGGGTTGAGTCTAAGTCTGTCCCTTCCCCTCTACACCCTCCCCAGCTCTAAACACTGACTCAGAACTTGACAGCATCACTTAGATGTACAACTGGATATCATCAGTATATTGATGATGCCTAACTTCACACCAACGGATGACCCCACTCAGTAGACTCAAGTAGATTTTAAATGACAACAGGGAATAAGTAAAATATAGAGGTACTTCATAAAATAAGAGGACTGGACTTCTCCTCCCCCATCAATACTAACTAGTCCTAGAAGAAGGAAGAGAAGCACCAGAACCAGCAGCACTTCTCTCTCTCTCTCAATCTCTCTCAATCTCATGTGCTTATCCAGAAACTACCATGATTGATAATATAGAACAGGGGTCTCTAACCTTGGCCACTTTAAGGCTTGTGGACTTCAACTCCCAGAATTCTGGGAGTTGAAGTCCACAAGTCTTAAAGTGACCAAGGTTGGAGACCCCTGATATAGAAGGTTGCTAAGAAATCAAATTCCAGGATGGATATACTACTTCCATACTGGTCCCATGCCACAACCACAAGTATGACCAATGCATCTCAATGCAAGTAAATCTTGCTTAATGATTGCCCTGCATCGTGACTTTTCAAAATTACAGTGGCCCTGAAATGTAACTTTCTGGCTGATTCTCATACATACACAATGTCCCAATGGTCACGTGATTACCATTTAGATCCTTTACAGCCTTTTTCTGATAAGCAGAGACAATGGAAAAGCTGGCTGTAAAATTGCAAGTGGTGGTCATCATATGATATCTTGTTTAATGACAGTGGTGATTTGCCGATCATGATCACAATGTTTTGCTTAACAACCATATCACTTAACCATGAAGTTGCCAGTCCCAATTGTAGTTGTTAAACAAGGACTACCTGTACTGTGGCCAGCCTGATTGCATGATACAAAAGACCTCCTCTACAGCCTTCTACAAGAAGGGAAAATTGTTAAAAACAGGCTGGAAATTATCTAATACGGTTGAGTCCAGTGATAGCTTCTTGGAGGCCGCTGACTCCCTAAGTGTAGGATGAGTCACCCCCTCATTCAAAGATGAAATTGCATTATCTGGGCCCAGTCACATGTTATCTAGAAATATGTGACAGTCATATCTTTGAGTACTCTCAACTTTCTTACAACTACCCTGTTTCCCCAAAAATAAGACCTCCCTGGATAATAAGCCCAATCAGGCTTTTGAGCGCATGCGTTAAAATAAGCCCCCCTGAAAATAAGACACCCCTGAAAATAAGCCCTCCCCTAAAATATTTAAACGCATGTGCAGCTGGTCCCCGCCATTGTTTCTGGTTAGGGTTAGGGAGACAGAGCTGGAAATCAGGTAAGATGGCAAGAGGAGCCCCATCTTGCTCCACACATCCCAAAATAATAAGACCTGCCCGAAAATAAGGCCAACCGCTTATTTCAGGGTTCAAAAAAATATAAGAGAGGGTCTTATTTTTGGCAAAACATGGTATCAATTAACTTACAACCAACAGATTCTAACTATTCCTAGATAAAATGCCAGACTATATCTCAGCTAATTCAACAGGATCTGCACAGTTGCAGTCCAGCTCAGAGTGAACCCGAAAGATTTTATCCAACAGATGCCTTGAAAAATTCTCACAGTAGCTACAATGATATATGGAAATGACCTTAGGAGACTACAGGAAGAGTTGCACGGTAAAGGACTGACAAGCAGCAGCTGAGTCCACAAAAGTAATGGGGGCATGGCAAAGATCTCAGACTCAGACAAGTTTGATGTCAGCCATACAAGGCAGTCCAGACAAGAAGCATGCCCAGAAGTAGTAGCCCTAACTTTATCCTAACGTTACATTAACAGAATCTTGCAAGTCTGAAAGTACATCTTTCCCACATACCATTACAGGGATCCTTCAAAAAAATGTTTTGACCCTCACTTCACAGAAGGAAATGAGTTAGCAATAGCACTTACACCAAGGCTGTCAAACTCGTGCCCATGCCCACGCCCAGTTCAGCAAAGAGGAGAAAAGTCCCAATGCATCACATGATGCCGCCGTGACAATGCAAGTTTGACACTCCTTAGATTTATATACCACTTCATTGTACTTTATAAACCCACTCTAAGCGGCTTACAGAATCAGCATATTGCCCCCAACAATCTGGGTCCTCATTTTATCAACCTCGGGAGGATGGAAAGCTGAATCAACCTTAAGCCGGTCAGTATCGAACTCCTGGAGTGAGCAGTGAGTTAGCCTGCAGTACTGTATTGTCACCACTGCTCTACCACGGCTCTTAAACTGAGCCATCTTAAACTGGGCCATCAGATCATAACCCATGGGTGCAATCAGAATGGAGACATACCTATGTTTTCCCACTGTCTTCACATGATGTAACCCTTAATAAAGGGATTAATATATCCAATATTTTAATATGGTGGTTGATTTCAATCCACAGCCCTGGAGGTGGGGATCAGGATTGGCTTGGAATTTCATGGTGGCCTCAACAGTCATGGGAATATCCCCAGCATTACAGATCCAATGTGCAAGGAAGGTCACATGTTGCTTGTTATTTATACCTAAGACTATCTGAAACATCATTTGGAGTGGAGGGGGGGGGGGGGGGAGGGAGCATAATAGTACAAAAACCATGCTCCCTCCCCAAGGTATAGAAATATAATCAGTACCCTCATTGTAGTCTCATCTGCCACACACATTGAGAAAATGTGTGTCATTTGAACAGGCATTTAGGGGCTGAGATAAGGGAGATGGATATGATTCCGGGTGCCGTTCATGAAGTTGTTGTTTTTTATTATGATTTTTATTATTATATGTACTGCATAGTGTCTTGTGTACCGCATTGGTAACCTTATTAGATTTATTATTTGAATGAAATTGCATCAGATCACTTATTTATTTACTGCTTTTATTGAGTAGAATAAAAATAAACGATACACAAAAGTACAAGAAATAAAAATTTACATGACATATATATTGACAGATACATATACATAAACACAAAGTTCTACAGAGGCATTGCAATGAACAGTAACCATGTGTCATTATAATCATCCCTAGCTAATTGATGCTGATAAATGATTCATTCCTAAGTTGCCAAGGGCATCAACTTTGCCAACCCATGGGCCATACATTTATCTTTCCAATGCTGAACGAATAGGCCTTTAAACTATACATATGCCATTTTCTTTGCTTAGATGTCAACTTCCACATGAAAGGAATAATGTGAATATCTGAAAATATTGGAACTTCATTCAGAGTTGAGTTAGTACTTGTGATAACTGCTTCCCCTTATCTATCTATCTATCTATCTATCTATCTATCTATCTATCTATATATCTATCCAGTTTCTATGATGGAAATATAGGATGGAGGGAAATGGAATAAATTTAGGGCACTGTACAGTAGTATCTCTAGGGTTCTGCTTCAGTTAAAAGCAGCATTGCAAGATATGTCTTGCTACTTTGTGGCATGCAAGCAGCAGTGTAACAAATATAAAAAGGAGAGGGGCTTGCATCACACCACTGCAACAGTGCTTTCCTCAGTCTGTCCTACCTTGTTCCCCCTTGCAGACAATACTGATCCTGTGCAGATGTCTGAATGCAGCATTAAGCTCATCACATCTCCAAGAACAATTAACGCAAGTTTTTTTTTCCTATACACATGCAACAGAATGCAATACATCCAAAATATGGGGGTGGGTGGGTTGTTGAATAAAACTTAATCAAAGATCAGATGTTTTAGGTACCGATGTTAACTGTGCTTCTCATTGTCTAGGCAAAATAGAATCTGTAAGTAAATGAGTAAAGTACAATAGGATCAGCGTCATAACTACACATTAAGAGGCAGAAAATAAATCCATAGAAACAGCACTGAAGGAATAAAAGCCTCCAGTATATAAAAATAACTCAGTATGTAAAGACCAAGGTCTTCTCTTAAAAAAGGCTTCTAGAGAATTAAAGTGCAGCTACTTTTAAAAAAGCACTTAGAAAAATATTTTTAGCAAAAGATTTTAAAACCACTTTTTAAAGGTTCCATTCTACATTGGGATGTTACTGCACATTCTCTGCTTATACATATACACAATTTACATATGTAAACATGTACAGGTGGAATTGACATGATCTGTTTTCAGACGTGATAATTTTGCACTGTTTCAACAAACAAGGAACAACTGCTTTGGGGGAGGGGAAATAATTATTTCAATCAATTGAGTAATCAATCATAATATATTATTAGAAATATATTAGATAATATATCTAACATATTATCTAATATTAAAATAATATTATTTCTAACACATCCACCCACTGGCAGTATCACAAACATTATAAGAGATTATTTTAACACAGTGATAAGAAAGACAGTGTTTGCTGCATAAACAGAAGCCACAGAAATGGATAGTAATAACTGCTGATAAATGTGAAAAGCAGGAGAATAGTAAGTAATTTTTGTCTGATTCATTCATCACACTAAGTCTGATTTAATAAATTAACTACATTTTCCTGAATAAACTGTAAATGGCTAAATTCACACAAACTGTAGCCACAGCCTTCTTCCTGAAAATCCATCCTGTAAAAGGCACAAAGCCTCATACTTGTTTAAATACATTTGAAAAATATGTTGTATAAACAGAATCTATGGAAGCTAACTTCCAGGCCAGGCTGGATTAAATTAGCCTGTCACAGAGCCAATGATATATAGATTTAAATAAATTTTCATCAGACAACCATGTCATGGAAACTATTGACCCTGGATTTAACCATAGGCTCTTCTAACACTATCAATTGAGAGACAAAAGATGTTTCATCCACCTCTCTGTAACTCCTCAAACATGTAAATTCCTAGGCTGGCGCTAGACCTGCAGAGGGGAGCTACTGTAAGAAGCAAAACAAAAACGTTCCTTAAGTATATTTGTATGCTCCAAAGCACTGTTCCCCCTGTAAATCTGAAGTATAGCACAGTCCTGTTATTAACCCAGTTCTTGTCCTGGAGACAGAGTAGAAGTTCTACAAAGATTCCACAAAAAGAGGGTCTCTCTAGGCATTCCCTTTCTGTGTCTACTTCGATGTTATCCACTCTCCCTATCAAATGGAGGTGGAAATAAAGCAGAAATGAGTAAAAGAGAAGTAAGATTCCAGCATCCAATTGTTTTTGGTTTAGGATCCTTAGTAGCAGCTTTCCAAAATCTAACTTGTTTGACTATTTCAAAGTTGGCAACTTGGATATAAAATTAGTTTAGCATAAACCAACATATGCTGCACTATGCATAGAATAAGATTTTATTCTTACTGGAACAGGAGCTGAATCTATCTTGTTTTTTCTCTGAGTGTATAAAGAAATGTCTTTATGACAATTGTCCCTGATGTGATGCCTTCCAGGTGTTATTGACCTCAATTAAAATCAAATCTTTTTTTTTTTTTTAGTTTTGGTTTAACATACTTGATGAATCTAGTCCCTGGGATTTGTTCATTAAACTTTAGAGGACTAGAGGCTAAAACATATGAAGAACGGTTGCAGGAACTGGGTATGTCTAGTTTAATGAAAAGAAGGACTAGGGGAGACATGATAGCAGTGTTCCAATATCTCAGGGGTTGCCACAAAGAAGAGGGAGTCAAACTATTCTTCAAAGCATCTGAGAGTAGAACAAGAAGCAATGGGTGGAAACTAACCAAGGAGAGAAGCAACTTAGAACTAAGGAGAACTTTCCTGACAGTTAGAACAATTAATCAGTGGAACAATTTGCCTGCAGAATTTTTGAATGCTCCAACACTGGAAATTTTTAAGAAGATGTTGGATAACCTATATAGTCTATAGTGGTGCAGGGTTTCCTGCCTGGGCAGGGGGTTGGACTAGAAGACCTCCAAGGTCCCTTCCAACTCTGTTATTCTATTCTATTCTAAACTGTAGTTAAAATAAAATATGGAAGATTGTTTGATCATGCCTACTTAGAAATAAGCATTGCTTATTTCATAATGACAAACTTCATAATGGTTACACCAAACCCTTAACCTCTGAGGATTAAAATATCCAAGAAAATTTGTTTCTGAATTCTTTACAGGTTTATGTTTTCACACTTTGTCCCTCATCATACTCCTACAGAGAAGAGATACTGTAACAGACAGTATTTCCCACTTACCACTATTTTTCTATGAATCTTTTCAATGTGTATTAGACTACAGCTCATTTAATTAATCGTGTCAAACAACAACTTCCATAATTGGCAGGCT
Source organism: Ptyas mucosa (assembly GCA_012654045.1). Lineage (NCBI taxonomy): Eukaryota > Metazoa > Chordata > Lepidosauria > Squamata > Colubridae > Ptyas > Ptyas mucosa. The sequence continues at coordinate 5,560,405 of WNWU01000006.1, read as the reverse complement.
TTCCCAGTTGGAGGACAGAACGTAGCCCAATATATTTAGCAGGCTAGGGAAAAATGGAGCCAATTCAGCATGAGAGTAATGTTCTCTCTTCTAAGTTGTTCTCATGCACAATACATAAAGAAGGAAAATAATGCAAAATTGTAGAACAATGTTAACATGCTCTTCCATTAGAATTGGGGGAATTCCTTCCATTCTGAATAGAATTGCCTGTCCCAGGGGTGGGTTCTACTTACCTTTACTACCGGTTCGCAACAGGAGCGCACGTGCACAGATTGTCAATTATGATGTCCAGGCGGGTGGGCGGAGCCTCCCGCCACTTTTACTACCAGTTCTAAAGAACCAGATAGAACCGGGAGCAACCCATCACTGGCCTGTCCTAATTAAAATATCTGGAATTTGTTTTAAAAAAATGAGTATATGGGTTGTGCTGTGAATCTTGCTCCTTTTACCAAATTCTTATTATTCCCTTTTTAAAAAACCGAATACCGAAATGTATATATAAAATATGAGTGGATTGCTTGCATCTTGTGAGTAAATCACAGGTATCACAGTTTTGCGGCCAATTTATGAGTCCATGGCTGAGAGTTGGGGGACAAAACATTTTTACTCACAGTTATGAAGACAACCTTTTTTAAGGACATAAAGCTGGACAAACATAATTTCTTAATCACTTTGTATTTACTTTTTTGTTGTTGTTACTGTCACCGCTGCTTTGGAAGGATTAAGAATATTTGGAATATTATTATATCGCATTCGCCAGGTGAGCTGCTTTCTCCTTAGCGAAAGAATTTTAAATACAATTTTAAGATTTTTGAAAAACATTACTTTCTGGATTAAACAATAAATTGATGCATAGAATATCGATTTGATAAAGTTAACAATGGATCAAGGGTTCAGATGGGCTTAGAATTATAATTTTAAACTATTAGAAGAATTTATTCCGTGGGAAATGAGCAATGTAAACTTAGGGTCTAGAAATTGCTTTCTTTATGTATTGTTTAACAAAGGAAGACATGGAATGATCAACCATGGGCCTTTACAGTTAAATACTCCACTGATGTAAATATGACAACAGCATCTACGGGGGAGGTGAAAACAGGCAAGAGGACAGATGCAGCATCATAATTCAAACCTCACCCCTTTTGTAGATTTCATATACATGTACAAAGGGAAGCACTTTGATTACCATGCTATAACCATGTCTCATTTTTTCCCAGGGGCCAAAGCTGGTGACAGTGCATGTCCCTATGAAAAAAGATGTTTTCGTCCATGTTAATACTTAAATAACAAATATTTTCACTTCATATTTATATATGCCTAGTGAGTGAAACACAAAAAAAATCACAAGTTAAGTCAGACATCATTTCGGGTTTATACTGATTACAACAACTGGTTCTTCTTGCTCAGAAAATAGTAATTGATTGGCAAAATTCACTTTATAGCAACCATTTATTTTTATATCACTCATAATGATAAATATTTGGAGTTCTTCTGCCAATCTACATAGCCATTGTTTTCATAAAGTACTACATGTATGAATAGAATGTCAACTTTATGTCAACTATTCTTAAACATTTTATTATGTAATGTGGGGTCCAGTCAAACTGCTGAAATGCAACAGTTAGTATGTTTCTGAATGCCTGTTTTTAACATGAGGCTGAAATCCAGCAGATTCTGACAGGTTCTGGAGAACTGGTAGCGGAAATTTTGAGTAGTTTCAGAGAACCAGTAGTGGAAACTTTGAGTTGTTTGGAGAACCAGCAAATACCACTTCTGGCTGGTCCCAGAGTGGGGTGGAAATGGAGATTTTGCAGTATCCGTCCCCTGGAGTGGAGTGGGAATGGAGATTTTGCAGTATCCTTCCCTTGCCATGCCCACCAAGCCACGCCCACAGAACCGGTAGTAAAAAAAATTGAATTTCACCACTGCATGGGGCGTATATAGGAAGGACCACAAATAACAAAATGTTTTAAAACAATAGTCTTGCACCACTAACATTGCAGTATTCTAATCCTCTATTTACTTTGTACAGTTTTTATTGTACATTTTCAGGGCTTAAAATTGTATTCAAATATAAAACCTTTTCATATCAGATTAAAGTCCTGTAGCATCACTAACGTCTCTCTACATAAACTTTTGTGAAGGCTTCAGTGAAAGAGGCATATCCTCATTAAGAATGCTATAAAAGCCCGGTTTTATAGCTTAAATGCTTACTCAACAGACCACGTTTGGAAAACAATTTATATCAGTAAATGAAACCTGAAGTACTATATGTCTGAGAAGCATTTGGTAATCTGAAACTATGTTAAATTGACATAGTAAGCATGATTGGATATTAACAAGGCATATGGCAATTCTCCAATAAATACAACCAAGATGAGACAATAAAGAATAGCTAGTGAGTTGGTAGTCTTCTTTCCCTTTGGCTTGATTTTTTAAATTTTATTGTAGATTGTCAATTGGCATTTCCCGGAAAGGTTTTTTTTTTCTTCAAATGGCATCAAATTGGTGGTGATCCAATCATGGTCTCAGCCAACACATCCACCAAAGTTACACAAGTCCATATATGACCGCAAAAAAATAATATACAGGTAGTTCTCGATTTACAACAGTTCATTCAGTGACCATTCAAAGTCACAAGAGCACTGAAAAAAGTGGCATATATTTTTCACACTTGCAACTGTCCCCACGATCATGGGATCAAAATTCAGACACTTAACAACAGACTCATATTTATGATAGTTGCAGTGTCCCGGGATCATGCGATCACCTTTTGCAACCTTTTTTTTAATATAACAATTTTATTAGTTTATAATGTAGCATACCAGTGATGAAATCCACATTTTTTTACTACCGGTTCTGTGGGTGTGGCTGGGGGGGGGCGTGGTGTGGCTTGGTGGGCGTGGCAGGGGAAGGATACTGCAAAATCTCCATTCCCACCCCACTCCAGAGGAAGGATACTGGAAAATCTCCATTCCCACTCCACTCCAGAGGAAGGATACTGCAAAATCCTCATTCCCTCCCCACTCTGGGGCCAGCCAGAGGTGGTATTTGCCGGTTCACCAAACTACTTAAAATTTCCACTACCGGTTCTCCAGAACCTGTCAGAACCTGCTGGATTTCACCCCTGTAGCATACAAAGAAAATACAAAAGTAAATAATAGGAAAAATAATGAAGGAAAAAAGGGAAGAGAAAAGGGGGTGGGAGAAGAAAAGGGGGAAAAGAAAGAAAAGGCATTGACCCTAACCTTAACCCTAACCTTTTACGACCTTCTGACCAACAAAGCCAATGAGGAAGCCAGATTCATTTAACAACTGCAGTGATTCACTTAACAAATGTGGTAAGAAAGGTCGTAAAATGGGGCAAAACTCACTTCACAAATGTCTCACTTAGCAAACAGACATTTTGGGCTCAGTTGTGGTTGTAAGTCGACGACTATCTATACTAGCCTGGAATCACATGACATATTACTTCCCAGTTACTGCTGTTTAACTATGACTAAATCAGGATTAAAGACGGTCTGAGTTTACACATTAAGCCAAATTGAAGTTTGAGTATCAGTTTGGTGTAGTGAATAAAGGCACCAGGTTAGAAACCTGTAGATTCTATGTTAGGCACAAAGCTAACTGGGTGACTTTGGGCCAGTCCCTCTCTCTAAAATCTAACGCCTTAGAAATGCAAACCATTTTCAAAAATCTTGCCAAGAAAACTGCAGTAACTAATCCAGCTAGTCATCTTTAGTTAAGATCAACTGGAACACATTTTTTAAAAAAAGATTTATGTCTCAGCAAGTTATGTGAACACAGGCATTGTAGCTTCTAATAATGGATTATGATTCAGCTTTGTTTGAATTCATCTAATTTTGTTATATTCAGTAAATGGTAACTAAGAGATTGGTGATTATGCTTATTATGCTTAACAGCCTTAGTAACTATGTTTTCAGGTCTGGATGACATAATAAATCACAGCACGCAGAACAACAAAGAAACAAAACATACAATTTAGCCCAAGGTGTGAACTCAATCATTGGCCCTGTGTAATCATGGTTTAAAAGGGACACGGTGGCTCAATGGCTAAGACGCTGAGCTTGTCGATCGAAAGGTCGGCAGTTCAGCAGTTCAAATCCCTAGTGCTGTGTAACAGGGTGAGCTCCAGTTACTCGTCCCAGTTTCTGCCAACCTAGCAGTTTGAAAGCACATAAAAAGTGCAAGTAGAAAAATAGGGACCACCTTTGGTGGGAAGGTAACAGCGTTCCATGCGCCTTTGGCATTTAGTCATGCCGGCCACATGACCATGGAGACGTCTTTGGACAGCGCTGGCTCTTCGGCTTTAAAACGGAGATGAGCACCACCCCCTAGAGTCGGGAACAACTAGCACATATGTGCTAGGGCCGTGATGGCAAACCTATGGCACGCGTGCCAGAGGTGACACGTAGTGCCCTCTCTGATGGCACGCGAGCCATTGCCACAGTTCAGTTCCGCTGCGCATGTGTGCGCGCCTCCCGCTGGCCAGCTGGTCTTCAGATCTCTGCCGCGCATGCGCTGGGGGCAAGATGTGGGGGGGGGCATGCACATGCACGGGGGCAGGGCGCATGCAGGGGCTGCATGCTCATGCGTGGGGGAGTTGCATGCCACATGCATGGGGCCATGCACACATTGCATTTGGGGGGTTCGGGCGCACACACGCCCATTCGCATATGCGCACACGCACTTTGGGCACTCGGTCCAGAAAAGATTAGCCATTACTGTGCTAGGGGAACCTTTACCTTTTTAATTGTGGTTTATTTCTTATTGAATAAACCATAAACAAATCCTTGGATTAAAACACTGTGTGAACCAGATCGATATCTTACTTAAAAACATGACCTATTCAGCACAAAAGTTACAACCAAATATCTAAGCATAAGATTGTACTATAGGGTATAATTCGGAACACACTTATACTTGTTAATAAATCACATAGTTAAATTTAACTTGTGGCAATAAAAGGTCATAGAAATGAATTATAGGGTTGGATGTTGGCAACTGGACTCTGAGGGAAAAACTAAATGAAGCCCGGATAGAAGGAATAATTTAATTGGCATCCCAGGGGCAGAGGAAAACCAAAGGCATAACCATTCATACTGGCTGGGGAATTCTGGGAGTTGAAGTCCACACCTCCTAAAGTTGCCAAGTTTGAGAAATTCAGTTCTAAAGCATTCACATAGGCCAGGGTTATCAAACTCGGTTTTATTCAGTGTTGTGTTTGACCTCGGGGGGCGTGGCCATGGGGCGTGGCCAGATCAAGGACACTCATGTCGGGGATGCCTGTGGTGGCCTGAGCACTGTGCCAGTGAAAACAGGGCATGTTTCCAGGGCGGCCCCATTGGCCAGATCTAAGCACCCCAAGGTCTGCTGGTGGCACAGCAGATTAAAGTGCTGTTAACTAGCACCAGCTGCCTGCAATTACTGCAAGTTCAAATCTCACCAGGCTCAAGGTTGACTCAGACTTCCATCCTTTTGAGGTAGGTCAAATGAGGACCCGAATTGTGGGGGCAATAAGCTGCTTTGTATAAAAAAGAACACTGCTTGGGGGGGGGCGGGAAAAGCCCTACTAAGCAGGTATATACAAAAGTATGAAGGCTATTGCTTAACACATTGTAAGCCACCCTGAGTCTCCGGAGAAGGGTGGCATATAAATCAAACCAATAAATAAACAAACAAACAAATAAATAAATAAATGGATAAATAAATAAATAAATAACCGGATCTGGCCCCTGGGCCTTGAGTTTGACACCTCTGACATAGGCAGTCTTAAAGAGTGATTTTCACATTGTACAATCTTTAAACCTGAGCTGGAAATATCTTCAAAGAATGATAATTGCCTTCCTTGCCATTGTATTTTTGAAAGCTTTATGGCAAAACAGGCTCAACTTACAACCTCCTCAACTTACAACCACAACTGAGTCCAAAGTTTCTGATGCTAAATGAGTTTTGCCCCATTTTACGACATTTCTTTCCATAGTTGTTAAGTGAATCACTGCAATTGTTAAGTTAATAACACGGTTATTATTAAGTGAATCTGGCTTCCCCGTTGACTTTGCTTGTCAGAAAGTTGCAAAAAGTGATCACATGACTCCAGGACACTGCAACTGTCATAAATACATGCCAGTCGCGAGCATCTGAATTTTGATCATGTGACGGTGGCGATGCTGCCACGGTCATAAATGTGAAAAACAGTCATGTCACTTTTTTCAGTGCCATTGTAACTTCAAATGATCACTGAACAAACTGTGATGAGTCGAGGACTAGGTGTATTAGGTCTCACCTAATGGAAGCATTTTAGTGGGCCTAAGGGGGGAAGACATTCTGGGTGATAAGAAGATTGTTTAAAGTTCTAGTGTCAGGCCTTAAGGGGGAAAAACCTTTACCTAAAAATAAAAATTAAAAAAAAAGCCTTGGGAATACTAATATATATATATGCAAATATGCTCTTGTTTGCTTTTATTGCTATTAGGTTTTAATTATGACACTGTTAACTTGCTTTTGTTGTATTTGATTGTAAGCAGCCTGAGGAAAAACTTGAAGAGAGAATAAATAAATGGTTTAGATAAAATTAAATGAAAAATATTTTGGTGTGATTTAATCTGCAACTTCTCCAGGAAACCGGAAATAAATATTGCTAAACTGAATTTATAATTTGAAACATGTTAGTTCTTTAGAAGACTGCTGGGAGGAAAAAAAAACACCAGTATTTGCATTTTCACCATTGCCTTCTCTTTCTGATACAGAAATCATACTTCAACACCACTTTAAGGTGAGCTGCAATCCCCAAAGGTCCCTCCTCTGGCCCACTAGGTGCTCAGAAAGGAGTGTGACAGGGATATATTCTTGTCCCCTTTCTTTTCAAGTTGCACCTTAGTTCAGCGGTGGATCTTTTTCATAATCTGGATTTCGGCACTCCCTTAAACTAGCAGGGCGCAAAATCTCCATACTCCTCTACATTGATGATGCCACCATAATTTCACAAACAGCTGTGGGGTTGAAAAGAGCTGTAAGCAGCGATATTTGGGCACTGCTGGCAAAACCATCCAGATCTTAATTTTGAAAAGCCTACATTTCTGGTCTTTGCTAAGAAAGCCATCTATCAGTCCTAGCTGAACAGTTGAAGGACACAAAGTAGAACACGTTACTGGATTGACATCAGTGGTGAGTTTCAATTTTTTTTACTACCAGTTCTGTGGGTGTGGCTTGGTGGGCGTGGCATGGCTTGGTGGGCGTGGCTTAGTGGGCGTGGCAGGGGAAGGATACTGTAAAATCTCCATTCCCACCCCACTGCAGGGGAAGGATACTGTAAAATCTCCATTTCCTCCCCATCAGCTGGGACTCAGGAGGCAGGGAATAGATGGGGGCAGGGCCAGTCAGAGGTGGTATTTACCAGTTCTCCGAACTACTCAAAATTTCCGCTACCAGTTCTCCAGAACTGGTCAGAACCTGCTGAAACCCACCTCTGCTTGGCGTGTTTTTCCACTCTAAAGGCACCTGGAATGCACATCAGATCATGTAGTTAGTACATTCAGCTCTTAGGTCTACAAGTGCTGTTAAGCGCTTCTTTTATACAAGCAGAGGACAATTAATCCCTGGGGCATTTAAACATTTTGAGGCCAAACCACTGGCCCAAATCCTTTATGGTACACCAGTAGGAATTTATGCAAAGAAGAGTGCACTGGAAACATTGCAAACAAAATTTGCAGGATGAATTCTTGTACCCAATGGAGCAACAAATGTGCAGTTAAGGCTAGAGAGAGGAATGCCTGCAATCCAGGTAAGGCCTTGGAACAGGAAAATAAACTTGGATCATCAAACTACTGGATCATCCAATTCCTCCTTGTCAGAATAACCCCTATAATTTTAATAGACAATTTCCCTTCTCCCTGGAAACTGGCCTAGGAGCAGAATTCAAAATTATATGGGTATTTCTGCACCATTCCTCCCCCCCAATTTTTAATAATTTTATTCATAAACATTTTTGAATACAGTGTATTGTCAGAGTATACCATTTACAAGGGGGAAAAAGACCAGATAGAAAATAGTAATAAATATTAACACATGAACTGATAACAGTAATAATAATATAATACATCTATTGAGAATAATAGTAATATTTCTGCGCCATTCCTAATTTCCATAGGACAGGGGTATCAAACTCGTGTTGTCATGGTGGGGTCACGTGACATATCATGACTTTTTCCCACTTCGCTAAACCGGGTGTGGGCATGGCCAGTGCATGACGCATCTAGCTCACGGGCCACGAGTTTGACAGCCATACCTTAAGATATGACCAAGCCAAACAACTGCTCACCAAAAGAATAAGGGATATGGAATTTCAGATTGAAATTATATATCCAATTTCAACTGGATTGGGGCAGGGGTGAAATGTAAAATTTGTTACTACCGGTTCTGTGGGCATGGCTTGGTGGTGGTGGGGTAATGTGACTGGGTGGGCATGGCCAACTTTTTTTTTTTTTACCTTTTCAAAGCATTTTTTCTAATGCTTTGAAAAGCCTCTGCCGATCAGGCAACTCAGCTGGGATTGTCAGAGACTTTTCACTTTTTTTTACCACCTCTTCGGCCAAGAGGTTGCAGAAAAAAATGCTTTGAAAAGCCTCTGACGATCCCAGCTGAGCCGCACGATCATCAGAGGCTCTTTTTTTAAACTTTTAAAAGCATTTTTTCATTGGAAGAGGTTGTAGAAAAAATGCTTTTAAAAGTAAAAAAAAAAAAACCCCCTGATGATCATGGGGCTCAGCTGGGCATGGTTGGGGGCGGGGGCCACAGGGATTTTTGCTACCGGTTCTCTGAGCCACCCGCCGCCATCGCTACTGGATCGGGTGATCCGGTCCGAACCGGGAGCATTTCCCCCCTGGGTTGGGGCAATCTACTAATAGGCCTGACCAACAAGGTATCTTTACTATCTTTAAAATCTTACCTTCCCCAAACTGAGGATAGCATTTTTCAAAGCCAGGTGTAACATCTTATCATCCACACTACTGCAAGGTAGATACTCCAAACACCCCATTAAACAAGGTTACCTATCTATGTGGTGACAAGGAGATTGAAATCATTTTGCATGCATTATTACACTGTAAATTCTACAGGAATATCAGGCCGGTTTTGTTTTCCCCCTACTATGTAAATTTCCAGGAAGGCCAAGCATGGCCTATGTGAATCATCTTCTAGAAGTTCAAAGCCCTTTATCACTTGTGAAGTAGCCAAATAATTACTTCTGTTTTATTTATCACTTTAGAGTTAATACATACTAGCTAGCTTGTTTTTTAGATGATACATATTTTACTTCATAGATTATAAACGTTAGATTTACACTTGCACAGGTAATTGATGCATTATTATAGTAGAGTTTGTCATATTTTATGTGTTATTTTATCTTTGTTATTCTAGTATCTTATTTCATCAATTTGATTTCACTTTGGCTGCTGCTTTTTATTTATTTTTGTGAGTCCTGGACCAAATAAACAATATTTCATTTCATTTTCGCCATAGGTTGGATTTCTTCAGGGAATCCCTTTGCCAGTAAATAACCAAGCGTATATTCCTATTCGCCCACTTGCTCACCTCTTTTCAGCTTGTTTCAGTAATTTCACTTTTTTCATACGGCGAACAGATGTTTGCTGAGCAAAGAACCAATATTTCATCGTGAGATCCTCAGTAGCAGCTCAACAAAAAATTCACCAAATATATAGTCTTAACAGTTTCAGACATCATTCTGTCATGCACATCAGAGCCACAGATAAGCAGAGCAAAACTAAGGTCAATTTTGTGTGGTTTTTCTATTCTGTTGCTTTATTTGATTTATCTCTGTCCTGGGTAAACACTCAAGGTGGATGACATAGGGGTGAGTACAGCTGGAATTCCAAATCCCCATACAGCCTCCAAAGCTCTCAGTTTCTCATTGTGGCTCTTAGACTATCTTCTGACTGCATGGCTAATGTTGAATCTCCATTATTTTGAGATTTGGAAGTCTAGAAACCTAAATAAACTTTATGCGGTATAACAAAACAAAGATTAGCCTTAATAGACTCAAATCAGAATTAACCTTACAAGCATGCATGCTGCACACACAAATACACACACATGATCTTAGACGTTGCAAATGCTGGTAACATGATATGCGTATAACAAGGGAGCATCTTTGCTTTGCTCACTGAAGATCTCATCCCAAATCATTACAGTGGTATAGAAAGATAATCTCCCTGTACTGTCATTAAAAGAGTGACTGAGCTGCAAAGCTTGTTCTTTGCTTTCCCTGGAATTCTTAATTTTTATCCTTCTGATCATTTACTGAATAAGAAGGACTGGGTAAACTGCAGGCACAATTTCAGCTGATACTACCTTTAGAATAAGACTACAGAGTAAGAACAGAAATCTAAAGTCAATTTGACTTGACTGTCAACATGTTGCCCTATTTGTGACCGTTCACTTTCACTGGAAATACAGCCTGCCTGATACAAATATAAAGGTAGCCCTTGACTTACTACCACAATTGAGCCCAACATTTCTGTTGTTAAGGGAGACGTTTGTTAACTGAGTTTTGCCCCATTTTATGACCTTTCTTGTGCCACTGTTGTTAAGTGAGTCACTGCAGTCAATAAATTAGCAACCTGGTTATTAAGTGAATCTGATTTCTCCATTGATTTTGTGTTGTCAGAAGGTTGTAAAAGGTGATCACACAACCTTGGGAAACACCAATGGTCATAAATATGAACCAGTTGCCAAGCGTCTGAATTTTGATCACGTGACCATAGGGATGCTGCAAAGGTCATAACTGTGAAAAATGGCCATAAGTCACATTTCTCAGTGCCATTGTAACTCTGAACGGTCACTAAGCAGACTGTTGTAAGTTGAAGGCTACCTGTACCAAGGAATGTAATGTAAGCATATCATCTGTATTTTATATTTGGCTCTCGGCATGGTAAACCTAATACTCAATATAAAATGGTAATTCAAAAGAAGATACAAGAGTAAATAATTCATATCTATTAGCAATGTGCCATTAATATGAATGCAAGATCACTGCCTGTGGGCCAAATGAGTCTCCACTTCAAATGCTGAGCCACTCTGACAACAAGCTTTCGCCTCTTCCTTTAAAGTAGCTCGTAGTTTGATTTTGTAGACAAAAATAATTTATCTGAGCAGTAACTTTTGCCCTTGCTTTCAGTGACAAGAATGTGTATGCCAGGCTGGAAGTGAGATGTTACCTCTTACAACTGGGTGAGGCCCTGTTAGCTTTGGGATAGCAATTTTGGCGGAGGAGAGAAATCATCATGGTGGTCAGAGGCTGACAGTCAAACAAAGCAATTAAATGTGGGGGGGGGGGGGGAGAGAATAAAAAGGAATACAATTTAAGGGAAATCAGAACCCCACAGGACAAAGAAAGGAAAGAAACAGCGAGCGACATTTTAAAAGGCATGGCGATCAGTGGATTGAATTGGACTGACTGGGCATAGAGAGGAAGAGAAGAAGAAGGAAGAATTGGCAAGCTGATTGGAAGAAGGAAAGGTCTCTGCTTGCACTCAGAATAATAGATAATAATAGAGTAACAGAGTTAGAAGGGACCTTGGAGGTCTTCCAGTCCAAATCTCTTCTTAAAAACCTCCAGTGTTGAAGTACCCATAACGTCCAGAGGCAAGCCATCCCACTGATGAATTGTTCTCACTGTCAGGAAATTTCTCCTTTGTTCTAGGTTGGTTGTCTTCTTGGTAATTTTCCATCCATTGCTTCTTGTCCTGCCTTCAGGTGCTTTGAAGAATAGCTTGACTCCCTCTTCTTTGTGGCAGCCGCTCAAATATTGAAACACTGCTATTATGTCTCCCATAGTCCTTCTTTTCACTAGATTAGACACACTAGATTTGCACTCTTTCCAGAATCTCAACATCTTTTTTATATTGTGGTAACCAAAACTGGATGCAATAAGTTGTCTAAACTAAGTAAGTTGTCAATGAGTATTCCTCATTTGCTCAACCTGACAACTTACTTAGTTCTATTCTGATCTAACACTGCTATCATGTCACCCCTACTCTTCCTTTTCATTAAACTACACATACCCAGTTCCTGCAACCATTCTTCATATGCTTTAGCCTCTCTAATCATCTTTGTTGTTCTTCTCTTCACTCTTTCTAGAGTCTCAACAACTGATCATGATTATCACATGTACTGCCTCACCCCACCTATGTCAGAACCCTCAGAAGGGAGCTGGAGCTGTCACCTCTGCCTGGATTTGCTGAAGGAGAAAGCCTCGATCTTCCAGAATTAGAACGCCTCCTGGTTGCTTTTCAGTCTTCAAAGAGAACTTTCACATGTCCAGTCTTTCTCTTGGGGTTTTAATCTTTCTGCTGCCACCGCCTTCCACTTTGGGTCAGTGTTTTCCTTATTGGTTGGATCACACATTTGCACGCAGACACACATTCACACACACACACCTCTGCCCAAAGGTGGGTTTCAGCAGGTTCTGACCAGTTCTAGAGAACCAGTAGCAGAAATTTTGAGTAGTTCGGAGAACTGGTAAATACCACCTCTGACTGGCCCCCATCTATTCTCTCCCTCCCGAGTCCCAGCTGATCAGGAGGCAATGGGGATTTTGCAGTAACCTTCCCCTGGAGTGGGATGGGAATGGAGATTTTACAGTATCCTTCCCCTGTCATGCCCACCAAGCCACGCCCACCAAGCCACACCCACAGAACCGGTAGTAAAAAAATTTGAAACCCACCACTGCCTCTGCCTCACCGCCTCTCCTTTTGTTATTCCCCTGCCTCCTCTCTGGCAGTTGGGGCTTAAAGATCCCTTCCCTCCCCCTTAAATCTTCACCTAAGAATTTTGAGACTCTTTTCTCAACAACAACAACAACAACAATAATAATACTCCAGCATCCATGATAGGCTGAGGAGCAGCACAGCTGGCCTGGAAGCATGAATTCTCCTTCTTTTTCTCTCTAACTTTTTTTAACATTGTAAAACACTAAAACACTCCAACAGAAGAGTTGAAGTGGGACCTGCAATCACAAGGAGTCAAATCAACAATATTGGTAACTATTGCTGTGGGTAGGCTAACTGAGAAAGAAGAGAGAGCCCAGGACAAAAAGCAGTGCAGCAGCTAGGATGTATAGCTTGGCATGATGAAGAAATGTCAAATAGTAATGTCAGTCAGGAAAAAATGGATAATCACACAACGGTTTCTATATACTCAAATATATAAGAACTGTGGATCATTCACAAATCCTTGCATTTACTTAGTGATAGTTATGGGAAATCTTACCTTCAATACTGGCAAAAAGATTTGAGATTGCCTGGCCTGATCTGTGCAGGCTAAGAAGGCTATTCTCCAGGGTAGCAAATGTATCCAACACACCTTCCTCTTCCTATTTTCTCCACAACAGCAGCCCAACGAGGTGAGTTGGGCTGAGAGAGAGTGGCTGGCTCAAAGACACCGAGCTGGCTTTCATGGCTAAGAGGGACTTGATCTCATGCTCCTTAGCTTTCTAGCCTGGTAACTTAACCACTGCCTCTCGTTCATTGCTAAGCTTTAGAGAAGAAAATGGTCCCTTAGATACATATTGGTGGTAAGAAGTTGAAGAAGACATGGTAGAAGGTATCACAAGGTAAACTGTTACAGGGTAAGGCTGATCAATAATTTGGTGGTGGTCTCCTCTTCCAGCCCAAATGCCTCAATTCTCACCCCAAGAAGTCACTGATCAACTTGATCTGCTGATGAGAAACACCAGGTCCATTTGCAGTAACATCACATTCATTCTCAATCTAATGGCAAACGAACAGGTGAAACTGGCATGTATCCCTAAGATGTTTTCTCTTCAAACAGACTTGGGATTCTTCGGGATTTTAGCCTCTACAGTAATTATGAGCTTGTCCCGGGTAATACTAAATCATGACTAAAAAAATGCTCCATTGGCTTCAGCAGATTTAATCCAGATGAAAAGGAGCAAATTAAATTTAAACCCCATTCCATTATTATTTTTAATTCAAAATAAATGCGTAGAGTCTATAATCCAAAATATACACTTATGTGGGAGACCGCCTATTGAATTCATGAGTTTTGTGAATTAACTCGGGAGTGTACTGTATGTCATGGAGCTGAACTTTTACTGAATTACCCTGTATGACAGCAGTTCAAAAAGAGTCTTTAACTACTAAATTAAACACTGAAAGCTAAACGTATTTAGTTGAGTGTGCTTGTAGGACATTAATTTCACACTTGACTGGGCATAAATACAAACCTGGTTTTCAATTCACTCTTACGATATATATGCATTTGTGTTTGTGTATATTTGTGCGTATACACACAAGCACATATATGTACACTTATACATTGAAAAATGGATAAAAATGCAATTCATAGAGATACAGTTAAATTAACCACATCAGTTTTACCAACCATATAGTTAATGGATTTGAAGCAATAAAAATAAACTGCAAGCAAAATGAAATATCTTAAAACCTTTATTAACCTTAAAACCTCTACTTTTATTTCTTTGTTGGTAAAAATATAAATTCAACACAAAAAATAGTTTGTCGCAAAAGCAACTGCCTGAGAAGGCTCCTGGATTGGGGCTGAAAGAAAAAAGTGGAAGCAATATGCACCAAGACAAATTCCTTGTGTGTCCTATCACACTTGGCCAATAAGGAATTTTATTCTATTCTAAGTATGCTCCGTCCCATATTTGGGTAGATGAGGTGGCCCTGATAGACTGGTTTCACCAGAAAAACACTTAATCTTAAAAAAACTTAGAGATAATTTGTCTAAAATAGTGGTCCCCAACCTTTACAGCTTGGTGGCCTGGCTGGGGGGAGGAGATGGGAACCAGACTGCACAATCACGCAAGAGAGAAGAGAAGCCTTTGGGGTGTCGCTCACATGAGCGGAGCTGTGCATTCACACGTGCATGTATCCGCACCAGCCTGCATCTAGTGTGGCCCAGTTCCAAATAGGCCATGGCCAGTGGTGGAATTCAATTTTTTTACTACTGGTTCTGTGGGCATGGCTTGGTGGGTGTGGCATGGCTTCATGGGCGTGGCTTGGTGAGCGTGGCAGGGGAAGGATACTGCAAAATCCCCATTCCCTCCCCACTCCTGGGGGAAGGATATTGCAAAATCTCCATTCCCACCGCACTCTGGGCCCAGCCAGAGGTGGTATTTGCCGGTTCTCCGAACTACTTAAAATTTCCGCTACCCGTTCTCCAGAACCTGTCAGAACCTGCTGAATAGCACCCCTGGCCATGGCCCAGTAGTAGGCCACAATCTGGGGGTTGGGGACCCCAGGTCTAAAACACTGGCCTGTAGATTTTCTAACTAGAATTGATTTCTCCAACCTTTTGGCCTCCAGACAGGTTGGGCTACAGTTCCCAGTTATCAGGCCTCGAAACATTTGGAGTATCATCAAATGCTGGGTAATGCTGGCTGAAGTTACAGATTGCATCATGTCAGAAACACAGAATATTTTTGGACCTGATAAAGTACAAAAGATACATTACTAAGTTCTCCAACAATTACTTTCCAAATATGCTGTTAAAAGATTCCAGAGTGGTTGAGGTGGGCAGCCAAAGAAATTCTTTAACTACTCGTAGTTAAATAAATAACATTTTTCAAGAACTCAAGTGAAGAAGGATTTGCTAATGGTCTGCATCTCCAGAACCTTCTAGTGTTGGGAAACCTGAAAGGTACAAGTATTGGGAAGAGGGACATACCTTTAGTAAATTTGGAACAGCTAACGTAATATTTGTGTTGCCAAGGCAACTGGGCCCAATATTCATGTTTTGCTGCACCATGTTACACTATGGTAGTTTCTTTTCAATGCAAAAGAACTAAAAATAATCTCCCTAGTTTCCTTAGCAACAAAATATTCCTTAATAGCAATATGGGTTCACTTGTCCTCGGTGACATTGGCACATAACCCCATCTGATTGGTAAAGTAGCATGCCAATGTCACTGTATTCCATAGAGTGGGTGGCACAGATGGGAGGTGTCCATCAGCAATTCAGATGTTGGTACATCATTATCAGAAATTTTGCCTGGGAGTTGGAATCCAGCCACCCCTACCGGATTCAGTTCTTGATTAGCTGAGATCATTTAGGGAGAAAGTCTCCCTCATCAGTCTTGCCACAGCAGCAATAGGGAAAATAAATTCTTCTAGGTTAGGTTGTTTCAATCTGTAATTTCACGATTCCTAATTCTTTGAAATGTTTTGGAGGAAAAGAAATTTCCTTCTATCCCGCCATCAATGGCACAGATGCAGCAACAGTATGGACAAGCAAAAGTTGTAAACACAAATTGAGAGATTTGAAGAACATTTTTAATCCAGAAAGGCACCTTCTCACATATATTTTTGAAAAAGAAATGAGATACAGCAACAAAAGTACAATCTTTCTTAACAGAGATACTTTTGAGCAAGAAGCAAAGGGGCATGCCAAAGTCATTCAATTTCCACATATTTGGATAAATGGAGATGATGATTATAGATATTTGTTAAACCACAAACTGTGATTTATCAAACACAAAGTTTCCTGAAGAAACAGAACTTTTTGACTTAACAAGATGTTCAGATTCATACAACACACTAAGATGCAATGTGTCTTTGCCTAGTTAACTGTGGTTTAGCAAATGGTAGTATGAATACTATTTAATCATGATATGATGAATAAAAAACATAAATGCATAAATTTATTTATTTAATTAATTTCTATGATCCCCCATCTGATTTTGAAAGACAACTCTGGATACTAATATTAGGTTATAAACCATTTGCTTACAAATCTCTTTGACTAGCTTAATCCACACTTTAAGCCAACACTAAATCAAAGACTTTAATGCCTTAAAGTGATATGTAAACCAGTGGTGGGTTTCAACATTTTTTACTACCAGTTCTGTGGATGTGACTTGATGGTTGTGACATGGCTTGGTGGGTATGGCTTGGTGGGCATGACAGGGGAAGGATACTGTAAAATCTCCATTCCCTCTCCACTCCAGGGGAAGGTTACTGCAAAATCCCCATTTCCTCCTGATCAGCTGGGACTCGGGAGGGAGAGAATAGATGGGGGCAGGGCCAGTCAGAGATGGTACTTACCGGTTCTCCGAATTACTCAAAATTTCCGCTACCGGTTCTCCAGAACTGGTCAGAACCTGCTGAAACCCACCTCTGACATGAACATAACTGCAGTCTTTCAGATCTGAGTCTTGCTATATAATCTTAGGCTGATTTGCAACTGAAACTCAATGGGTCACTCCTGGCAGTTAAATAGATGCAAGGTGAGCATCCTTCACGTCATGCTAAGCCAGGAAATTTTATTCATAGTTTATTGAACAACATGTGTCACACAGACCCATGATTTGTCCAATAGACTCAAATTATAAGGCTTTCAGTAAATCAGAATTAAGTAAGCCATACTTAGACGTCATAAAGATGTACCTTGGTCAACAAAGGTGTGAAAACCAATCAGGGAACAGGGGAAAAAAAGTATAGTTGCACTTCTATCAGCAAAGGTGCTCTGCAAATTTGAGTAGCTCATGCATCTTTTTTTTTTTTAGGTGGCCCCCAAGGTCTCCAATTATGCTTACTCTTCTTGTGCCACCTGGCCTCTAACAGCTGGTGTGCACTCAATTCTGTGACCCTGGCTCCTTCTTCATAACCCCTCCAAGAAAGTTGGAAGTCTTTCTGTGGGAGGAGGTGGGCAAGGACCCTAAATACAAAGGCAGTCAGACTCCACCAGGATCAGTTCCCCTGGGCTATCTTTGCCCCCCCCCCGCCCCCCACTTAGTTAGGAGAAGTCACTAAAATAGAGGAGCAGGTGTGGGTTGCTTATGGAGGGCAAGCCAGGCTGGAGAAGATCTGGCCAGCAGGCAGAAGAGGGAACAAGGGGGAAGCCGGTCATTACTCTCAATTTATTCAGCTTCACTGGCTTGTAGAAGCTGTAGCTTTGTTTTGTGACCTTGCTGCTGGAAAGGGAAGGAAATCTCCTTGGCTCCTCTGCTCCTGCACAAATTCACACCTGGGCTTTGGGGGAATGAATCAATCACAACAAAGAGTTCCTCCTTCCCCCCAAAAATGTACAAAAAGAAAGAAACCAACAGAGGAGGAAAGTTATGGTGGAATCATGTAGAGGATAAGCAATGGACCCTAACATTGATCATGACGGGTTACTGCGATTATTCAAAATTTTAGGCTACCAAAAGTAAATAAAATGCACACTTGGATAGAGGCCAATTAATTTAGTGGCATCAAGACAGGCCCAACTCCAGATGACTATACAAACAAGAACCTGCCATCTCAGCCTGCCTCTGCTGAAAATTTGCAGCTTTCCAGGGACGTTCCTAAAATCTTTTTTTATTGTTCCTCTAGCTTATCTATGGTTTTGCCTTCTATTTCTGCTAAAGCGGCTAAGCATAATTCTTTTTTTTCCTAGTTCATCATCTGTTTACATCACATGGTGAAAGTACATCAATTTCATTGCCTCAAGGGAGCGGTCACTCTATTTTTTCCAGAAATGATTGATTGGGTTGTTGTTGTTTTTTGCAGTCCATAGTACTCTTAGTAACCATCTTCACATCCATAATATGAAGGCACTTGTCTTTTTTCTCTTCTTCTTAGTGATTTGCTTTCATTGCTATTCATAACCACTGGAAAGACATTGTTTTAATTATGTTTGTGCAGCACTTCAAAAGGGAATGCAGGTAGTCCTCAACTAACAACCATTTAGTCATTTAGTGACCATTCGAGGTTACGACGACACTGGAAAAGGTGACTTATGACCATTTTTCACACTTACAATCATTTGCAGCATCCTGATAGTCACATAATCAAAATTCAAATGCTTGGTAACTGATTCATATTTATGACGGTTGCAGCATCCCTGGGTCATATGATTACCGTTTGTGACCTTCTGACAAGCAAAGTCAATGGGGAAGCCAGATTCGCTTAACAACCATGTTACTAACATAACAACTGCAGTGATTCACTTAGCAACTGTAGTAATCCATTTAAAAACTGTGGCAAGAACGGGCTTTTAGTAAAATGGGGCAAAACTCACTTAACTGTCTTGCTTAGCAACATAAATTCTGGGCTCAATTGTGGTCGTAAATCAAGGACTACCTGCAGGTAGTTCAAAGTGGGCATGGAATGGATGTGCTCACAGAACCTGTTGGAACCTCCTTAATCCAACCATGTCTTCTTCCAAGATTACACTAGAGCTGAGAAATACAGTAGCATAATCACAGGAAAAGACATGGACGCCTTAAGGGGGTTGCTGATGGTAAGGAGTTGCCTAAAAGTGCTAAGTGAACTTTTCTGGGCACTCTATTTGAATCTGAAATGCTGCACAACCCTATTAACTATTTTGATCTTCATTGTCATAGAAACATCTTCATCCTTCCCAATTTAGTTTGCTTCTCGTTGCCTTCTTCCCTAACATCAATCTGTTTACTTCTTCAACATGCAGCCCTTTTTAATATATTCCTAAACCGAAGGAAACCAAACTATCTACTACCTTTGTTTCCTTTCTGTCATCTGTGAATTCAACAAGCCTACTAGATTTCTTTGTCTTCTTTCTATTTAACACCAAGCCATATTTTTTTTAAACTTTCTATTTTTACTCTTCTTAACGAGCTTTTCTGAGTCTTCTTTATTTCAGCTAAGAAAAGGATGTCATCTGCATATCTCAAATTTTTAGTGTTTAATTTCCAATTTTGATTCCAGCTGTCATTTCTTACAGCCTCGGCATTCTGTATAATATATTCACTGTGTAAGTTGAGCAAACATGGAGACAATATGCCTCCTTGTCTCACAGTCTCTTCTACTCTTCTACTTTGTTCTGTTCCTTCTGGCTCACTTCTTATTGTAGCTTCTTGTTCCCTGTCAATGTTTCTCAAAAGAGTATTCTGGCATGCCCATTTGACTTAATATTTTCTATATTTTGGCACGTTCTACATAAAGGTAGTCTATAAAGCAAAGGTAACATTTAGAAACTCTTGCTCTATCCATCATCTTATCTAGATTTATATACTGCCTTTATTTTCATCTATGGAAATTCTCAGTCATCTAGGTCATGGTTGCCCCACAGGTGCTTTTTCAAGAGGCAACTGGACTTTTTCCTTGAAGATGTTTTGCTTCTTATCCAAGAAGTTTGGATGAGAAGTAAAACGTCTTCAAGGAAAAATAAAGTCCAGTTGCCTCTTGAAAAAGCACCTTTGGGACCGTCTTTATTTTGTATAATTCAGTGCAGCAGACATCTTGTTCCCATCAACCTTTTTCCCCCACATCAGCCCTGGGAGGTGCTACCTGATTCAGTGTCTCTCTGCCTTTTCTAAAATGGCCACTTGGCCACTTTTATCTGACCGGATGTCTATTCTTTGTAAACGTTATACAAAATTTTGCTTGCATTTGGAATTAATATAACTCTTTGGTAGTTTTTTAGTCTTCTGTGAGAGAAAAGGACATGCTAAATGTCTCTTAACTTTAATGACTACATTTCCTTAACTTAATCTTTGGGGTTTTTTTCAGACTCATGGAAAAGTTTGAAATATGGTTGGCCTCCCTTAATAAATAGCAGACAGGCCTTGAAGCTCTTACTTGAGATCTGGATCACTTCTTCTGAATAATTATAAAGACTATACAGCCCTGGTGGAAATCCACACAATCTAACAGATGTGATGCTGTCATCTACTACAGAGGTCCCCAATCCTCTGGTCCATGGACCGGCACTGGTCCACAACATGCCAGCAACCGGGCCGCACAAACAAATGAAGCTCCGTCCTCAGGATGCAGGCAGCACGCAAAACCATGGCCCCTCCGGTCCGCAGACAAACATCTCTCCACAATACTGGTCTCTGATGCCCAAAAGATTGGGGCTGCTGGTCTACTAGGTTAAAGCCAAGCACATAATGATTGGGGGTTTTTTAGTAGCATTATCATTCCATTCCTTTGTGTAGTCCCATACCTCAATCAGTGTATCACAATCATTTGATTTATAGTGGCCCATTCCTGTCTACTTATGTTTGCTTATTCCTTAAACAATTAAAACATGCTCTAGTTTAATTCCTGGTTTTCCTTCTTTTTTACTTTACCTGCTTCATACTCCAATAATGTCTTTTTTAATACTGATGCCATCAGTGACCAAACTTCCTTGCATATTTGGCCTGGAGGTTTATATTTTCTCTAAATATACTCATGAATTTTCTTTTTTTTACATTCTTCTTCAGTAGCCAGAAGAGAGCCATCCAAAAGATGTGTCTCAGCATCCAGAACCCAAACTGAACAAAATATTTGGACCATATCTATAAACTTCTTGGCAACTATACAGAAGTATTTCACCACTGCCCTCTTCCGAGTTTTATTTTGGAGTTTCTTCTTCTAAATGGTTGATTCCCTCACCCGTGGCCTCAACTTCACTGTGGACTATCCTTAGCTCCTCTCTCTACCTTCAGCAAGGGGGAATCCTACTAGAAATTTATGCTTCCACTGGCATTATTCTCAGTGTTAACTGGAGTTGTTGAATCCTCCTACTACATCAAGGCAATAATCCTCTGGGAAGTGATCAGATAAGTAGATACATGGGTAATTCCCATATTCAGTCAGGAGTATGCAAAAAAACATCATTTCAGTTTCAAAACAGAGGGGTGACAAACCTAAATAATACCATTGTCTTCCATCAGTGAAATTCTAAACCTCTTAAAGATTGTTGGACAAGTGTTAATTCAAGCCTGGAAAATAATCTTTAGTGTAAGTATAACTAAATTAGTTTTTCTACTAATTTTCTGCCTTAGCACTGAGCAGATTATACTTCTGTAGCACAGATATATAGCTATGTAAATAATGAAGCAAAGAGACCTCCTCAATATTATCTGAAACAGCTGTCAGAACTACACCTTCTTCCTGACTTAAACCCAAAGAATCCTTAAGTTTAAACTATTAATTAGGATAACAACTTTTATTGTTCCAGCTGTAACTCTCAAAACTACTGAAAACCTTTTCCCTCAGATCCGATCATAGTTTTTTAAAAAAATGTTTTATTCTCAGATTACTGCAGTGCACTCTATTTAAAAATGGAGCAACAGTTACTACAACTTAACATACTATGCTTTTCCTGTGATAATATCCTCATATGCTGGTGATAAAAGCAGGATCACCTGAAGTTCTATCTGAACTGCACTTGTTAAGCAGTAAAGACACTGTTTATGTGTTCCTCAGCTGATGGGAACAAACAGGAGGACAAATTATAGCTTGATTGTCCACTATGTTAATCTAACGGGAGTTCATTAATACGATTAAATTATGAATTTGGGCACCATAAATATTATCTGTCAAGCAGTGCATAATGGCAAGTTCATTTTAACACAGAGATAGGAGCTGCTTTATAACTTCCTGTAGTACTAGAGGTTTAACTGCATATTTTACAAAATAATAAATGATAGGAACCCCTAAGGCAGGGGTGTCAAACTGGCGGCCCGCAGGCCGGATGCATCACATGCCCACCCCAGCTCCACGAATGGGGAAAATGTTGGGAAACATCACGTGACAGCAACATGACGTGGTGAGTTTGACACCCGTGTCCTAAGGCAATCTGGGGGAAAGCATGATATAAGCATTCTGACATCATCACCTGTTACACAAATTATGAACTTGTGTTTAGAGGTCATGATCCCCAATGACATCACAATCCTCTTTCCTCACTTTGGGGACATCATGGCTTGTGACAAACACCTTTGTTTGAAATGAAGAAATGGTGCCCGGTAGAACAATACAAAATATTTGAAGGAAGTGCTTCACAAACAAAGCACTTCCCTTCGAATCATTTGCAAAGTATAAGTGGCTGCTTCACAATCTGTTCCTGGCTTTTTCCACATATGTCAAGACCATTTAAATATCTGTGTTTTCCCATTGCCAAAGATTGAGAAGTATGATTAATTTAACAAAATATTATTTTGTGCATATTAGATACATCTCTTGAAATAGATTTTCCTGTTGCAGGATGCATGCATTTCATGAAGAAAATGGAGGCTTTAACTAACAGAGATCTGGAGCTAAAATACAGTATTGGTTCAGATAATATGATCTCTGCTTTAGTGGAAGACATGTTGGGTTGATGCATATTTTTCTCTTTCTAATATTCTGGAAGTTAAAAGGAGAACAATAGAAGTGGATAATAGGTGTTTTATGATTAGAAAATATATATACCACAAGGTTGGAAAATAACAGTTCATCAAGTTACAAGCTTCAAAGAACTTACTTTCTATAAACATTTTGCAACTAGAAATACCAATATGAGGACCATTTAGAAATTAAATTTTCTTTTAATTTCCCATTTTCCATCTATTTCTCCTCTTAATTGATTGAAATGTTGAATTAATTATCTATTAAATAATGAAAGCAAGCTTTGATTAATATATATGTCTGCATGTATGTGTTTAAATGTTATAATGAGAATTATTTACTCTTTTGCTTTTTTATTTTTACATACAAATAAAGTTTAAAAATGAAAAAAAGTTATCTACTGTGGTAATTGAATATGAACAAAAACTTCTGAAAATACTGAGTTGAAAAAGAAATATATACTGTATCTTTAATAAGTAATGTGCCCAGATCACTGAATTAAGTATTGCAAGATTTGCTTCTTAAACATTTGCCAAGTCAAAACTGTTGTGGATAATTATCTACCCACTAAAAATAGTTAGGCATTTTAAATAATTAGATTTTTTTTTTACAAATAATTGAGGGGGAGATTTATTTATGCTGGATTCTTATACACAGAAGGAAGTAAAACCCACTGAGCTCAGTGAATTTACTTCTGAGTAAATATGCATAAGATTACATGTTGAGGTTTAAAAGATAATCTGGCCTCTTCGTTTTCATAGTAGCTTACTGCCCAGTGGTTTAATGGAATAGCTGTTGCTCAAGAATGAAGCAAAAGATTTTTAACATTGAGTATTTCAAAATCAGTCCTTGGCATCTCCATTTATAAGGATCAAGTAGCAGATGGGTTTCAGATTCTGGAAAAAATTACTAGTCAGAACTGATGAATGTAGAGTAATGTAAGAATATAAGAGTCCTGAGACATTAGGCCAAAGGATTACTTGGCCCAGATTTTGTGGCCATATAGTGACCACATTTATACATATATCAAGAAGCTCATAGAACATAGACTGGAATGATAGCCCCTTTGCATTGTTGCTCTCAAGCAACTGATTTTTAATCTGTTGGATTCTGGAGTTAGTCTGGTGTCATCAAAATTAGTAGCAGTGATCTCCCTATCTACAAAATTGTCTAATGCCATTTAAAATGTTCTAAATGTGGGGTTTTATCATATCTAGTAATAAATTCCAGCAAGTAAAAAGGTTTGATTATTTCTTGACAGCTCTATATAGATGATTTTAGGTTCTAATGTTTTGGGAAATGAGACCCCCCCCTCAAAAAAACCCCTTATTTTTATTTTATCCCTTAAATAGATAGCTACCTTCTCTCTAAAAACTGGCTAGATCAGAAATGGAGAGCTATTCAATCCTCCACCCCAACAAGTCCTAGCAAGCCTAGGTTTAATATAATGAGGGATACTGAGATGCTGCCATTAAACAATACTCTGAAGAGCAGAAGTTCTCCATACCTGGACTTGCTAGATTTAACAGACACTGCTTATATTTCTAAGAGAGAAGAATGTAAAATCTGTCCCAGAGACTCATTTTGGATTTTAAATGTCTAAGCTTCACTTTCTGTTTTAAAATTTCATCCTTTAAAATAAATTATTTAATCTCTATGAAGGCTGGACACTTCATTAGCTGTATGAAGTATTAGCATTCCAAATGAGGTTTCGGTCAATGAGTTGATAAGAAGGATGGCCAGATGGAGAAGATGAAATGGCTCGTATATCTTGAAAGCCGGACAAAAAAAAGAGTACTAGCAGTTGCAGCTTATCTCACACTTCACTTGTCAATTTTTTTTTCTCTTCTATTTTAGTATTAAAGCTGTAGGCAGTACCTGATAACTTAGGTTAACCAAGTACCCTCCAGTTCTGTTAGACACCGACTAAAGGGAGCTGTTTTACATATAAAGGCACCCCTTCAATGGACTAGATAGGTCAAACAGAAAAATTAAATTATTTTTAGGGCATGGCTATCTATAGGAATTTGGTCCGTGTGATACCTCCCACTCTCCTAAAAGGTTTAAAATAAAGATTGAGTCCACTTACCCATATTTTCTTCAGATGCTTGCCATTAGAGTCTTTGAACCATATCCACTTTGCAATCGATTCCACAAAAACCAACAACCCCAAACATCCTTATAAAATTATTTCAAGGGAGATGAGGAGCGGGGGAGAATCTTTCCTGCAGCCAATCCAGTAGCATTGCCAAGCTTGCTCAGGGCTCACAGCATGTTCAGCTTTGACTTGAATAATATACTAATAGTTAGCATAAATCATTAGGGCAACTTTACTATATAAAAGACCAAAGCATTTAATCTGAATTGTTCTTTTATATATTCCCCGCTTTGCAATGTTGCCATGCAACTGATGGGTAGCTAAGCAGCAGTGAGGAAGGGATGGTGCTATTGCTCCCTCTAGTGTAAATATACCTTGCTTATGAAACTGATAAAGTCGGAGCCCCTAATTCTTCATCCCAGCAAATATGAAGAAAGAGCAGGGCTTTCCCTCAGTAACATGCACAGCATTCATTATTGCTTGATGCGAGATGACATAGGAACAGAATGCACAGGTAACTTTGGATCCCCTGCATGGACTGGTTACCTGGAGGGGTTAATTAACCTGAATACTAGGAGCTAATTAGAACAAGTGGGGAGGGGGCCCAGTTGTCAGGATTGAAATTTGACAGGCATATAAGAATCCGGGAGCTTCTGAGGAGATAGTTTTACTACAGAAAAACTAGGAAGCCATTATGAAAGAATTCCAGTGATTGTTCTGTATTAAACACAGATTCTATAATCACCTTTTTTTTTCCTACCCATTCTACATGAAGGACTATAAGCAATTCTGTTTGGGGTGAAAGATACAATTTCCCTCTGTTCCTTGTTTAGGTAATAGCTTTGTGTTGTTTTTTTTATTATGTTGTTTGCTTCTGACAACATAAAGCATCACTTTGGCCCTGGAGGGATAACATTTTCTTGACCTCTGGTTCACTCTGTTTGTTTCAATCTAAGGTCTCCAGAAAGCATGATTTCTTTTCCATACTTATTCAGTTTGCTTCAGAAGAAGGGGACAACAGAGAACGAGGTGGCTGGATGGAGTCACTGAAGCAGTAGGCGTGAGCTTAAATGGACTCCAGAGGATGGTAGAGGACAGGAAGGCCTGGAGGAACATTGTCCATGGGGTTGCGATGAGTCGGACACGACTTTGCAACTAACAACAATGAATTTATTGCTATGGGCATCTGATGGTCACACTTACCCATGTTGGGAATAACTTTGATACAAATGCTGACTTTTGTCGCTCAACAATTTTAATTCCTTAATGCCAATAAATAGAAATAATGGCTTACTGTATGATAATAATGAGTCACAACTGCAATAAAGTATTGAGGCAAGACCATTTTATGGCTTGGTAGGATTTCGGTTCGGACCCTATCCTTCCATAAAGGGTATAAAGAATTGTTGGAAGAAAAATATCCATCTGGTTCAGTTCCAAGCTAGGAGAAAGACACTGGAAACATGGAGGTTGACTGGAAAGATGGTTTATTGATGAAGCAGAACCACATGGGTTTGTGGGTCTGGTGCAGCTGACAAAATGGAGTTGAGAGCGGGGAGGGAGTTATACCTTCTTTGGGCTTTGTATTTGAGCTTTGTATTTGAGCTTCCTGTTCCTGTGCCAGAAAATGTCCTTTAATAGTCTATTGGCTGTTGTCAGGTTCCTATGGGGTCATGTAAGGGTTATGTAGGGGTCATAGCTGGCTCTATAGGCAAAAGAAGCAATGCAAATCCTAGGTGCTTGTCTGAGCTAATTTGGACAACATCTGGCTTATTGTTTATCTGAGCTTCTGTCTTGACCCAGTCTTTCTAAATGAATTACCAAATCTAGATTTCTAAAAGCTGGCCTCCTTAGTTTCTGCTTTGGGCAGGGAAACTGGGGCTGGTTTCTGAATAGGCTGGCCCAATCTTTCTGAATGGGCACAAAATAGCTGCTGGGGACTATTAAGAAAGACTGAGTCTGCTTAATGTTTGTTTGTTTGTTTGTTTGTTTTAAAAAAAACATGTTTCTCCATTAGGGAAATATAATATTTTGCCTTTTTAATATTTCCCAAAATATTTCATTCTTCGGGGTGGGGAGGGTGCTGACTTTCTACAGAACTTTGAGTTTAGTCCTAGCCTAACTAGTAGCCTCATTAAGATGATGGAAGAACTCATCCTAGTAGTCCAGACATCAAAGTGGGTCCAGCATGCTGGCTGGAAAAATAATAATGAACATCAGTAATTACTGACAAAAGAATGCATGTGCTTCCAGAATTCCCATTCATCATGACCGTTGCTGAGAATTCTGGAAATTTTACATATCTGGAGAGCATTTAGGTTGGGGTAGGCTGCCAGTTCATGCCAAACCTTCTGTAAGCTATAATCAATAAAATATGTAGCCTTCTTATTCCAGTTTTAGTTGGAATGGAATTGTTTTCTTTTCTCCATGAGCATGCTGTCCTTTTGGCTGTTGCTACAACTACTACAATTTGGGGAATTGATGTGGTTGCCTTTTCATTACCAACTGGAAGTCTCTGCTATTTTTAAACTTTATAAGGAAATATTGAGCAAGGATAGGTTGGTTCACTCCAATGGGTCTTATATAAATTATCATGGATTTGTTGATAGGCAAGAGTGATGGCTGTTGAGTTGTTAATGGCAGCACTGAAAAATAATGAATAATCTCCACTGTTCTTCCCAGCATCAGGTAAATCACAGCTTAAGAGACAGCAGCACATATCTATTTAACTTTATTTGCCTAACACTTTCACTATACTTTCTCAACTGGGACACACTTAATTTTTTTGTCTTGGATATCTTTTCAATGATATGTTTCTTTCGCAGTACAGTTGAGTAAGAAGATACATGGACTTTCCCACCTTTTTCTAGACAGAGGTAGTGGGTGGCATTTTAATCATGCAATCTGCTAAATAGCTCATTACTTGTCTGTGTGCATACTTAACAAGTGGTCTTGTGGACCATCTGCTTCTCCAACTACTTTGTAATGCTTTTCCCTCAGTGCTCCTGAGAGACATATTTAAGCTTTTCTTACCAGCTGGCATTCAAGAAGCCAAGTCTTGGTGCACTTCCTATAGAGAAATATCTTCTAGAGTTAGAAAAGCACAGTGCCTTAAAATTGGGGACTATCCAACATTCTATCCCTATTCACATTTTTTCTGATTTTGCTATATGTTGTTTATAAATTTTATTCACACACACACATATACCGTGTTTTCCCGAAAATAAGATCCTGTCTTATATTTTTTGAACCCTGAAATAAGCACTTGGCCTTATTTTCGGGGAGGTCTTATTATTTTGGGGCGCGTGGAGCAAGATGGGGATCCTCATGCTGTCTTACCTGATTTCCAGCTCTGTCTCCCTAACCCTAACCAGAGGAATTGGTGAGGACCAGCTGCACATGCGCTTAAATATTTTCAGGTAGGGCTTATTTGCAGGGGAGGGTTTATTTTTGGGGAGGCTATATTTTCAGGGAGGGCTTATTTTCGGGAAACACAGTATGTGTGTGTGTGTATCTATATATATCAAATTTATATTTTACTGATAAAGAAGTAAAGGGAGATTAGTATAGATCTATTTCAAGCTATTTAGCTCTCATCAGCTAGCCATACCCTTACTTGGATTCAAACTTGGGCTGCTTGCATGTTAGGCAGTTGTATTAACCTCTGAGCCACAAGTTCTCCTCCCTTCATTAGCTTGAGCCAGGGGAGAGATTAAGTGTTTTTCTATCAAGACACCTCAATAGACACTGGTGAGTACTGACCGGTCATCAGAATTACAATTACTGAGGCGAATTGCGATCCACAGGTAACATTTAATGTACATGCAATGATTCAACTGACAAGCGTAACAACAATGAAACCTCGTCTTGACAGCCCT
Source organism: Ptyas mucosa (assembly GCA_012654045.1). Classification (NCBI taxonomy): domain Eukaryota; kingdom Metazoa; phylum Chordata; class Lepidosauria; order Squamata; family Colubridae; genus Ptyas; species Ptyas mucosa. Next base: position 5,531,285 of record WNWU01000006.1, on the reverse strand, counting down.
TATATATTAGCTGTCAAACGGTTAACCAATCATGAAACAGAATGTTACTTCTATTTCCACTAGGGGGCCGGTTCCTGGAGCAGACTCAATATACAACACCCCTTTCCACCTCGACGAGCATGCGTAGTCCTAGAGGTACGCTGGTCGATGCCGGATCCGTCCTGATCATCGGGGACTCATACTTTGCAATGGCTCTGGCTGGAACGGATCTTCTGCCCTCACTGGACTCTTTTCGGCCTTCTCATCTGTGGTTCCTCCTGCTTGACCCAGACTCGCATCAGCTGCTTCAGGTAAGTCTATGGTTCTTTTTCTTTCGTGCTATCATGTTTGGCTGATGGTGGGCTGCTAGACTCATGCGTATCAGTTCCTAGCGCCGTCCTGTCGTCGCCCTGTTGTTGGATTGAGACACCACATTGGGCCCTAAATTGATCCCTGTGGCAGCGCCATACCCGCCCCTGGCCAAGATCCACCTTATAAGAGCAGGGCCACATGACTTCCGCCACCCTTCCTGGTACCCACAAAGGTTGCCTCCCATAATTCCGGGCATATATATATATCATCCCCCACTTGGAAGGCCCAGTTAGTACTGGCAGACTTCAAAGGTTTCCTAGGGGCATATTGGGGGTGTAGCCGATCCAGGGTGATCCGTAGTCTGCGGCCCATAAGTAGTTCAGCTGGGCTTTGGTTAGTAACTTGCCATGGGGTGGTATGTTGCACTAACAAATACTCCGCAACCCACTCTTGCCAATCCCTGGGGCCCATCCTCCCTAGGGCCACTTTGACCGACCTCACAGCCCTTTCTACAAATCCGTTACTGGCCGGATGGAAGGGGGAAATTAGGCAATGCCTAATTCCCAACCTCGCTAGGAATACTTTGAATGTGGTAGCTGTTAATTGGGGCCCATTGTCCGACACTAACTGGTTGGGTAACCCATGCATGGCAAATACCCACGGAGCCCTCGGTTCTTCCCATTCACGAGCCTTTTCCTTAGGTGGCATAGGCCTTGACTCTTGGCACTCCCAGCACATGGACACCCACTCCATGATGCTTCTATCTAGGTTGGGCCACCACAGATGACTCCTCCCCAGGGCCTTCATTCACACTATACCGGGGTGGCCTATATGCAAGGTGGATAGAATGGATTTCCTGACGGGGGTGGAACCACGACCAGGTGCCCCCATAACAGACACACACACCCCTGGGCTGACAACTCCGTTTTCCTCATGGCATATGGTTGCAACTCCAGCCCAAAAGGTTCCTTGGACCAACCCGTCTTCACCCAGTCAAGGACTTGAGATATTTCCGCATCTCATGCCGAAACCAGAGCAATGTCAGCAGTGGTCAAAGGAAATGGCGAGCTGCCAATTAAAAACACTGCCGATGCCAGAGCCGGATCTCAAAGCAAGGTGTTCAAATGCTGATGCCGAATTGAAGGTGGCGACACCTGAACACCACACGAGGCGTGACAATTGTCTGAGCCTCAGCGGTCAGGTCATCCACAGGCAGTTGTTGGTAGGCCTGTCCTAAGTCGAGCTTGGCAAAGATGGATCCGTTTCCTAGTGAGTGCAACAGGTGTTACACCACTGGGACTGGATAGGCATGGGACTGAAATGCCTGGTTGATGGTAGCCTGGTAGTCCGCGCATATGCGGATAGAAACAACCACCTTTATAGCTGTGACAATTGGTGTTTCCCAACGGGCATGGTCGACTGACTCGAGAATGCCCTGTGAGATAAGCTTGTCAAGTTCAGCGCCCACTCTGGGTTTAAGCGCAAATGGCACTCGGTGCAGTTTAAGTCTCTGTGGCTGTATTTGGGGATCTAAACTGAAAGATACTGGGGTCCCATTGTATTTGCCCAGTTCCTCATCGAAAACTGTGTGGAACTCCTTACACAGAATTTCTAATTCTGACGATCTGCATTGACCCTGTGAGTGGTCAGGCTGAAGGCATTGAACCAATTAAGCCCTAAGATGCTCAGCAAGGGTCCGTCCACAATCACTAAGAACAACTGGCCCAAGAATTTCTTAAAGTTTATTCTGAAAGTCCCACTACCCACGATGGGAATCTGGTTGCCCTGATAATCCTTTAATAGAAGATCGCAGGGGTTTAATTGTCATTTTGCCAGCCTAGGGACGAGCCGCTTAATTGTGCTCCAGGATACTATGGATGTGGCTGAGCTGGTTTGCCCTCAATATGAATCGTGAGATGAATCTTTTGTTTGATTTGTTGTTTGTCGGATTGGCCCACCATGTGGACATTAGAAGATCCCTGGGAACTTCGGAAGAGATTATTCGACAGCCTAGGAGGCCTTTGCCTCTCCGTGTTGCACTGGGATTGTGCCATAGTCTGCGGTTGCGTCGACCGGCACACTCTAGTGATGTGGCCCTGGCGGCCGCAACAGCAGCAGATAGTGTCTTTAAATCTGCAGGAGGCTCTTTGATGGTTTCCCCCACAGCTTAGACAGTCGATTTTGGGGGCCCTCGTATACCCGGTCCAGATGACTTATTCTTCGTCTCGTTGAGGTGATAGACATCCGCCTCATCGTCCAAGTCAGAAAATTCGGTCTCATTTACATTAATGGCTGACCCCTCCGCCTTAGGCAGGCTCTGTCCCTGGGGCAGCTCCGCTAATGACAGCGTGGTCAATTCGGCAGTGCACGCCTCATCCAACACCATTTGAAACGTCAGTTCATGATTAGCGATTAACCTCCTCTTGAAGTGTTGAGATAGTCATCGAAGTTCACGAACTCACAGTGACGCGCCGTTCTCCTCAGAACTGCAACATGTTGGTTAATAGACTCCCCTGGGGCCTGATCACGATGGTAGAAATGCTGACAGCGGTGTATCTTAGAGGGGGCCAGGGTGTAGTGCTTCTTCAGCTTATTCATGAACTCCTCCCACGTCCCTGAGTGGATCAGTTGTGGGGCCATTAGAGTCATGATGGTATCAAACATCTCAGTTCCACAGAAACTCAGCAAATACGCTCGTTTACGCTCGCTAGACAGATTTGTGTAATCGTTGGCAATAAGGAAACATTCAAATCTATCTACGTAAGTGTCCCACAACTTGGATTGAATGGACGGAAGTTCTGTGAGGAAGCCATTCCCGCCGATTAAGTCCTACTAGCCTGTTTGACTGTCGCCATGGAATTACTCGTCGTTCTGCTAGGCTTTTCAGCCGGGACCACTCCTAATGCCTCATCTTTTTTTTCCTATTTCCTCAGATCGCAAATCCCACCTTTGTCACCAGTGGTGAGTACTGACCAGGTCATCGGAATTACAATTACTGAGGCGAATTGTGATCCACAGGTAACATTTAATGTACATGCAACGATTCAACTGACAGGCCTAACAACAACAAAACCTCGGCTTGACAGCCCTAATATACTAGCTGTCAAACGGCTAACCAATCATGAAACAGAACGTTACTTCTCTTTCCACTAGGGGGTCGGTTCCTGGAGCAGACTCAATACACTACAGACAGATAAATGTATGTATGTGTGTATGTATATAACTACTACTGGATTTAGCAATTATGGTTAATATGCAGAATATGAATTTGTTTATTTAATGTATGGCAATATAGACTATAAAATATTACTATGAAATAATATGTGTTTAACTTATTTATTCAGTTTTTATAACTGCCCAACTCAACCATGTGAGTTGGGCAGCTTACAGTTCTAAAATCCTAAAACAATTTAAACAATTTAAAAGATATCAAAACAAGGAAAACATCCACAAAATAAATGAGTATAACAGCAGGAGAAGCAACTTGGATATACTGGAACATTAAACCAGAAATCCAACCAAGCTACCATGGAATTAAGAAAAAAGAATCTCCTATTGGAGTTAAAACATAAATGAGATGATAGGGAACATGGCCTGCCTTAAAATTAGTTAGCTCAGAAATGTTGAATTGAACCAAATAGTAGAGAGACTTTATAAGACAGATGATGCACTGATGGATCAGCTTTGATTTTTTTTTCTCAACAATTTTTTTTTGTTTCAGGTGATTACACAAAGTAGAAACATATAATGATCATCTACTCAAGTATATCAGTGGCTGAAGTCCAGTACGTAAGGAGAAATGCATGAGAGGACAATATTAAATGGTGAAAATGACTCCTTAAGGCACAGGTGTCAAACTCATAGTGTCACATCGTCATCACATGACGTTTCGCGATGTTTTTTCCCATTTGCGGCGCTGGGGTGGGCATGGCCAGTGTTTGACACCCTGCCTTAAGGCTTGAGCAAAATGCTGGGCTTGTTGACTGGAAAGTTGGCAGTTCAAGACCCAAGTACCATATGATGGAATGAGCGCCAGCTCCTTCCCACCTAGCAGTTCAAAAGTAAGCAAACGCAAGTAGATAAACAGGTACCACTTCAGTGGGAAGGTAGCAATAGCAATAGCACTTAGACTTATATACTGTTTTACAGGGCTTTACAGTGCTCTCTAAGTGGTTTACAGAGTCAACATATTGCCCCCAACAATTTGGGTCCTCATTTTACCAACCTTGGAAGGATGGAAGACTGAGTCAACTTTGTGTGCCTTTAGAGAGTAGATATTAGAAGGGGAGGCATTGAAAAGTATGAATGTGAAGAAAATTAGACATGAAAAGAAAAGGCAGAATAATGTTAAGATAGAAGGTTCAATCAAAAATAGATACTAGTGTACTGGAGAAAAAAATCTGTGTGGAAAAGTTTATTTTATTTTATTTTATTTTATTTTATTTTATTTTATTTTATTTATTCTTTTCTCCACAGAACTTAAGAGCAATGTAGTTTCTTTCTTCCTCCCATTCTGATCTTATAACTAAAGTCTATACTGAAGTACAGAAGCCTTGCTTAGCATTTTCAGCGAACTGAACAAGGATTTGAACCCAGGATCTTCCCAATTCTAGGCAGCCCTCTCGAACTCCTTTAGTGCCACAACTCTTTTTATTGCATTCACCTTCTGCATGTCTAAGTGTGCACCTAGAAATGAACTACAAAAATATTTGCATATTTAGGTAATTTTATTCTAGAATTATTGATCTGTAAATGATGTCTTGTATTATTGTACTTTAAAGTAAATGAAATCAACTGCATTTGCTCTCTTTCTGGAAGCATCGTTTTTTTTTAAAGATCATGAAGGGGGTGTTTTTTTGGTTTTTCCTTTTGCTTTTCAGAGTATTAGAGTATACATCCTTTGCATGCCTTCATCATAATGGAAAACCAGTATGACTTTTCCCCCAGTCTACTTATAGATTCATGCTGTTGGAAAATCCAACTCTTTCAATAGATTTGCTGCAATCTCCTTGAGTACTGAAGCCTGTTTTTTTTTAATATAGAAGCACTTGACTCATGTTCCACCCACCTTTTCCATTCTATTCTGTGCTACATGCAGTAGCATCTGGCCCATTGTGCTGGAGTCTATAAATATGCATCAGTTTAAAATAGCTGAATATAAATGGTGCACCCTGAGCTTTTTGATAAAGCCAAAAGATGTACAAGGTCAGGATCTTTCTCTGTTTTTCCCTGAATTGAATGCCACTCCGGCTTTGACGATCAAAACACCAGGGATACCTATTCAGAACACACCATTGTTGGAATGTTGGCAGCTTCCTTATTGTTGTACAACAAGCTCTTTTTTGAGAGTAATGGCACATCTGAGTTTAGGGTTCTCCTTCCCATCCTAAGTCCTGTGGACAAATAGGTTGCACAGATTAAATCCCTCCAAACAACAGAACTACTTCTTGAACCTAATTAAAGTTATTTGTTACAATCAAACACTGTAAAAGTCAGTTTCGAACAGAAAATGAAATGATCTTGGCCTGGGTATAATTAGTGTAAGAAGGATTAATAAGTACGTGCAATTGTACATCGGCTTTCCCACCCAGGTTTTGCATTCTTAGTGAAGAAAGCAAATGAAGTCACCAGGGTGGAGCAAATGCAATAAACAAAAGAGATAAGTACATCTTGATGCAGTTAAACATAAGAAATGTATAGCCTGGTGAACATAAATTACTACGAGCTTGGCAGCAAGCTGTGGCAGTACTTTTCTTGTTAATCAGATGTTCCTAGAAGCAGGTCTTTAAATTTATTCTTAGCTTAGAAGAAACAAAAGAAAATGCAAATTGCGTTCATCTTTTGTGAGATTTACATGCATCTAAGATTAAGACTGCCAGGTTAATGAGTAAGTTCAGGATGCTTCAGTGTACAGATCATGATGGAATTATCTTCCCTTTCTTAATAGTAATTTTATTAAATATTATGACAATAAATCTAATACAAATTTAAAAAAATAAGTAAATGTGCAGAAAAGAAGAAAAAAACAGAAAGAAAAATAAAAAATAAGAAGAAAAATAAATACCGTATTTTTCGGACTATACAACGCACCCCCCCCCAAAAGTGGGTAGAAATGACTGTGTGTCTTATAGAACAAATATTGCATTGGGGGGGAGGTGGGTTGGTGCAGCACCAATCAGCTATTCTAGGCAGCAGGGATCGCCGTTGCCGCTGATCGCCGCAAATTTAGCTGGACCCTTAGTCTGTTTGTAATAATTGCTCTCCAGACAAGGAAAGGATTTAAGATCCCACAAAGTGCTCCAGACAGCTTCTCCTTGCAAGGAGACTGCAAAATGGTGGCTTCCAGCAGGTGAGGAACACTGGGAGATGAGGGAATAGCCATCTCCCTCCCTCAAATTGTGGCCAGAATCTTTGAAAGAAGACTACATTTACATATTTCCATTCATTGTACTTTAAAAGCATGGGTGATTTAAAAATTCCATGAACAGCCAGTTGTAGTTTATCCAGTAAATTATAGCTTGTTATAATGTATGAACCAGGTCAAAGAATTATATTCTGACATATAATGTATATGTATGTTATATTACTGTTATGGTATGTTATCTCTATACTTACTATATAATAAGTAATGTAACTATATAGTTACCTTTTCAAGCTTTCTGTTTTTTTAAAAAAAAATAGGACAAGAAAGATGTATTTTCGAACAATTTCTTTCGATAATTGTTAGAGTCATTACTTTCAGAATACCTCAGTTCCATTTGCTTCTGTAGATGTTCAACAGCAACAGCACTTAGACTTATATACTGTTTTACAGTGCTTTCCAGCCCTCTCTAAGCAATTTACTGAGTCAGCATATTGCCCCCAATTTGGGTCCTCATTTTACCCACCTCAGAAGGATGGACAGCTGAGTCAGCCTTGAGCCTGGTGAGATCTGAACCACCAAACTGCAGGCAGCCAGCAGTCAGCAGAAATAGCCTGCAGTACTGCACTGTAACCACTGTGCCATCAAGGTTCATGTTGAAGAACAATCCTGCCCTTCTCAAGAGCAATTTTTGGAAAGCAAGACAGTTTTGTGAACCCAGGTATATCAAGAGAAGTTATGTGGAATTATTTTCACCAGCATGAAAGATGGAATAGAGTTTGACATCTGACTAGGGCTACCAGATCCAGCCTGCTAAAACCCAGATGGCCACTAGATGTTTGCTGCTATCAAGTGGTTGTCCAGATTTTTCCAGTCCAGGTCTGGCAATTTTGCTCTGACCTCCAGCCATGAGGATGAGGTTTAATTGATACTAATACACACGCCTATGCCTGAGTGGTTCAACATCAGAATGCTATGGTTTTGTAGGGAAGCATAGAACTAAAATATCACTTTTTTTCCAGTTAGGCTGATTGTTCTACAACTGAAGATGAATATGCCTCCATAGATAGGAATATAAACACTTTTCTTTGCCACCAAGTAATACTGGCTATGGTGGCCTTGTTCTATTATAACACTAAGAAATGTTGTGCTGGAACAAAGTCTATTATTAGCTTGACTGTTCTGTGCTTCCACTCTGGTTGCTCAGCATTTGATTTCTGGTCCTGAATCCTTGCGTTTCTTGGATTATAGTTCTGTGCCCAAAATCTGTCACTATTGACTTAATCACTGATTTCTTCTGGTTGCTGAATTATCTCTGATACTATCCTTGTTCTTTGAACTTTTAAGAGAGACTGACCAGAGCTAGGCACAAACAGACTCTTGAAATTCTTCACCAAATAATATATGGACAGCATAATTAGCTGACCAATGTCTTTCAATTTTTTTTCAATTTTTTTTTAAAATTTGATTTATATGCCGCCCTTCTCCAGAGACTCAGGGCGGCTTACAATGCGCTAAGCAATAGCCTTCATACTTTTGTATATTTACAAAGTCAGCTTATTGCCCCCACAAACTGGGTCCTCAATTTACCTACCTTAGAAAGGATGGAAGGCTGAGTCAACCTTGAGCCTTGGTGAGATTCAAACCTGCAATGATTGCAGGCAGCTGGTGTTAATAACAGGGCTTTAGACCACTGTACTATCCAAGGCTCTTTCTCCAAGAGAAGGAAAAATTCTCCAGTACGTCCTCCCGATTACCCTTAAGCAGTGACAGTAATGATATGGCTGGAAAAGCCTCATGAGATAAGGGTGTGTGTGTGTGTGTGAGTGTATGTGTAATGTTGGCATGCATCCAAGCTGAAGACCAGCAGGTTACTAAGTTCAGGAATCTTAAAGGTAGAAATCATGATGTCTTCCCTTGAGGTTTAATTAAAACATGAGATTCTAGAAAAGCGACTGGGAGGTGATTGTTCAATGAAAATTTGAAAGCACATTCACTTTCATCAAATTGAATGAATACAGGCAAAAATGCAGAATTATTAAAACTGCCAGCAAGATTTCCTACGATCTCCGTGAAATGAAAATGTTTTCACACTGGCAGCCTGAGAGAGCCAAAAAATGAGAACAGCAAAAGGAGACAGACCAGAGGTGGGTTTCAGCAGGTTCTGACCAGTTCTGGAGAACCGGTGTGGAAATTTTGAGTCGTTCAGAGAGTCGGTAGTAAAAATTCTGACTGGCCCCCGCCCCCATCTATTCTCTGCCTCCCAAGTCCCAGGTGATTGGGAGGAAATGGGGATTTTGCAGTAACCTTCCCCTGGATTGGGGAGGGAATGGAGATTTTACAGTATCCTTCCCCTGCCACGCCCACAAACCACACCCACAAGCCACACCCACCAAGCCACACCACGCCCACCAAGCCATACTCACAAAACAGGTAGTAAAAAAAATTGAAACCCATCACTGAGACAGACCCGTTACAAACAACTTTGCCTACATCTTTTATATACTCTTGTTCTCAATCTCAGTTTATGAAGGATAAGACTCGGATACTTTTCACCAATAAAGTCAACACGATTTTACTTACATGTATTTGTTTAATCTGTGTTCTATCTATTAAGAAAAAAACCCTCAAGGAGGCTTTCAGCAGCATCTTGACTGAAAGAAATAGAAAACAAATAGATCAATTATATCTAAACTGGAATTGGTGGAAATATACTATATAATAAAAAAGCAATTCATAAAGCAGTCATCAATAAAATGAATAACAACAGTAATAGATGCAACTGAAAAGAACAAGAAGGCCTCAGCCAAAAGTTCTCTGCAAAAATATTTTAGTCAAATGTTTCAGGTCCCAGAACAGCATTCTGTACAATGATGCTTTTTGTGTTTTTCCTTTTTATCACATCCAGGAGTTTCTCTTAATCTGTGCTGGGGTTTTGCTGATTTATTGAATCCCAGAAAATAAAGTTCTGAATCTCCTTTTGTAGCCTTGATTTGGACAAAATCTGAGAAACCTGTACCTAGACATTAAAAGTTTTAGTTCTTTTATTCGCAATTGAATTTATATCACACCCTTTGTTCTCTACTAGTTTTTTTCTCATAACTCATAACAACATACTATCCCTGATGTCAATGGAGGACACTTTTTCCCAAGATACAACAAGTATGGTCTAGAACAGTGATGGCTAACCTTTTCCAGACTGAGTGCCAAAAGCACGGGCGTGCCCGCCCGAATGTGTGTGGGTGCACCCTAACCCCCCAAAATTCAATGTGTGCATAGCTGTACATGGGCCCTGCCCCCATGCATACCGATGTGGTCCCCCACATGTCCCCCACCCAATACATGTGTGTGCGGGAGGTGGATGCACATGCATGGCGCAGGTGAACTGGGGTGATGACTTGCATGCCCACAGAGAGGGCGCTGCGTGTCACCTCTGGCACGTGTGCCGTAGGTTTGCCATCACGTGTCTAGAAGCAGAATATTAAACTGTAACAATTATTTTGAGGTAAAATGGGTGGCCTATAGATTTTATAAATAAATAAATAAAATTGCCGTTCAGCAGTTATTGAGACTCTATCAAATGCTTTGCTTTTATTAACTACAAGGATGATTTCCACTTGCTAGAAGGCATATGAATAAAACCAAGTTTGGGTTTGCTGTGTATATGGTATATGGTGTCATGTTCCCATTGGAGCCTGAATCTGTGGAGGAAGATGAGCCGGAGCTGGAGTTGAGGGAGGCCGAGGGGGCGGCTTTGGTGGCTTCAGAGGAATGTGGGGAGGAGGCAGGCAGGGCCCCTCAGGAGTGGGACAGCTTGCTAGCAGGGAGGAACGGGGCCAGAACGACCAACAGAGGGCAGGCAGTGGAAATGTGGAGCGAAGGAGCTCAGGCAATGAGCAAGAACCACCCCCTCTTATCCCCGAGAAGGGAGAGTGGAGAGGAGGTGGGAACAGCGCAGACAAACCAGATGACTTGGGAGGAGAGTCCCCATCCCTCTTCACAAGGCACACCTGAGGATTAAGATTTAAGAAGATGCTTTGGGGAGTGGTGTTTGTCAGGAACAAACACGGAATTTCATGGAGTTTTGTGTGCCATTGCCGACGTTTGGAGTTTCCTGGACTTCTTGCTTTATTTCTTGCTTCCTGGATTAATTGCCTTGTTAATTGCCTTTGCTTCCTGAAACCATTGCCGTGTTCCTTTGCTTCCTGGACTGATTGAGTTATTCCCTTGCTCCACTGAATTTCTTACTTTGCAACCATTGTGCTCACCGCATTTTGCGGGACTACTTGCAGTCAGAGGCTGCTGGAAGACTGTGTGTGATCACTTAGCTCTGGGACTTTCCATAATGTGGGATCATTTGGGAGAAAGTTGGAGCAATAAAGGGGCGAATTGAACTATCAGCTGACTGTGTTGCCTCTGTGCCTTGCCCCGGGTCATCAGATATGGTATGTGTTTAATGATATATGTGTGGAGAATGGTCAAATATGATGGCTTGTACAAAGCACAATCAGTGAAAAGGCACAGAAATGCAAAGAAGCAAGCAAACCAAAACCACTTGATGACCCTAGAGACAGAGATAACATAAACCAGGATGCTGCCTTTCCTTTGGTATGAAGGGAGGCAGTGTACGGGGGCAACAAATGGCATTGTTGATGATACATGGGGTTAATATCCGTATTCAGGATGGTGGTTGTTGTTAGTCGCAAAGTTGTGTCCGACCTATTGTGATTCCATGGACAACGTTCCTCCAGGCTTTCCTGTCCTCTACCATACCCCAGAGTCCATTTAAGCTCACACCGACTGCTTCAGTGACTCCATCCAGCCACCTCATTCTCTGTCATCCCGTTCTTCTTTTGCCCTCAATCGTTTCCAGCATTAGGCTCTTCTCCAGTAACTCCTTCCTTCTCATTAGGTGGCCAAAGTATTTTAGTTTCATCTTCAGGATCTGGCCTCCTAAAGAGCAGTCATGGTTGATCTCCTCTAGGACTGACCAGTTTGATCGCCTTGCAGTCCAAGGAACTCGCAGGAGTCTTCTCCAGCACCATAGTTCAAAGGCCTCAATTCTTTGGTGCTCAGCCTTCCTTATGGTTCAACTTTCATTTTTACATTGCAACTGGGAAAACCATAGCCTTGACTACACACACTTTTGTTGGCAGGGCAATGTCTCTGTTTTTTAGTATGCTGTCTAAATTTGCCATAGCTTTCCTTCCCAGGAGCAAGCATCTTTTAATTTCTTGGCTGTAGTCACCATCTGCGGTGATCTTGGAGCCCAGGAAACTACCTCCATTTCTTCCCCATCTATTTGCCAGGAATTGAGAGGGCTGCATGCCATGATCTTAGTTTTCTTAATGTTGAGTTTCAAGCCAACTTTTGCACTCTCCTCTTTCACCCGCATCCAGAGGCTCTTTAGTTCCTCTTCACTTTCTGCCATTAAGAGTGGTATCATCTGCATATCTGAGATTGTTGATATTTCTCCCGGCAATCTTAATTCCAACTTTTGATTCATCTAGCCCCACCTTTCTCATGATGTGTTCTGCATATAAGTTAAATAGGCAGGGCGACAGTATACAGCCTTGCCGGACTCCTTTCCCAATTTTGAACCAATCAGTGGTTCCGTGTCCAGTTCTCACTGTTGCCTCTTGACCCGCATATAGGTTTCTCAAGAGACAAATAAGATAGTCTGGTACTCCTATCTCTTTAAGAACTTGCCACAATTTGTTGTGATCCACACAATCATCATTGGCATCCTTCAGTCTCAAGAGACTATGGTATCATGCTCTGGAAAGAGGTCCTAAAACAGCATCTAGTGTACTAAAAAGGCCAATTCGAGAGTGGCAATCCCTTCCACACTGAGGGCAGATACATTCTGTCCCCTGCCCAGCCCCCAGATTTCGCTGGTTCTAGGACTGCCTCTTTGCCTCAGCCTGCCGAACAAGTGACTCTTTGAATTGGAGAAGGCCAGGCTGTGTCTTTAGCCTCCAAGCTGAACGATCGGAGGTCAAGGTTTCCCAGTTATTAATGTCCATTCCCAGGGCCTTTAGGTCCCTCTTGCAGATATCCTTCTATCACAGCTGTGGTCTCCCTCTGAGGTACTTTCCCTGCACTAATTCTCCATACAGGAGATCTTTTGGAATCCGACCATCAGCCATTCTCACAACATGCCCTAGCCAGCGTAGACATCGCTGTTTCAATAGTGTATACAATCAAAGGCTTTAGCATAGTCAATGAAGCAGAAGTAGATGTTTTTCTGGAACTCCCTAGCTTTCTCCATGATCCAGCATATATTGGCAATTTGATCTCTAGTTCCTCTGCCTTTTGTTGATGACACGTGGGGTTAATATCTGTAATCAGGGTGGTTAGTGTCCCATTAATGGTGAAAAAATGTAGAAGTCATCCCGTAGTATTATCAAATGTTATATTCCAGCTGTAAAGGTCATAGTTTACATTGCTCTCTTTACTATTCCTGTGCTACATTTTGGGTTGTACAGCTCAGAACCTTGCTTAGTTAGGAGCCTTGGCAATGTCAGCAGAACTGGAAGGTCAACATATGTTTCCAACTTTTCTGGCTTTGGCAGATTTCTTCTATTCATATCTCATAGCTGTCCTTTTAAATAACTACTCGTTATTTAATTCAGGATTTGCTTCTTTTCAAACTTGATCTGGCCATATGAAACTTGATTTAATTTGAATGCGATTAATATAAATTGAAATTGGTTCTGTTTATTTGCCATTGTTTTGATAACATTCTTCTTTCACATGGGAAGAGAATTTAGTGGCAAATTTTGGAAAGCCTCTAGATATGCCTGCAATCTTGAGACCACAGGCTGTGCGCCCAAGTTAATTATTCTTAAAGTTGTTTGTAGATTGCCAGCTCTGGCAGGGAAAGAGATGCAAGCTTGTATTTTCCAAAATATATTGGAAAAGAACAATGCTTCCTATATCACTGACTAAAACCAGTCCTCAGTTCTTTGCTGATTCCTTATCTAGCAAGGAAGTTGGCCCTGCATGATTACAAAAAACACAACAACAGCATACATGGAAAAACTGCCCAGAGATACTGGAAAGTGGAAGGCATATGCATCTAATAAATGGTTATTATTATTTAATGAACTATGGGTGAAAGAAAAGGAACTCCCTTCACAAAGATAATTTCCCCACTAGATTTGAAGAATCATCTAAAGTTATCTAACTATTACTGTGACAAAATAACAGTAAAGACAGCAGATTTTATATCACTTCAAGAGTGAAAACAGTATAAAGGACTAGGATGATCAAAAACTTTAGAAAGATATAATACATTTTCTCAACCCTACAACCATAAATGTCTGAGCCATAAATATATTTTAGAAAAAGAAATTGGCATTAGGAGCTGCAATATGCAAACTTTTCATAAGTTTACTTTTTTTACAATAAAAAAAATCAGCAGAATAGTAATTTGTGTAGGTGACAAAGCACAATTTGCTAAAAAAAAAAAAGTAACCATAGCTAGTTTGTAGCTCATTGAATTTTTTTCCTGTAATTCATAATGCATAGTTGGTGTATTATGAGAACATAATCATAGGATGCTGTATTTTATATTAAGGATTAACTGAGAAAGTCTTGAGGAGGTACCTTGAAAAATAAAGTACCTTGTTTGTGAACTACTAGTGAAAATATTCAGATAAGCACAATCTGAATTAATGTGTTTAGTCATAATATCCTTCCTCATAATGCTGAAAAAAGGCCTGGAAGACTTACTAATCCTAGGAATGCAACAGGAATGATCTATAGTAGTCTTTACCTAGATCTGTAATTGTTCAAGCAGGGATTTAGGTCCTACATCTACTGTACATCACTGTGGTTTCTATGACTTTGCAGAGAAACTCTTGGTAGATCACAGCCTCCCGAAAACATTTTGCAAAACAGCTCCAATTCTCTTAGCTCCAGCAGATGCTCCTTCCTGCTATTTGTTACCAATTCAGGCTATAGTTTTCTACTACTCTCTCTAACACCAACCTTTTGCAAGCAATTTTGTTTTACTCTTATTGAGGTTCTTTCCATCTGTCTTCCCAGCTGGGCAACCTATTACTTTTCTTTTTTCCCATCTCCTCTCCAGCTGCTGAAAATAATTCTTTCTCTCTTCCCTCCCCTCTTTTAGTCCTTTGATCTTTCCCTTTCCCTGTCCTCATAAGCCACCTGACTCTTTTGTGCTTTCTCAGACTCTCATTTCCTCTTCTCTTGATGTTCAATTCAGCTTTTCCTTCTTTTGTTCTCTAACTCCCGGGTCCTTTTTCCTTCAGATATACAGCATTTCTCTGGTCACTAGGAAAAATTCAGAAACAAAAAAAAAGTAATTTGTAATTTAACACAGGCAAGGATTGTATCATTTCACTCTAGAGCTTACTGACCCAGCCATATTTTTGGCTCCAGCAGAAAACTATTTCAAGCTCTCAACAGAGAAAAAATTATGTTGAGATTCTCCTCAGGGCGCTTGTTTTAAATTGGTCCCATTAAAAACATTTTAAAATAATAAATAATATTAAGACATATATGCCATTGCATGCAAATTATTTTTATTTATGTGTGGCTCCATTGCTCATTCTATTTATTTGAAAGGATAGGTGAGATGGCACAAGCACCCAGTGATGGAGCATTCACAATTTCTCAAGGCAAGCTATTCCACTGGTTGATTGTTCTAAAGTCAGGACATTTCTTTTTAGTTCTAGGTTGCTTCTCTCCTTGGTTAGTTTCCATCGTTTCTTGTCTTGCATTTTGGTGCTTTGGAAAATACTTTGACACATCCCCCCCCCACTCCGTCTTTGTAGGCGTCCCTCAAATATTGTAACATTGCTATCATGTCTCCCCTAATCTTTCATTTCATTAAACTAGACATACCCAATTCCTGTAGCTGTTCTTTCTATTTTAGCCTCCAGCCCACTAATCATTCTTGTTGCTCTTCTCTGCACTCTTTCCAGTCACAACATCTTTTTTTATATGGTTCACAACATCTTTTCGTGGTTCTTCTTAAGCATTTTTGAAGCATGTATAATTCTGGAAAAATGCATTCAGCTGACATTCTATTGCATTCTGTGATAGATTTTGCATGGAAGAGGATAGAGTGATTGTACCTAAAGGATGTATCTGTGTCCTTGAAACAGTTTGACTATTCTTTTTCCTTTTCCTGAAACAGAGAAAATTAAAAACCATACATTATTTTCAGAAGGTTTGAATCTCATCATAGTAAGGCTCATACAAGACAGGAGGAAAATATTAACTTACTTTATAGCAAATGTGACACTTGCTAGCCCCATTCCATTTTGCCGAGGATTGCATTCCCTATGTATATTAGTAATCTCAGGGCAGGGTTTTAGGAGAGAAATCTAGGGTTCTGTTCAGCCAAGTGCACGCTAGAAAGCTCCCAGTACAGGATGAGCAGTTTGCATTTTGAATAAGCAAAGTAAGACGTACTAAAGCAAAAATAGCATGGTTCCCTATGATTTACACCAATATGTTGTATATTATGGTGATTGGTTAATAATTGATTTAAGGTTTATGGCAGAGGTGAGGAATATTTTACTAACTAAAACCTATAATTAACAATTTTGGGAGGAGGGGGCTGCAAGAAGCAAGTGACCAATTACATTACTGAGTCTGGGTAAGGAATCCTACAGGAATCCTTTAACTCTGAATTTAAAGACAGGGAAAGTCAGTGGTGGGTTTCAAAAATCTTTACTACCGATTCTGTGGGTGTGGCTTGGTGGGCGTGGCATGGCTTGGTGGGTGTGGCATGGGAAGGATACTGTAAAATCTCCATTCCCATCCCACTCCAGGGGAAGGATACTGCAAAATCCCCATTTTCTCCCGATCAGCTGGGACTTGGGAGGCAGAGAATAGATGGAGGCGGGGCCAGTCAGAATTTTTACTATCGGTTCTCCGAACTACTCAAAATTTCCGCTACCGGTTCTCCAGAACTAGTCAGAACCTGCTGAAGCCCACCTCTGGGGAAAGCTATATGTAAGAGTCAGAGAATTAAGCTGAAAATTGAACTAAAATTAATTGGGGTGTGAATGAATAAGAAATTGGGGAAAATAGAATCCTTCCCTGGCTGGCTTTAGTGAAGAAGAATGAAGGTTGCTGTTAGGCATCTTTCTAAGGCAAAATTACATTTTCAAGGACACAAAATGCTTTGATAAATTATTGTAGAAAAGCTCATGAAGCCGTTGAGAAAGAATTCTGGTGACAGCTGTGTATCAAATGCAAGTCCTATTTATAGTGAAATCAAGCTTCAAATTCTTGTACTTTTTGGCCTAGGCATGTGCTGTTACAGTCTTAAGGTCACCCTCTTTTTGATGAGATTTCCATCTGTCTTTCCTTTTAGTAACAGACTAATTTGGTATCAAGACAGTTTGCTTGTGACCTTGTATTCATTGGTTTTCACAGTTATAAGAAAAAGTCAAAAATTCTTTTTATTCTTTTATTTTAAAAATTCTTTGGTATTTTGCTTGGCTTTTTCAATTATCTGCTTGTAGGAGTGCCATTTGAATTTTTAATACATAAAGCTGAACTTCAAGGTTATAGTTCTTTTAACCCTAAAAGGTTTCCGAAGTCCTGTTGTAGCCTGTACAAAATAGGTAAGAAGAATCATTAGATTTACCCATTCATTTAATAATAGCTGTCACATTACATTACTATTTGTACAAGTACCAACTTTAGACCCACTGCTTTCTGGTGCTCTCCAGATGTGCTTCACTTCAGCTCCTGTAATACCTAGTGAAGTTTAGCAGAGATTATGGAAGGCAAAATCTTGTAGGCTCCCAGGTTAAGAAAGGTGATTGTTTTCTTTACAAACATGATTCCTTAACATCAGTGTATTAGCTCTTTCTTTGTATTTGATCTCGAATAAAGTGGATAGATAGTAGCTGCATTTATTGTTCTGCTGCAGGACATATTTAAGGATCAAAACATAGATGATCTGGCCTTCACAACTGACTTTGTTTGTCTATCATGAACTAGAACAACCCTGGGTCTAAAAAATAATTGGTGGTTATAGGTGATACTCAGTTATTTTGCATTTATTTTCTTCCATGATAAATACTTCTGTCCTATATTTCCAAGTGTGAAGCCATAAAACATAGGATATCATTACTGCATACTGCATGCTATCTTCTACTTTAGGGTCTTCACACTTGGCAGCTTTAAGACTTGGCAACTTGGCTGACTGAGAAATTCTGGGAGTTGAAGTCCATAAGTCTTAAAGTTGCCAAGTTTGGAAACCCCTGTCCTAGTTGGTAGGATATAGGCAATAGCATAGTCACGCAGAGGTGTCAAACTGGCGGCCTACGCTCACCCAGCTCTGCCAATGGGAAAAATGTCATGAAATGTCATGTGACGGCAACATGACGCCGTGAGTTTGACACCCGTGGCATAGTGGCTTGTTAGCTAGCCTGCAGACTAGAGATCTTAGTTTGATTAGAATAGGGCAAGCATGCTTGGCTTTGGTTGTATGTGTTGGCCAAAATAGGTCTAAACTGCTAGCACTGTTTCTATACTGTTACCAGGGTACAGTGCATTTAACACACTATTATGTGAAAGCTTTAATTACTAAGTCATGATGACTGGCAAAGTATTCTTGTATCAGTATCCTTCTTTTGCCCTTCTGCTCTCCTTCTTTTTCTGTGCATTGTACAGAACAAAATAACACTGCAATTATTTTCCAAGTTCTCAGTAACTGCTTTCTCTTCCTTCCAGCTCCCCCTCAGCCCCCGCACACACACAGAGTGCTTTTTTTCTTGGCATAAAAATTAGTGTTAAGGCACCATGCAAGAAACCAGAAGACGGAGTTCCAGTTCTGCCAGCTGGGTGACTTTAAGTTAGTCGCTCTCTCTAAGCCCAACTCACCTCACAGGGTGATTGTGGTGGAGAAAAATTGGAGGAGGAAAAGAGTATTCAGTATATTTGCCACCTTGAGTTATTTATAAAAAATGATAAAGGCAGGATTAAAATAAATTAAAATAAAATAAACCACATATTGAATTGCCACCTGTGGTTCATTGTAAACTTGCTGGGGTAGAATGTCAAAACTGCTTTTTAAATTGGTTCCCCAACCCCCTTTTTCTAAATCTATATCTTGCCCTTATATCCCCAGCTTCTAAGTGTAACACTGTCAGAGATTAAATCAAATGGATCCGGAGAATGAAGGACAAAAAAATAATAAAAATTCCATGAAATAATCTTTATTTAGTAGCGGCGTGTTAAAGGCACAATGGTTTAGAAGCTTTGTGCAGCTTTCTTTGCAATAATCCTTTCAAATGGATTCTACCAAACCTGTTTTGCTTTGTCAATTTATCATACAGTTTGTGTGAAAGAGAGCGAATACTGAGACAAATTTCAATCTTATCCCCATAACAAATGAAAAATATTATTCCACCTGCTCAACATAGTGGATGATTTCTGTGTGCTTTGCCAAGCCATTTCTCTTCAAGTTACAGTGCATATATTTCTGTTAGCACTTTTGCTCACATTCTTTTTGTCAAAGAGATTTGCAGTGTAAGCCTAAGTGTTGTGATCTGTTTCATATTCATTCTTTGCCCTTTAAAAGGATATAAACTCATTTGAAAGTTGTCTGCTTTATGTGTTTAGCACTACTTATTTGCCCTGGAAAAAATATACTTCCTTTCATACAGAACTATGAAGCAAGCTATCTATGCCAGCATGCTGTTAATAGATAATTATTTTTCTTGCAATCCATTATTTAATTAAATTTATTTGCCTGCCCCCCCCCCCCCATCTCATCACAAGGTAACTCTGGAGGGCTTACAAGGTAAGGTTATCCCATCTTCTTTTCCAATAGGACACAATGTGTGGTCCCAGCAGCTAAGACTTTGAGCTGATCCATAAACCAAATTGGGGACATTAAAAAGCTTTTTAAATACACCTGTCCATAAACTGATAGGATGATAACAAACAAGCCTTTGTTGCCAAACTACGAAAAGTAAATGGAGGATCCTAATTACTTCTACCCGGTATTAAAATACTATTAGCCTCAGCTGTGTTCTATATTTCCAACAGTATAGATCAGTAGACCTTGTGTTGTTGTGTTTATTTATCCGAGGCATCTGGAGCCTGCCTTTTAATTTAGAGAAATGTGTATAGTAGTTTACTGATATGTTTTGCCGCAGGCTGGCTGTATTTCCCAGATTGGTAGGGCTGGCCTTTGTGACTTGAATGTAATTGGAAGGGTATTTGAAACTTATTTTCTACTGTGTATACATGCATTTATTAGGTCTCTGCAGTTTGTCAACAGCATAATAAATATATTATTGCTGGACAGGTTTCCTTGGGAATCAGTGATGGAGTTCTTTAATTTCCCAAAGTGTTCAGCTGCAGAGATTCACTCCAACATATTCCCTTGTAGTTCAGGGTGCAGAGAATGCAGTGTGGCAGAATCCCTTCTCTGGGACCTCAGAGGAACTCAAAATTAACCCGCTTCTTTCATATGTGAGATGCTTTTGTAAGACTTTAAGAAGAAAAATGAGTGGTTGAATTTTGCAGGCATTTTATTGATTTGATTTATATGCTGCCCTTCTTGTTATCCAGAATATTCAAGGCATCATCCCTTTCATCTCCAAGCCTTGTAATCCCATCAATACTTGAGGTCCTAACTCTAGCCAAACCCCATTGCAACCCTTCAGCCAATGGTCGCTGCATGTACCTGCTATAGCAGCTAGGCATTTTAGGGTCATATTCAACCAGCTAGGCAAATATTTTCCAGATATTCTTTGTTTCTTCACAAGTATTATGGAAAATTGAGTTTAACAATGTGTGGCTTTTCACATTTCATCAAAACTGTCAGTTTGACCAGCAAAATCCATCAAGCAAACCATCCTTCCTCCTTCAAAAGGCAGCCTTGGCCACAATTCTCTCCCTGGTCTAATTTGGCAACCTCTTCCGAGGCAAATCCTAGACTGCCACAGCGACCACTGGAATACCTCAGCCCACAATAATGCTGCCATCTCCTCTTTTCCCGCCAAGTAACCCTGTTTTCCTTTGCATCACAATTCTTCTTCCTTGTCCTCTTTGCTAGATCCCTGCCTTTCCCATGAATCGTCCTCTCAGTCAGGATCCCCAAATGCCAAGTGATCATTAGATGGCGCAGAATGCACCCAAGTATTTTCCTTACCATGTTTCCTCAAAAATAAGACCGTGTCTTATATTTTTTTTGAACCCCAAAATAAGCACTTGGCCTTATTTTCAGGGAGGTCTTATTATTTTGGGTGCATGGAGTAAGACAGGGCTCCTCTTGCTGTCTTATCTGATTTCCAGCTCTGTCTCCCTAACCCTAACTAGAGGAAATGGCAGGGACTGGCTGTGCATGCGTTTAAATATTTTCGGGGAGGACTTATTTTCGGGGAGGGGTTTATTTTAGTGCATGCGCTCAAAAGCCCGATTGGGCTTACTATCCGGGGATGTCTTATTTTCAGGGAAACACGGTAGTAAGGCTAAAAGTTGGAGGGGCTGGTCACAACTCAAAGTCTAGGACACATAGATGTCTTCGCCATATTAAAAGCCCTGCCTTGCTTGCTGAGCATTCCACAAGTCTTTCTTCTGACTGGTTGAAAGAGCAGCTGACAGAATCAGGCCTTTTGTGAGGTACAGTCTCAGTTGCTAGGATACCTAGAGCTGCAGTTAAACAAACGCCCCAGTCCTGACTTAATGCAAGGGCCCATCGTGAGTGGGAGCTGCGTGAAGATCCCGATTGAGCCTGGTGTGACTGTCCCAAAACAGCAGCTGGGCACTCTTCGCAAAGAGGCTGAGACGTCTCAGCCTCTGGTAATTGAGGAAAAGGAAGGAACTGGCCATCTGGATCAAATTCTTAACCTGTTTTGCTTCTCCCTGAAAGTAAAGGAACCTGTTGGACGCAAAGCCTATGGCAGGCATTGAGGAGGGATTTATCATTGGGGGACAGTATGCCGAGGTGGTGGAACAGCTGCCAGGGTCTGGATGGGATTAAGGAAGAAAGGTTGTTGAGAACGGGATAGAGCACCCGGAAAATATACATGTGCAAATGGGCAAATGTAAATGGGTCGTACTAAGTAGGCACTGAAAAAATATATATTTCTGCAAAAACCACTTCAGCCATATTGCACCATATTCTTTAGCCATATTGCACATATTCTTCATTTTCTTGAGTATCATCTTTCTTTTAGGTATCTTTAGGATGGCTGTAGGGTTGGATGATTGCTGCATGCAGTCATCCAAATTCATCATTCAGATTTTGTGGATTCCTATTTTCTCAGTCACAAACCAAATCATAACATATATTTGGAAGTAGATGAGGTTTTCTATAGAAAGGAAGTAGCAACTGGCTTTTGCATTGTGCATAAAAGCAGAACATGCTCTCTTTTTCCCCGCTTTAAACCCAATTGTTAGTATCCTTCCTTGTAGCAAGTATTGGGATAATCCATTCCTCATCATTTCAGCATCTGGAGAGTACAAGATCCATTCAAGAAGCTTTACGTCTTTTAGTTTAGAGGTACATTTGTCTGAGAACAGACTATTTTTTCAACAGGAAAGTAGCTAGTCTTGGAAATAACTGTATACCTTTTCCTTTTTAGTAAACCTGAAAGCACTGTCTCATATATTCATATAATCATTTCTGCATACCTACTTTTGATCCACATTCCTCTCCATAAAGCTGTTCCATCCAAGCAGCTGCACCAAATCTCAAAAATCATTCCTCCTGTTTATTCTAGATCTTGATGCAATTCCACCTGTACAGTTTAAACAAAACTCTCACATTTTTCCTTTTGACATCTGCAGGAACTTCAATAGCCCTTTACATAATTGATTAATCTAAAATATTTTGAAAGGGGATTAAAGTGTGACAAAGGAGATATTTCACAGTCTGTTTGTTGTCAAAAACAAACCATGGGATCAGTTCAGTGTCCCATGCAAAACTAGAAATTTTAATTAAATAAACCATGAATATGCAATAGTTATATAAAACTGATTTTGGTTTAAGAGTGCTTCTTTCCCCAATAGATATATAGAGTTCCTTGTAATATTTGTTCATTCAAGAGGGACGTTCAGCAAGTATAATGTTTCGTGAATAGCTATTAAGGGTAGAAAAGATCTATCCTCCTTTATACCTAGTTGTAGTAGTTCATGTTTTGCAAACCGGACCTTTTCAGTTATGGTTCTGTTTGTGTGTAATAGGTAGTTTGAGCCAGAATTTATTCTGATGAATTAAATCAAGCTAAAATATAATCTATAGCTTTAATAGCAAGAACTGGGCTGTCCCTTAAAAGTGTACTTGGGTTCATCAGTAATCTGCATTATAACAATATTCCATGAAAGTGTATACCAAACATGGAAATGATCTCTGTTGCTCTTAAACCTTCACAAGGACTCTGAAGATATAAGTTTGGCCTATGTAGGTCATACACATATGCAAAGTCTTTCACAATCAGGATTCTGTACTTTGTAGATTTCTTAATAGTTGAGTTTTCTATATAAACAAGGTTTCCAAAATTGCTGTTTTTCCTAACAGGCACAATAATTATGCCGCAGACAGATAAACAAGTATGTATTCCTCCAGAGCTTCCAGATTTGCTGAAGCAGTTTACAAAAGCTGCTATTCGAACTCAGCCACCAGACCTGATTCAATGGTCTTCTGAGTAAGTTGAATGTTTTTGCCAACTTCAGCATCATGGTTTTTTAAAAGTTACTCAAGCCTAAATTGTATCTATTATAGTATCTTGCATGTCATTCCTATATGTCTTGCATTTATTATTCTCTCTCTCTCAATCTCCCTCTCTCTCCCCCCCCCCACACACACAAAACACACACTATCACATATTGTACACTTCTAGAATCTAGATACTTACTTAGCATATACTATACTGTAATTTTCAGATATACACTCCCTACTGCATCATACAATTTAACATTTGCTATGCATCATTAAGTCTTTAAATCAACAACATAATTTATAACGTACACAATTCAGACATTCGCATCCCCAAAGGATACACTTACAATATCATCACAGATATTCTTTACATTTTTACTCGTAAACAAACTAAAGAGATATTTTAATACAGAATCATTTGCTATCCATGTACTTATTATCAAACATGTTTTACTTCCTTTTTCATTGTTTTTTAATTCATTCAGCAACCAGCTTCCAACTAACTCATTGGTGTATAATATCACAATTTGTACAGAATAGTGTTTGAATGTGCTTGTGATAAAATTCGACTTTTGTGTTGTGCTTGTGGTACACACTAGGTAAAATATTCCAAAAACAGACCAATATTTTGTTTGTACTATTAGCAGGGAATGCTGAGGGTTGCATAAGGCTGTTAACCTACTTATTCCTTTTTTATTGTTACATTTTAAAATGTGTTCTGAATTCTCTATGGAATTTAAAAGGAAGCTGAGTTGTATTTTATCAAAAAGCAAAAAAGAAATAATAGCTCAAATTATCTGGAACTTATAAAAATCAGTTATGAATACATTTATTTGAGTATCAGTTATATTCGTGTCAGTTTATTCCAGTACTGGGATAAGTACTGGGGATTAGGGCTTTATAAGGCAACAAAAATTCTGATACAAGCCATTTATATTCCAGACTTTTCTTCCTAAAATTATTTCACTGTGCTGAAAATCTCATGGGCAGCCTGAGTGTCTCTTGAAAAATGTCCTCACAAGATTGTGGTAGAGATATGGTACAAGGGGTTGCTACTAGAAAGAACCATATTTTCCTCCCCCTGCTTTACTCAATAAATACAGAGAAGTCTCGAGTTTTTGAATATTGCCATTTGCATTTTTGGAAGTGCCTTTCCATATTTTCAGATATATTTGTTAACTTCCCTCCCTGATTCCTGCATCATGTAAAAAGCATCTTTGAAGAGAAAATCTTGATTGGAAAAGATAAAACAAGGCAGAACTCATGCTTCTGTCTCCCAATGCCACCATTCCAATCCAAATCTCTCACGTTTTTACATAATGTAACTTTGGAAGAAAATAACAACCCAGAAGATTTTACAGCGCACACCATACTTTTGCGGGAGTGGGGGGTTTCTTCAGTTACAGTGACCTTTATTTTGTAGTGTTTTATCACCAGTAATTTTAATGTTTTTTCATATAATTCAATTTTCTTGAAGTACTTGATCTCTTCTACATTATTGGGTGCATTTATAATGTACAAATAATCCTTCATGTCTTTTATCACATTATTATCCATATCCATACTTTCAGACCATGTTCTTTTGTTAAAATAAGTACTATTTATATTCACAATTTGTAAGTCACCAATCAAACTTCACTGAGATTTTTTTTTATTATAGCAAAATTAACAATCTTCACACTAAGAAACACAAAAACTGGTATGTCGAACCTGATGCAAAAGATTTGAAATAATAATAATTTTAATGTCAACTTAATTACAAATAAGTGGAAGCTTTTGGGTGTCTAAGCAACTAATCAGACAATGTCTCATGCATATTTATGCTAAGAGCTGTTGATAAAAGGAAAACGTCTATTTTGTCTTTGTGTCCAGTTATTTTAATGCCATGGCCCGTGGAGAGGCTCCTCCTGTAAGAGAACGAACAGATCGAGTGCCTTTATCAAATTATGCAGAGCTTACTCCAGAGCTCTTGAAGGTCTTACACCAGAGAGTAAGAAATATCTACTTTCCATTTAGGGGCAAGAACATAAGATATTTGACTGTTTGTGTATACATGTGTCCAATTACTTTGTGTCTTTTGTATTTGTTTTTTTAATGAATTTGATTCACCTGCTTTAAAATTAATTTTAGGTGCATTGCCTTTCTTATATACATAGCAATAGCAATAGCACTTCGACTTATATACCGCTTTACAGTGTTTTACAGCCCTCTCTAAGCAATTTACTGAGTCAGCATATTGCCCCCAACAATCTGGCTCCTCATTTTACCCACCTCGGAAGGATGGAAGGATGAGTCAACCTTGAGCCTGGTGAGATTTGAATTGCCAAACTGCTGGCAATCGGCAGTCAGCAGAAGTAGCCTGCAGTACTGCACTCTAACCACTGAGCCACCAAGGCTCTTACATACTACATGATATAGAAGATGTTCTAAGACCATTGCCAAAGAATTAAATAATAGTTGATATTTTAAATATTATTTTAAAAGATTCACAGAGTTCATTAACATTTGTTTAATATCATCTTGTGCAGCTTTTAATATACAGTACAGAAAGGAATTCTTTTTGCAATTTCCAATTTTGAAAAAGGAAATACATATGAGAACTCACCAAAATTATATAACAACTTCATAGAGATTAGCAGCTCATACTGTATATAAAACTTGATCATAAGCACCTGAAAGAAATGTAGGAAGGCAGCATTCTAATGTTCTGGGCATCACATGGGTAGATTCGAAGATCAGTACAGATGATCTGTACCAAGAATGGCTTGTACTTACCTTTACTACTGGTTCTCAATGCAGCCACACTCACACACATGCTTCGCTCACTCACACAGAAGGTTCTGCAAGTGCAGAAGCTTCCTGATGACATCAGGGTCGGTGGGCAGAGCCTCCTGCCAGTTTTACTACCAGTTCTTGTGAACCAGTCCGAACCGGGGGCAACCCACCTCTGATCTGTACTCATTAACAGTTTGGCATTGAATTGGATCACACATATATGTGATAAAAGAAAAAAAAATATCCTGTTAGATGAGACAATGAATCTGGAAATGTTGACCTCAACACATGCAACTAATATCATTTTTAACTTATTTTTACATTGAATCATAAATAATTATAGCAATTGTATGAGAGGTTATAAGTGCAGGTAGTCCTTGACTTACAACAGTTCATTTAGTGATCATTCAAAGTTACAACAGCACCGAAAAAACTGACTTACGACCGTTTTCACATTTACATTACCATTGCAGCATCCCCGTGGTCATGTGATCAAGTCAGACACTTGGCAACTACCTCATATTTCTGACAGTTGCAGTGTCTTGGGGTCATGTGATCACCTTTGACAATCTTCTGACAAACAGAGTCAATGGGGAAGCCAGATTAATTTAATAGCCACGTTACTAATTTAAGAAATGCAGTGGTTCAATTAATAGCCATGGCAGAAAAAGTTGTAAAATGGGACAAAACTCATTTAAGAAATGTCTCGCTTAGCAAGAGAAATTTTGGGCTCAACTGTGGTCGTACATTGAGGACTAACTGTACAATAAAACCTAATGGATTCTCAGGTAGTGAATTTTAGATGCAATAGACAAAATTTCTGTTTGGACATCTCATCTGAAATAATGGATATCGCATCCAAAGTAGTCCAGTGAGGTCATTAATTTTACCTTAATTTTATGACATCTGCAGCTACTTAAATCATTTACGGAAGTTTATACCACTTTCATAACGATATCATCACAAAAATTGTGTAACCAGATGCAAATCACATTCTTGGGAAATAATGGACATTTGGAAATACTAGACATCTTCTACATCCAACTAATCCATTAAACGTTTTACTGGACTTCATCTATACTCACTCATCTGACTGCCTGAACATTGTTCTTTTTGTAGATATTTCTGGAACAAGGAATTTGTTCCCTTTACACATATTTTGGGAGAGAAAAGAGAAATAATGCCTGAAGCATTTTGTGTATATCTATGGCTGCCTGGTTTCTAAATCCTATGCTAATCTGCATGTATCAATCTGTTTACTATTTGGTTAATTTGGTTAATTTATTCTTTGAGGTTGTAGGTAGCTTTCAGAGAGGAAAATTAATTCAAAATCCCAATGTTCAGTCATAAAGGTCCTTCCTAGAAAACTACGTAGTGCATGTATATCACTATAGCATATGGAAACGCATATGATTCATCCTGAACAAATCTGGAACTTTTTAAAATTCTGGAAGGTTTGCAAGGCTGGGAGATGAACTTATGTATTTATTTGCTACAATACTTAATTGAAGGCTGTAATTCTTATTGAGGACTACCACTGTTGCTTGATATTTTACCAAAAATATGCACCCAAAATTAAAACCAGCATTGTTAGTAATAATTACACATATAATTAAAAAGTAAAAGCTGGTTTTAAAAAACAAGATTTTAAACCAAAGAAATGTGTCTCCAAAAGAACTGGGATTTTCCAAGTTTATTTATTTTATTTATTTATTGGAATTTGTCAAACAAAAATGAGAACAAGAATGAGAGAATAACAATACAATGACAGGGACAATAGGCACATTAGTGCACTTATGCACACCTCCACTACTGACCAGTTAAGTATGAAGTAAGGTCCATGGAAGTCAATTTGTGACTGAATGTTGTCATGAAATGAGCTCAGAGCCACCATAGGAAAATTCTCCCTAGGATGTTTTCTGTGAATAAGGGAGGAGCCTCCTAAAACAGATGTTCTCCGAAGTCTTTTGAATCTGAAACCTATAAGCTTTAAAGATAATAAACAGCATATATTTTGCCCTTATCCCAAAATCTGCTGTAAAATTTTTAGCATTGATATAATGCTGTCTTTTTAATTCTTCCAAAGACCAACTTGAGAGCAATATCAATTCCAATTTTTACCAGCTCTAGCTCCATGTAAAGAATACTACAATAGTTAATTTTCAAGCTAGCAACACAAGATCACCATTTTAAAGTCATTCTCTTTTCAGAAGGGATATGGTTGTTATTTCAACCACAACTGATCAAAAATTCCTGGGCTGTTGCTTCTATCTGAGAAACCAAAGATGCAAATTCAAAAGTGCTTCCATCCTGTCTACATATTCCTTAGAAGAAAACATGGCACCATTCAAAACAGGAACATCTACAATAGATCTCCTCTCAGTATCGTATTTCATTTTTCTTCTTGTTTTTGGTACATACATTGAAATCCATGCCCCAGCAAAAGAGAGGGTCTGGGTGGTATATCTGAAATGCCGAAATAACTTTTGAGATCATACCTCAATTGATTCGTTTCATTTCCTTGGATGAAAAGTACTGATCCCTCTGCTTATTTTCAATTTGGGGCCATATTCTGAATGGGCTCTCCTCCAGGAATGGATGTCATTGATGCTAAGTCTTGACAAAGAAATGAGATACATTATGACTTAGTACATTATGTGGAGACCAGTCTCATTTTGCTCATCATGGTATTTCGGTCCCATTCTTTGCTTCAAAACAGTAGTAAGACAATTGCAAAAGTGATCAATGGTTACACATACATCCCAATTTTCTTAACAATACCTCAGTTCTGCTATCCTTACAATGCATTTTTAAAACCTTAAGAAATGCTTGCAACTATAAACCCACATTAATTTCTTCACTTACAATGGCTGTTATTTCTTTTCAGGTGGGTGGGAGGCTAATCATCCATGTTGATGAACTAGCTCAGATGTGGAAGGTGCTGAATCTCCCTACAGATTTATTTGAAAGTATCATGAATGTTGGACGTTTTACTGAAGAAATTGAATGGCTCAAGTTTTTAGCTCTGGCCTGTAGCTCTCTTGGAGTTGTAAGCTTATTTTTTTTAGTTGTTTCCTTTTCTTTTGATGTCTAGCATGTTTGCAGTATTTAAATTCTCGGTAGGTGATTTGACTGTTCTTTATAGTGTAACAAATTATACATCATTAAGATTTTTAAACACTCTTCCCTGAAACTGCTTGTCCAATATTACTTAGCATTTTAGATTTAGTCAATAGTCAGGACACTTTAGAAGAGCCATGTTAATCTATAGAAACCAAAAAATCAAAATGATTTTCTGATTAACACATCTTATTAACAAACATTTACTTTAGTGAGCTACAGCTCACTGCACCAGCTGCATGGAATGGCTAAACAGATGTAGGATTTAAATTAAGATGAGGGGAGTGAGTGGAAGATAGGTTGTTTATGCAGATGTATGTGACATGTGAGACAGTTTACAAATATCTCCCCATCATCTTATCCTGATTTAAATTCTAAAGTCATTCCATGAATCTAATGAATTAAACTTTCGTCAAGAAAGCTTATGCCTTTTAATAACATTTGTTAATCTGAAAAAATGCTTCAAGACTCCTTCTGACCAAAATCAGGACGGGAGAATAACCTAGTCTGGCAAAAAAATGAAATCAGACCTCACTTGGTGAGGTTATTCAGGTTGCCCAGAGCTTCTTCTATAAAGATCATCAATTTTAATAAGAATTTGGTCTTCAATAGGTTATACTGAAGATCTGTTGTAAATATGAAAAATCTTAGAAGCTATACGAATTTCCAAACCTCATTTATAGTGAATTGTGAATTATGTGTGTGGGTGTGCATATTAATATAAAGATATTTAAAATTAAATTGCATCCCTGAGCTTCCTATCATGGTATCTATTAGTTTCTCCCAATCATTTTTGTACCTGTATCTTGTTTACACAACACTGTCCTTTATTTTCACAATAACGCTGTTAACTGTATCCCTAACTCGTTTCGTTGGCATATTCGGATCATGGTGTTGGATCTCTTTGGCGGTATTGGAGGAGATGGGCAGGCAGGGGATTGGATACTTGGAAATGGATACTTGCCATTTCACTATGGTGGATGTAGCCAACCAGAAAAAAACAAAAACAAATGAAAAGTACTAAGGAAATATCTAATGCCAAAGGCTTCATAATTATAAACTCCATTCTAGCCCTGCCTAACCTATCACAGAATTTTGAATTCCCAAGGTATTTTTTTAAAGGATAGTTGAGTTACACATGTGATGACTACTCGCTCAGTTACTAATACTAATAAATGTCATATCCTTTCTCTTTTTGAAAACAGACTATTGCAAAAACTCTGAAGATAATATGCGAAGTTTTATCTAACGAAAATGAAAGTGGTCCAGCTCGTATACCTTTCAGTACTTTCCAGTTTCTCTACACTTACATTGCGGAAGTGGATGGAGAAATCTCTGCATCTCATGTCAGTCGAATGCTGAATTATATTGAACAAGAGATGTAAGTAATACTGATACATAAGGTAAATGTCAAAGAGATGTAGCTTATGTTAGCAATAGCAGCCAACCAACATAAATGTGCAGTAGATGGAATAGGTTTCAGGGGAGTACATATAGCTAAGTTATATAGCAAATTCATTTACAGGCTTGTACATAGAAATTTCACACATTGATTTGACTAATGTTAAGTAGGTTCACAAATTCTTCCTGAAATCCTATTCCATTTATTTAAATAGGAAATAACTGTATAGACCAATGCCCTCCAACCTTTTGGGCACCAGGGACTGGTTCTGTGGAAAGAGGTTTTTCCGGGGATTGGAGGGGGTATGATTTTGTGCACTGGCTGCATCCCACGGATGGGGCTTTGGTTGCTTGTGAGGCCCAGTTTCTGGCATGCTGTGCCCCAGTGCTGGTCCATGGCCTGGAGGTTGGCAACCCCTGGTATAGACTGCTTCTTCTAACTGAGGTGCAGATCCATTTTTGAATGTTACTCAATAACTTGGGGAACTCTGAGCAAATCTTTTCCCCCACATTTAATGCATTGGTATTCAGTGTTGGTTTTCAGCTACGCTTGTCACCTAGTGCCAATCCAATTCACTTTTCCTCTAACTTTCAAATTTGCTCCAAAGGTTTGGAGGACTTCCCCAAAATAGGAGGAGGGCATGGAAGGAGAGAGGAAATAAAGGGTCCAGGGAAAATGAGGCCCCATTCTGTAAGCAAGAGTTAGAATGAACAGTCATCTGCAATGCAAGCAAGAATTCTATCATTACACTTTCTAAAACTGTTTTTGAACTTTTTAAATCTGGCTTGATACACAACAATGATGTTATCTAGACAGGTCTCAGTTTCGGAGATGACAGAGAGATATAGAATTTGCTACTGCTAGTCTACACCTAAAGAGTCAAATATTCTTAGATGACCTATGCTTAATGTAGTTATAAAACCAGTGTCCTGATACTAAATTACCTTGCTAGTTCCTAAGAAATTTTGCAAAATCCCTTCCAACAATCCATAGCCCCAAAAATATGGATATGTATTTCAGAACTCATAATCAGAAACTAAGAGAGAGGAATAGAGAGGAGATGGTTTCCACGCAGATATCCTGAAGTTTATATGGTTGTAATTTAAAGATAAATAGAGGAAGAGAAGACTTAGAGGATGCCAAAGACTGATCAGGGCAAAACCTACCTTGATTATCGTTTCTGCCTGATTTAAAACAAAAAACAAAAAACCTGGAATCAAAACAGTATAGAAAGAACAAGGATGTTGCTACAATTTTATGTCAGAAACATTTAGAGTGTGTGTTTCATAAGCAAGAGTACTACTAAGCCATTTTTTCCCCATGTTTCCCATACAGCATCGGGCCAGACGGCTTGATCAAGGTGACTGATTTTACCCAGAATCCTCGAGTCAGGCTGGAGTAGATTCTCAGTACATCATACATTATCAATGTTAGATGGAGGAAGAAACAGAGAATAGAATGACTTAAACAAATAGGCCAACCTCTCAGTCACTTTTTCCCTTTGTGTCTGTTAATAAACAGTTTGGTAAAGCAACCACTAAGAAAGATGAAAACATAGATTGAGAAGGTGCCAGTAAAATACAGTACAGTCTTTTGTTAATTTTATAGTGTTTTGATATACACGCGTCCACCCAAATAAATATCACAGACTACCAAAGAGTATAAACCTATTGAATATATTTGAGGTCCATCCTTCTCCCCTCTTTTTGCATTTCAAATTATCTGGCATTGCCATGCAAAGATGTTGGGAATTTCAAAACTTTTATTTACAGAAGAATATTAGGATTTTTCCCAAGATGTCTACAATTTTTTTTTTAATTTGATTTATACGCCGCCCTTCTCCAGAGACTCAGGGCGGCTTACAATGTGCTAAGCATTATAGAAAGAAAAGAGTAAACTTGGGATCAGGCAGTAAGCTTGTTTTTCTAATACTTCTAAGTGACTATTCTATTATCATTTATCCAAATATAGTGGTTTAAAAGTTCCTCATACTTAAAACTTTTTATGGGCTCTTTCCATATATCAGCATTTTGCGAGGATATTATTTTATTTAAAACATTTATATAGCTACTCGTTTTATAGTTAACTCTGGGCAGTTTTATAGCAACAATTGTATTGGTTTTCCCTATTTTCATGTACTGTGAAACAATAGCATATAAATAGTGCTGCAGTTGTTTTCCACAGTAAATCCTTTTAACTGGTAAAGCAACTTCTGATGATTTCATGCCGAACTAGAGAAGCTAGAGAAGAAAAAGTAATCCTTCTAAATGGTCTGCTTGAATCACAAATTTATAACAAAATTGGAATGGATTTGATATACTGTACTGTGTTTGTAACCATGTCTATGGATGAATATATCGTATGAATCCAGTAATTTTTAAACCAGAGTTAAACAATGGTGAACCAAGTATAGGTTGAATATTCCATTCCCACAGCTTTTTTTCTATAGTACATCTTTTACAAATTGGCTATGTAAGGGGCAAATGAATACAGGTAGTCCTCGACTTACGATCACAATTGCACCCAAAATTTAAGTGAGACATTTGATGAATGAGTTTTGCCCCATTTTATGATCTTTCTTACCATAGTTAAGTGAAGCATTGCAGTTGTTAAATTAATAACAGTTGTTAAGCGAACTGGCTTCCCCATTTACGTTGCTTGTCAGAAGGTCGCAAAAGGAGATCACATAACCCTGGAACACTGCAACCATCATAAACATGACTCAGTTGCCAAGCATCCAAATTTTGATCATGTGACCATGGGGATGATGCAACAGTCATAAGTGTGAAAA
The DNA here is from genome assembly GCA_012654045.1 of Ptyas mucosa. Taxonomy (NCBI): domain Eukaryota; kingdom Metazoa; phylum Chordata; class Lepidosauria; order Squamata; family Colubridae; genus Ptyas; species Ptyas mucosa. The sequence continues at coordinate 5,497,876 of WNWU01000006.1, read as the reverse complement.
ATTGTTGTTACTTTTTCAGTGCCGCTGTAATCTTGAACAGTCACTAAATGAACTGTTGTAAAGTTGAGGACTACCGTAATCAGCTGAAAATGAAGAGATTGGACAGTTTTCCCCTAGGTCCTAGGAAAGCAGAATTATAGGTCTATTAGGTTTTGGTAAACAGATGAGTTTTAAACCTTACCCTCTGAGGAATGATACCTGAGTCTTGCTTAATAAACAATGGCACTGAAATCTGATATAACCTAGTAATGTAGCCTGGCCACATTAGGTATATCATTTGGTGTATCACCATCATGCTATTTTAAGCAAGTGTTTTCCTTCATAATAAAGTGACAGTAACAATGACAATGTTTCTACAGGTGAGAATGGTGCCATCTTAGATCTTAACCTGGAAATACTGGGTTTGTTCCCAAGTTATCTATTGTAATCATGCCCAATTGTTCTTTCATCTTTTGGTCTCAGTATTTCAGACTATACAAATAGGGACTTATATCCCTATCTTTACTTCCAGGAAGCTCCCTCTATTGCAGGGGCATCAAATTCGATTTCATTGAGGGCCGCATTGTGTTTGATCTGGGGGGGGTGGCCATGGTGGGCATGGCCAGCTTGACATCACTCATGTTGGGGGTGTCTGTGGAGGCCCGAGCACTCTGCCAGCAAAAACAGGCTCTCGTGTGCCGTTTTTGGTTGTGATGACCTCCTGCAACCCTCTGCCAGTGAAAATGGAGCTCGGGAGGGCCACCTTGAGTTTGACACCCCTGCTCTATTTCACACAAAATCTTGGAGGGAAGCGATGCTGTATGTAGGGTTGTAATGTTCTCTCAAAACTATTTCCTCACTAATGCTAACATCTTCCAGTATTCACCAACCATCGAGAGGATATGATACCCTTCATGCTATCTTGGACAACAATTACAGAATAATGCTGTAAATCCAGTTAAAGACTAATAAAGGATTTAATGGCATTAGAGACAATCTGCTCATACAAACCTCTTTGGAGGGAGTGGGTATTGGCTAGATACAACCCAATGCATGTCTGCAAGGCCACCCCATTATTTCTACTTACGACACCAGCTTGTATCTGCTCCTTCTCTTCAAAGTCAATTGCTAAAGAAAGGGAGCAGTGTGGGCAAATATCTACTTGTACGGATTTAAGCTTTTGGTGTTGAAATATCATCCCTACTGATTCTTCATATCTTTCTTTGGGATATTTCATTCACATTAGGCCCTTCCTTAAATGGTGAATCTGAGTTGCTAAACCACACACATTTGTGCTCCTGCCGACACCTGATCAGTTTCTGTGGTCTGCTAGTAAAAGGGGCAGTCAACAATGAAAGGAAACAGATTCATCTGCAAAAAGCAAAATCCCTTAAGTCAAGCTTAATTCCTGGTGACTTCATGGACACATCCCTGCAGTTCAGATGCGCTTTTAGCACTGCATTGTTCCAGAATATTTTTTTTCCAGTTTTGTAGCCTACAGCCCCATTGCTAGGGGTTTGTCCATCCACAGGCTTACCAGATCTAACCTGTTTAACCTTTCAAGAACTGCTGCTACTGCCATCTACCTGCACACTATTTATTTTAACACTCTGCCTGTGGTTTAGCGCAGAAGTTTGTTTGTTTGTTTGTTTTTTACAAATATTTATATGCCGCCCTTCTCCCAAAGGACTCAGGGCGGCGAACACAAATTAAAAAGCATACAATAATAAAGGAAAATCCTAATTAAAACCAATTAAAACAGAGACAAATAATAAACACCCAAGAATCAGAATTAAAGTTAAGCATTAGTAAACGTTACTTGTATTTAGATGGGGAATTCCAGCATTGTTGGGAAGTTAAAAAAAATATTCCCCAAAATGGCAGTGGCAAACCAATTTCCCAATGCTGCCAAAGAATCCACATGGATATAATCACTAGGCATCAAGCTTGTTTTGAGGGCACATTTAACTTTTGAACACACCATTTTGTTCCAAACTTCCCCAAAAAGCTAAGGTTGAAACATTAAGAAAAATGTTGTCTGACAATTTAGATTTTAACAAAAGGTAAACCAATCTTATGGTATGTTTCAGTATTAGCAAAACTACTCTATTTTACATATTGGAAAGAATTGCTTTCTGGATTAATTTAATTAAGGGAAGCACTTTGAAACGTATGAACTCGCCTTTAGACTTAGAATAACTTTATTTTCACTTTGAATGTACATTAATCAACATACCTTAACATGAAATTTCCTTGCATACAGCAACAGAACCCGGCTTTGGGTAACAATCTAATTTATCCTTTGGCAAAGGATAACAACGTCCTGGCACCTTAAAGGGAAACAGCATGTTCGTATGTTGAACTTTATTTCCCACTGCAATAGGTCGACTGAATTCTTCCTAAAATTTCGCACCTCCATAGCTTTGCAGCTATTCAGTGCATTACGACGTGAGCTTCTATCGTTTTTCAATGGGCACATACGAATCATTGTGGCTCTACATAACAGCATTCCTTTAACAGCAAGATCCATCCATATATATTCAGACGGAAAATTCATATTCCTATCATATACAGGACGGACAAACCACCGCCTCTAAAACTGCAATCGGAACCGCCCAGAACCCGCTAAGAAATTCAGCTAACCCACACCGAGTTTGCACACCGCTGCTTCTATTGGCCCAACGTCACCGCGGTTTCTCACCAATAAGCGGCACGTGTAATCCCATTTCCCCGCCCACTCGCCCCGTTCCCGCTCTGACGGCCGCCGTCTCGTAATGACGATAGGGGGAAATGGGCGGTGCCTAGCTTAGGCCCTCCCCCTCCCGAAGAGCCGTTGGGGCTGCCAATCTAGTGTCTAGGGACGCGGCGCGACCTCGCGGGATCCCCCCTCCTCTCACCTGGAGCGAGGATGGCGAGACCGGGCTGCTTGAAGCACCACAAGGTAAAAGCTTCTTTGTACTCGAGGAACGCCAGAAATTGCAGGGCGGAATAAGCCCGTTTTGGGGGGAAAAAACCAAAAAGTGTGGTTGAAGATCTCCACTGAGTGCAAAAAATAAGTGCTAGACATATTTTGCTTTGGTTTTTTTCTCACCCCCCCTCCCCTTTGGTTGCAGAAAGGGTGGCGGGTTTTCCAATACTTGAAGGGCTGCCACAAAAAGAGGGGGGGGGGGGTTCAAATTATTCTCCAAAGCACCAGAAGGTAAGAAAAGAAACAATGGATGGAAACTAATCAAAGAGAGAAGCAACCTGGAATTAAGGAGAAATTTCCTGACAGTGAGAACAATTAACCAGTGGAACAGAAGTTGAGTTCAGAAGTTGTAGGTGCTTTTATCAATGGAGGTTTTTAAGAAGAGACTGGACAACCACCTATCTGAAATGGTGTAGTAAGCGTCTCCTGCTCGAGTAGGGGGCTGGACTAGAAGACCTCCAAGGTCCCTTCTAACTCTATTCTGCAATATATGTAAGAATATATAGAAGGGACCTTGGAGGTCTTCTTGTGTTTTCCTTAGGTTTTCCTTAACCTTAGGTGTGATTAAGGTATGTATATCTAGTTTTTTAGACAGGCAGACAGACAGATGTAGATGTCTAGTTTAATGAAAAGAAGGACTAGGGGTGACATGATAGCAGTGTTCCAATATCTAAGGGGCTGCCACAAAGAAGAGGAGGTCAACCTATTTTCCACAGCACCAGAGGGCAAGACAAGAAACAATGGATGGAAACTAATCAAGGAGAGAAGCAAACTAGAACAAGAAATTTCCTAACAGTGAGAACAATTAACCAGTGTCACTACTTGTCTGCAGAAATTGTGGGTGCTGCATCACTGGAGGTTTTTAAAAAGAGACTGGATACTCACTTGTCTGAAATGGTATAGGATCTCCTGCTTAAGCAGGAGGTTGGACTAGAAGACCTCCAAGGTCCCTTCCAGCTCTAGTCCATTCAATTTTTTGAGAACGAAAGGTAATCTCCGAAACAGCAACAGTTAACTCTCTGAATGGGGTGTGCGATGCGTTTTTGATATGGCGCTTAGAGCAGGATTGAAAGAAACAAAAGCAAGCCCTTAAATGACACAAAACTTTAAAGGGTTTAGAGTGAGATGCAGACTTGGATTTCTTCCAGCAGGCAGTGTCTCTGTTCAGGAGGAGGAAGCCTGGATTCAACACCTTTTTAAAAATAATAATAATGATAAGGCAAATTCTTTTTGTAAGCCACTCAGGGTCACTTCAATAGTGAGATGTGTGGCATATAAAATTAATAAACTGACTAGTGTGTGTGTCTGGAGTGAGGGATTAAAGTTTAAGCAACTGAAAGTTCTGAATCCGCCTGTTTTAATATCGGCAACATTGTGTTGCTAAAGTGCAGACAATTTGCAAGAACCAGGAATGACTTTTTGGACAGGATTTTGAAATTTCACCGGTTGGAAGCAAATTGTTGGACTCAAGTATATGGCACTTGCCTTTGATTGGATCTCAAGATTCTGGTAAGAAAGAAAATAAAATCTACAACTGTGTTGATCTCTAGTGTCTACAATGAGGGGAGCAGAGAAAGGCCATTCAGACAAACATCTAGAAGTGGTACCAGTAGTTCAGACCACTTTATACAGGGACCTCCCAACAACCCTGTGAGATCAGAAAGAGACAAACCACTCCCAAGTCCCTAGTAACTTTGTCTGGTTGAGGGTGGATTTTTGACCCTTTAAACCATTGCATTTATCACATTGGAGATGAGGTTAAATTAGGCACGATAACAGCAAAACCATGACAGTATTGTGACTGCCCTTTTTGCCCAAGAAGTGACATCATACCGTTATACAAACGGGGCACTGTTTGTGGCATGACATTACCAAGCTATTTTTATCATCCTTAACAAAAGCAGCCAGCTTTTGCAGAAGCACATCACTTCATTAAGCTTGACTTTATTTGACTTAATTTAGACGGCACCCCTCTCACCAATAAGGCAACTCTGATCAGCTTACAAAGAGTAAAAAATATAAATATCAAAACAATTACAACTTTAAAGAGCTCTATAAGTTTGCTTTAGTTTTCTGTAAAACCCCTGTTCATATATATATATATGAATTTATCACTTTTGTATCACATTTATTAATGTATTCATAAAGGAGCAGCTCTGAGAACCATTTGGACAACCTGAAATATTTTCATCTAGGATCCTTAAGTCTGTCAATACTAAAGATAGAAACAAACAGCTTTTTAAAGGGTTGTAGGGGATTTACATCCCACTTGTTGAAACACTAAATAGTACTGCTTATGCTACTTATGATTTCAACTACCTAAAATAAATGTTGTTTATCTACATTCAGATCAGGAGTTGCCAATATAAAAAAAGCACAGTATAATCCTTTCCAGCTGCCTTTCAACCCCAGCTTCTACATCTGCAGGGTGACATTCTGGCATTAGTACCATCTGCATATCAGGCTTACCATGCCCTTTCTGGGTAATTTCATATTTAGCTAGTATGAATATCTAAATTCTGGTGGCTCAGTTGACTAAGGCAGTGATTAACATCCACTTACATCTGCTGCCTGCAATTACTGCAAGTTCAAATCCCAGCAGGCTCAAGGTTGACTCAGCCTTCCATCCTTTCTAAAGGTAGGTAAAATGAGGACCCAGATTATGGGGGCAATAAACTGACTTTGTATAAATATACAAAAGTATGAAGGCTATTGCTTAACACATTGTAAGCCGCCCTGAGTGGCCGGAGAAGGGTGGCATATAAATCAAATTTAAAAAAAAAATCACTATGTAGGTACAACAACATATTCTGAAAACTGCAACCTCTATCATTTAAGTTGTACAATCAGAAATTGCAGAGTTGTTTTTTGAGGCTAAAAATATGAAGGCCCAGAAAGTTTCAGGAAAAGTTTATCACATTCCTTGTGTTTTGTGTTGTGTTGTGTTGTGTTGTGTTGTGTTTTGTTTTGTTTTACCTCATATTTCTTCCCCTCCTACCCCAGGACTTCACATTTCTTGTTGTAGCATAGAGTATTTAGTGGAATTTGGTTGCCAATTCATATGTAATACCTATTATACAAAATATTATTATTCAAACTGTTTGTGAAAATATGTTAATTTAAAATGAGAAACTTGTTTTAAATTCATCCCCTCTTGAGAAGTGAATTAAGTTAACCCATATTTATAGATATTCAGAGATGCTAAATTGCTACAGATTGTTGTGTTTAGAGGTTACTTTGCATTATTATACTGTCATATGTTTCACTCTAGACCCATGCATTTTTAATTATTTACTATGCTGGCATGGAATTTTTCCTTCATAAAATATTTATTTTAAATAACTATGCCATTGTAAACAAATATGCCATTGTTTGCAAACCAGATGTGATGGTCTTGTTGGAAAATTTATGTGAAAATGAGTCATTTCTCATACAATCAACAGGCATTGACTTCAGGAAGGTTGACTGGATCAACTAAACTGGGAAACAGGAAAAAACAGTAAGAATATCTTCGATGATGATGATAATGATGATGATGATGATGATATTGATATTTGTTCAATCGTGCCCAATTCTTGGCAATTCTGTGGATCAGCTCTTTCCACATTTTTCAATCCTGTATGGCTCTTTCAATTTTTTTATGCTCTGGCTAATGTCAGCTTTGATGGTGTCTAGCCACCATGGATTTTTGCAATCTTGCTGATCATTCCAAGCCTAACTGCCCTTTCTAATAAATTTGATGGCATGACATAGCTGAAATAAGTAAGGTGAAATTTTGTGATGTTTCCTTCCAGGAATATGTCTGGTTTTATTTGTTCCAATGCTTGCTTATTTGTCACTTTTGCTGTTCCAGGAATGCACTGGAGTCTTTACCAACAATCTTCATTAGTATATATTGATACTATCATTGGCATGTAAAGCAGCTAATTGTTAGTATTCTAGGTCAAAGATGAAACTATTCTTATGTGTCGTGATCATTGGCTGTGTTAGATTAAAATGCTAGTATGAAATCCAACAATATTTCCAGGAGTGTTACTTCCCCAGGCTTGCTACTGATATCGTTCCTAATATCTAACAAAATCCCAGTTTTCGTAGATAACAAAGGCTTAAGATTCATTAACAAAATACCTTTTGTCCCATCATTTCTTTGTGGCTCTTCCAAGTGATAAAAGTGATGAAGAACTATAGCAGCCTTGTTCAACTTTAGTCTCTCTATCTATACTGACACTGGCAAAGATGCAATCATAATATATGTTGAGAACAGGGCACCAAACTGGAGAAGACTGTAAAGAGTCTCCCATGTCCATAAAACCTGTACCTTTCAAGATTCTAAACTATCCAGAAAATCTTGATAGGTATACAATACTATCTGTTATGGATAGTCCTCTTCTTGATAAGCGTGTTTATGTAGTACACAATGTAGAATGCTTGAAAAGATATTACAGTACTTTCAGACTATTGTTCTAATATAATTGATTACAGAGCTCCTTCTGCAATTGAATTTTAGTATGTCTAATTTCCTAATAATAAATGTTATTTTATTTATTTAAATCCCACCTTTATTATTTTTACAAATGACATGAGGTGGCAAACATATCAAATGCACCTTCCTCCTCCTATTTTCCCCACAACAATAGCACTGTGAGGTGGGTTGGGCTGAGAGAGAATGACTGGCCCAAAATCACACACACACACACACACACGGCTTTCATGGTTAAGGTGGGACTTGAACTCACGGTCTCCCACTTTCTAGCATGGTGTCTTAACCACTAGATCAAGCTGGTTCTCTATAATAATTGCAAATTATTCTTTGGTAGCCTGTTGAACAGTTTATTGGGATATCATTTCTATATTTCAGGATTGCTCCCAAAAAAGTGGCATATACAGAACCTGATGGCTATTCCCTGTATTCCACAGATTCAGAGGATCAGGTAAAAAGAGAAAGTGATGCAAAAATCTATCCTGAGAATTTTGTTCGCAACCTTTTCGTCTATGTTATATTTTATAACTCATACAGGGTATCATAGATGTACATTGATTAAAATGGTTTAATTAAAGGTAATGTTTAAATTAAAAGACTGCACATTCTCTTTTTGTTTCTGCAACATATGTGCTTTATGAAAAGTGAAAATTAGAAGTAGGAGAGAAAGAATATTAATGTTTTTGAATTTGGATTTTGGTAAAAATCTCTGAGAATACCATGGATAACTAAGAATTGTTTGTATACAGTAGACATGCATGCGTTAAAAGGAATGTTGAGGTTTTTTTATTTAGTACATGTGTTTTAAATAAAATTTTTGTTAGTACACAATATTTATATATCCCTTTTCTAGACTGCATAATCTTAAACATTTGATTTCAACTATATAATTGGATTCTCTCTCTAAATAAAAGAATCATGCAAACAGGAATTAGAGTAATCCAAAAATGAATATTCTTTGTCTGGCTCTTTTTTCCTATCACTTTTCCTTACTGAATACTATAAACAATTTGAAGTTTCATCAAAATCAGATCCTGGAACTCAACCAATTTAATGGAAGAATGTTTTTATTGCTAGAATATTCACTAGCTTTGAGAATAAAGATAAATTCATGATTAATTACTTGCTTCCTATGCTAGAAACTGCTGTTTGTAATCTTCTTAATATCTTTTCTGAGGTTGCAAATATTCATCATGGCCTTGATCGCTGTGCATCTTTGTTAAGGGACATTCTTCAGAATGAGTCCCAAGGTAACGATCCTTTTCATTACTTGAATATAAAGTTCATATCCTTGATAGCTTACCTTGTGGCTTAAATGGTATTTTTTCAAATGATGCTAGGAATGGCGGGCAGCTCTCAAAAAGCAGTGAAAACAACTACTTTCAAAGCAGCTTCCATACCTTTGCTGAATAAAATGGGTGGTGCTAAAAAGAGAGGTGTAAAGAAAAAAACTCTTTCAGCAAATGTGCAAAAAGAAGCGGGTATGCACTTTTTCTTTAAATTTATTTATTTTTAACTATGCGTTTATCTCATTCATTCATCCTTCTGTTTCAATTACGTAATAGTTATAGGATGTAATTTTTGCCTCCAAAACCTGAATGTCTGGTTTTGTCTATAGATAACATACCATTGAAAATACTCAATGGATTATTTTTTTTTACAATTTGTTTCATGAATGTGTGCCTTCATCCACCAACTGAATATGTTTTGTATTTATTGGAAGGGGTTAAGCGAGAATGCTAAGCTAGATCACCATATAACAGTCATAATTCTTGGTTTATGTCTTATCAAAGATAATGATGGTTTCTGCTTTATAAAGATGTTACTTCAAGCTTTTTTAACCATAGCTATAAATCCATAGCTGTATTTATTAAAAAAAAAAAAACTTGCAACAACAGGATTCCCAAACCCAAACAATTAGTTCTGCATCTAGATAATATTAAAGGTATTAACAAGCTAAACATTTTCCATTCTGTTTGGGGTATTTTTCCAGCATCTGAGTTAAAGAGAAAGATAGTTTCAGGTAATGAAACTGCTGCTGAAAAAGATGTAACTCCTGTAAGCACCAAACAAGCCTTTGCTGTTAAATCGATTCATGGACCTTGCGCTCAGCATTCTCCTGTAATGCACCAGAAATTGTGTGAGCAAGCACAGTCCCAAATGCCTTTGTTAAATAGCCACACTCCAGTGAAATCCAGCGATATGCCTGATGTCCCACGTTCCATCATTCCTGAAGAAGGTAAGTGGGGAGGCAGTTTGGCTGTCATTATGCACTGTGTTCATTTGTTCAAATTAACCTTAGTGTTGTTAACTGTTTGCTGATTGTCCTCCTTTTAGCAGCATATCAACCTGCTACAGCATTCAGCGGCCATTTACCTACCTCCACACCAGTACTATCCCCACAGCAGGCAGTTAATCCTTCTGTCGTTCACCCTGTAAGTACCCTGCTGGAAGTAAATGGTCAAATTTGTATTTCCCTGTTTTATCCTAAACATGTTGCTAAGAGCAAAGTGAACTGCTCTAAAGCAGTGCACACTAGTCATGACTGAACTTGTGATTGAATTTGGGGTGGGTAAAGAAAAAAGGCACTTTAGTTCCTTTGGGCTTTGGTCCACAAGTTGAGCAGATATTGTATCTTTATCTTCAGATGAGAAGCAACAGGGATACATTTTATTTTAAATTCAACATGCTCTCTTAAGCAGAAATCCAGCTGTTCCCAGTACCTAAGTTGTTTTGAGGCCCTTTGTATTTATTCATTTGTTCCTGAGTGTTTTCTCTCCCCCCCCCCCCCCCCGTTTGTCTAAATTCTACAACTTCTCAAAGATGCACAAATTGAATTTGTGGGTTACCTCTTTTAAAATTTCTCTTGCCTCTTCAGTTCTGATCATTACAATTGAAGGAAATGGGGGAGAGGTAGCAAAACTATTTTTTAAAAAAACACTTGCCTATTCCCATTTTCTGTATTCCATGTTATCTATTTTTGCCCTGGAGAGAAAAATCAAGTAATTGTTTTTTTCTTTGTTGTACACACGAGTAAAAGATAATGTCATGCTATTGTAGAAGAACCAGCATTTTTCAAAGTTCTCTTTAATTTGCAACTACTGAAATTCCCATACATATTTGCCATTTGTACTATTGAACATTACCAAGTTTAATTAGTTACTAAAGAAGACTGTCTCCTAGTATGCATTATTCTCTGGGTATTGGACCGTTGTCATATTGTTTAATACCAACTTGTTTGCTCATGCAATAGGTGCTTAAGGTGGGGAAAACCTTACACTCCATTCCCTTTTAAAATTGTAGTTAATTGTAAGAATGTAATTTGAATTGTAATTAACTTACAAGAATATAAGTTCAATATGATTTCAGCATGGAAGAACATTGCTTGTGTATGTATACTTGTCACAGGGCCTTCCTGTGGACACCTGCAGCCAGTGTGTTTCACGAATGGGGCCAGTCCTTGTATCCGGAGGCTTAAGGACTTCCGCTTCTGTGGCTCAGACGCAACCATCAGCTTTGTGCTCTGCTCAACCTCACGTGGCATCCTCTGGTCCAAGCAACCTCCGATCCTCAGCCATCCTCGCTTCATCTCCTGGCAGAGAGGCCATGTCAGAAGGAATCCATGAAGAACAGTTTAATGAAGCAGAGTTGATCAGATGCATTCAGGCACAGCTGGCTCTGTTGCAGGCACGGGAAAGGGAGCGTGAGTTGAAGGAGGCTGTCAGAAATTGCCCAGATGTTGATCTGGTGCAATCCAAGTCACCCATTTCCAAAGAACCGGAGATAACTGAAGAATACAGTGAAGGCACTTTAAGTGAAGAGGATACCTTAGAAGCCATTGATATGGCACCAGTGAGAGATACAAGCTGCCAAACTAGTTTCAGCACAGAAATCTTAAAGCCTCAAAACAACAGCCTGCAGAAAAGAGTCCAAAAAGTGAAAACTGTGAAGTATCTTTTGGCAGAGCTCAAGGCCTTGCTAACTGATCATGGTAATATGATTGTTCTTATTATGATTTGCTGGGAGGGACGCTTTGTGATGTGAATATGATCAGTCCCCAGGTGGCCTAGTAGTGTCACTTGCTGACTTGGTTAGAGATGGTGCTCATGGTGAGTAGCTAAGGTGCTGCCCTAGAAACCAGGAGAGACTGAGTTTTAGCCCTTCTTTAGGCATGAAAGTCAGCTGGATGACTTTGGGCCAGTCTCCCGTCTTCCCTCCCCCACTCTTTCTCTCCCTTTCCCTCTCCCTCTCCCTTAGTTCAATCTAGCTCACAAGGTAGTTGTGAAGAAAATATGCAGGAATACAAGTAGTCCTTGACTTAACAACAGTTTTTTAGTGACCATTCAGAATAACAGCGGCACTGAAAAATATGGTTTATGACCATTTTTCACAGTTACGACCGTTGTAGCATCACCATGATCACATAATCAGAATTCAGATGCTTAGCAACTGGTCCATGTTTATGATGGTTGCGGTGTCCCAAGGTCATGTGATCACCTTTTGCGACCTTCTGACCAGCAAAGTCAGTGGGGAAGCCAAATTCACTTAACAATTAGGTTATTAATTTATCAACTGAAGTGATTCACTTAACTGTGGCAAGAAAGATCATAAAATGGGACAAAATTCAACAGATATTTCACTTAATGACAGAAATTTTGGGCTCAATTGTTGTTGCAAGTTGAGGACTACCTATATTAGAGATGTTCACTGCTTATATAAAGGTGAGATAAAATGATGATAATGATATTGTCATCATCATATGAGAGCAACTCACCACAGAAAAAGTGCTCAGTTTAATGTGAGGAGAAAATACTGCCAAACATGATAACCTCAAAACAAACTCTGATTAAATAGCAGAATCTTTTGATAAATTAGCATGCTGGATTAAACATACTCTTTGATCATTTTTTTTCTTGCTTTGCAGCAAAATAGCCAATGTAATGGTTAAGTTGTTGTACTAAAATCAGGGAGATCCAAATTAAAGTCCATCCTCAAAATGGAAGCACTGTGGGTGCCTTTAGGCCTATCGTGACCACTTAGCCCAACCTACCCCATATTGTTGCATCAAGAAACACAAATTTGTTAATGCAAAATAAGCTTCAGTTTAACTTTCCTAATTTGATTTCCTTATTTTGAAATTACTTACTTGTAATCTTACCAAAATAATTTTGGGTTATTTGTTGATTTAATAATCTTGTTTAAATCCATCCATCATAAATCACTTTCTAGTAAATATGACAATTGCAGCATTTTAAAAAACTTGAGGATTGGAAATAGGCAATTACAAACATTAACTTTGCTCCTGTCTTGCCCTGCTCTGGGCAAACAAATGAATGCTAAAATCTGCCATGAGGATTTTATATCGCCCAAACAAAGATTTTGAACTTTTGTACTTTTGAATGCACCTTTACTTTCCCATTGGTTTTTCATGGTCTGCAAAAATGAATCATTATAGAAGTAAAGACTGTTGAGATTTTAGTCTATGTTGTTGGGTCATGTTTCCAATTTTGTTCAAGAAGTCACAGTTCTGTGATGTTTTTACCATTCTGAAATAAGAAGTATAAGGCAGTGAGGGAGTGTTGAAGCCTCAAATAAGAACTGTCAATGCTATAAATGAAATCTGTCACTTAAATGAAATCCTCATCTTAAAGCAACCTATTTGAAGAGTGGGCCCTGTTTTTCATATTTTATATGGCAGTTGATGGAGAAACCTAACAGATGCCAAGAATCATGCACTTGGAAATCTGCTCAGCCTGTTCATATTAGGATGATAAACTTGATTGTCTACAATAATACTTTCTGAAGAATGGCTATTTGGGTATCTGTGAAAATACATTTTTTCTTGTTTTCCTCTCTCTCACAGAAGATTCAGAAACGTTAGGGGTGCTAGATGAAATAGATGACACCACGTCACTCTTGCCCGCAGCTGTTGAGAATACAAATGTACAAGCTGAAATTGCACTTGCCCTTCAGCCTCTCAGAAGTGAAAACGCCCAGTTGCGCAGGTCAGTCAACAAGAGAAAAACACGGTACTTAAGGCGACAGTGGTAGTTCGCCAGATTGCAAACTCAATCTAATTATAATACAGTGAGCATTGTGTTGGAATTCTGAATACATAAATACTTTGCTATTTTGGCTTGATGTCAAGCACTTTTAAAAAATTGAAAATAAAATATCACATCTGAACTGAATCCATATCTTCTTGATCACAGCAACAAATCTACTCCCAGATTTTCCTCTTCTCTTCTCAGAATAAAGCTGAATCCAGGGCACATTTTGACAATGGCAGATATGTGATAAACGGGGTGGGAGGCTTTGGTGTTTGACTGTATATATTATGCTAGTGAGAAGAAAAGCGGCACCACTGCATTCAATGAAGTCTGTCCTCAGTTCAGAGTCATCCTTGTAGTGAACCACCCAAGTTGCTGCAGTTTTAACTTTCCAGACAAGTAACAAGAACATGGAGATAGAGTTGTTTAGGCCCCAATTGGATAGTCCAGCAGCTGCTCAGGAAGATGGAAGGAGAGCAATCAGACTGCTTTCAAAGAGGTTATTTCCAACATAACATTTCCAACTTTTGGGAACATTGTGGGAATGAGTGAGCATCCAAGCACCAGTCATGTCAGATTTAGAGGGAGTTGCCATCAGGCTTGGGAGATACCAGGGTCATTGCTATCTGAAGATGACAACAGAATGAGTATTAAGATTGGGAGAAAAATATCCTCCATCTGCAAGTGGATAGCCAATTCTACTTTTCTTGAAAGACTTGAAATAGATCCTATATGGTAAAGGAGTAGGGTTCTTTTAAGCCTTTGGTTTGAAGTGTGGGCTGGTGGGGAGGAAGGTCATCGCAGTGGCTGGACTTTAACCGTTTTCTCAGTTATACACCCACACACATAACTGATGGAGAAAGGGAATTTAGGCCACAAGGAGATTCCATCCACCAAGAACAGGCTTGATTTTCTTAACTCAAGAAGTTAGAAATGGTTCGCTTCCAGACTCAAGAGGTGGGTCATTTCAATTGGATCCAGGCCTTTTAAGTGGATTGGGAGAGTTTAATACAACCGCACTAGAAAATGGGAGGCAGGATTTTAATATGAACAGGCCAATTATCCCAATGGAAGCTTTCTGCCAAAAGAAGGTGATTACTGGAGAAAGAAAGTTTATCTCAGGATGGGCAAACTTTACCTTTTTTCAGTCTAAATGAGAAAAAAGTGCTTCAGGGGGCCACTTTTAAAGCTGCATCCAAGTAACAAGTCTATTTGTTAACAAAGAAAGTATTTGTTTAAAAATCCCTGCCTCTTATTGTAGACGACTGAGAATTTTGAACCAACAGCTGAAGGAACAAAACAGAGCTGAAAAGGAATGTAGCCTGGATAGCAACTTGGAAGGTAAGTAGCAAGGTATAAATGTTTAAGCATGTATTAAAATCACTTTCAATAGCGTCTGAGAACTGGAAATATTTTGACGTATTTCCAGAAACGGTTTTTCTTTTCTGGAATATGGACTGATCCTCTGTGCTTCTCTGTACTTAGTTATTATACTAGTTACATTAAAGCCACACATCATACACGGTTCCCCTCTTCTCTCTTTCCCACTTTTATCTTCATATCGTGTTTGTGGCCCACAGTAGCACTGAGGGCATATTTTAAGGCCAACCGGCATTTTTATTCCAAATGTGATAATTGTGTTTTCTCTGCAAAGGTGATGGAAATATTTTATTAAGGGTTCAGCTAGATTGGAAAGACAATGGAGTTAACACTCTGGCCCCACTTGTTTTTCCTAATTTACATGAATCTCAGTGATCTCAAAGAATTCTGTATTTATATATGTCTAACTGTGAGTGCAGCTGGCCAAACATAGTGGGACTGGATTATTTTCTAGTTATGGGTTGTATAAAGAGAGATACTCAAGTTCAAGTAAAAGCAAGTGTTCTTCAGAGCTCTGGATGGGTGTATGATGATTAGAGAAAATAGAGACTGCAGTTATGTTCTTATTCTTCACCCAGTTTAAAAACCTCTTTGTGTTTGGATACAAACAAAGCAATAATATCTACTAATAGCTTTTTATAAATTACCTTCAGAGTAACTATAGTCCTTGACTAGAAACCTTGCTAGTGTAATACAGAATATGAATATCTGCCAGATGCATTGAAAATGGCAAAAAGAGTAGTTGATTGTCACTTGTCATACTGTCTTGACTTGCATTGAATGTCATTGGCAAATTGTGTCATTCCAGAGATTAGGCATAAAATAATGGCTGCATAGTATTTTATATTGTTTTACTACCTCCCTCTCATAAAACGTAAGGTGATGTAGCAAGAAATATAATAACAATAAAATACAACCATAAATCCTCAACCATAAAAGAGCCTGCAATTCATTATTTATGATACATACTGCTAAAAGTTGCCCCCTCCCCAGGCAATAAATGCTCATTATTGCCACTGCCTTCTGAAATGCCAGAAGTCTAGAGTCAGGTGTATTGCTGGAGCAATGTATTTCATTCAGACTTAAGAGCCCTACAGTAACACATCTCAGAAGTTAGAAGAAAATGCCTTTTTTTCCAGTCAAACAAGTGAAATATTTGTCCATGGATCATATTTCTGAAAGAACTCTATTTTTTCCTCCTATAGTTGTGTCCCTCCAGTCTTTGAATATGACATTGCAGAGTCAGTTGAATGAATCCATGAGAAGCATTGAGTTGTTGCAGGATAAAAATGAAGAATTCATTAAAATCCTAGAAAGCCAAAAAGAAGAAAATAAAAGATTAACTAGACAAATCCACCAGAAAGAACAAGAGCTGCTTGAAAAGAAACAACAGCGTGATATTGACTCAACCAAACTCAAAATCGGTGTGTAAGTTGGCAAATTGGGGGGGGGGGGGTTTCCAATCTTTGTGCATTTATCATGGAAATTAAATTTCATTGGTTATTAATATATTCTAGAAGCAGATGAAATGTTGACCAATGTGAAGACTTACCAGTACAGGTTAGAAGCCGCTGAGAAAGAAAACCAGATTTTGGGTATAACATTGCGTCAGCGAGATGCAGAAGTGAATAGACTGCGTGAATTGACCTGGTACTGTTAACCTTGTTTATTTCTCTTAGTGTTTCAAATCCACTTAGCAAAATTGTATACTGCCTCAGAGATTTAGAACAATAAGTTGAGAAATGCATCTTTGAAAAAACATTGAATACCTCAATAAATTTAGATTTGGGGAAGGAAAAGCTACCAAATGGAATAATATTTGATTTCTTTATTTCACATTCTAAACACTTAGACAATATCTCAGAATTATTGGTGGAGGATAGGAAATATTACTTATTTACTAATATATGAATTCTCAATATAATAGTCAGCCACAAGGTGGTGGCAGTGACTCATGCAGAAAATTGAAACCTAATTTGTTGAGAAAAAGAAAACTTTTGTAATAATAGTGTATATTAATACTATTACGTTGTGGATTTTAGTCCCTATTTTATTTCCAATAGAGGTATATTATTTAATGCTGTCAAGTGGTGTTATAATTCTCCAAGGCTCTCACAGTGCACATTGTAGCTCCAGTTAGATGGAAAATCCTCTCTGGAAGTGATCCTGCATACAGTTCTTTATTTTGACTCGAACATTAGGGATATACTAATCAAGCCTATTCTAAAGGTTACAATATTAGCAGTTCTAGAGGACTAGTAGAAAGGCTGAAGGAAGTGTGTGCATTAAATGGAAGATGGCTTTAATTATGTCTGATAGTGAGATACATAACCAAATATGATTAAAGGACCAGATTAACATGTATTTACTTTTTTTATAAAACAGAAACATTTCATGTCTTCATAACTGGTTTGTAAACTAATTTATCAACTTGTTTCTAGCCGTGGTTCACCCTGAATTTCAACCTTATTTTGTTCTCTTGAAGATCAGCATAGGTAATTCTCTATGGGGGATGTGGTGTTAAGATGTTAGATAAGGAACTCCTACAGGATAGGCAAAATAAAAGATAAATTAAATAAATAAATAGACTAATATATATGGTTCTATGAGAAAGATGGGGAATTGTGAGTAGTATAAATCCTTTACCTGATGTTTTTGCCCCTAGAGTGCCTGGCCAACATTCAACAGGAAAACCACAAATTATTGACTGAAAATTCTCCCATGTGGTTTAGCTCCAAAAAGGTGCAAAATATTTTTGTTAAAATTCTATTTTTTGCACTACAATACCATGAAGCAGCAAAACAAGGCTGGAGAACCACTACCATCTGGGCATCTCTGAATACATTTTCTCCAGCCCTTAGAGATGGGGGAAGATAGAAAGAAAAGGGCAGCTCTGGCTGTAAAATGGTTTCCCGTTCTCAATGGAATGTACTTAGAGTTAGATGCCCTGATACTTCAAGTATCAATTAGATTATACCCTACTGGAATACATATCTATTCAGAAATGAACCTAATTAGTGGTGCTAAGATTGTACCTTGGCTTTTCAGATATGTACAAGCCTTTACACCTTTATCTCATTTTGACATCATGTCTTGACATCTGTGCTTTACAGGGCTCTTCAAGGGAGTATGTCTAAACTACTGTCAGACCTCACTGGGGATATGGTGAAGCCCAGACAAGTCAGCAGTCTATCGAAAACTCTCTTGGAAATTCATGAGAAACAGTTGCAGCCTGATGCATACCCTCTAAGTGATTCCATAATAAACTATCTAAAAAAATTAGAAATGGATCCTGTTCCGACCAGCATGGAGCCCCTCTTAAGTGAGGGTGAGATAAAAGAGCCCAAGGAAGTATTTGATGTGAGGGCAGATGAGCATCCTGCCCGAGACAATCAGGTGGTAGAGGAAACTGTGGCTTCAAGAAATCTTTCTGTCTTCAAAAAGCTTGATGCAGAAGCAGCCAGCTGCTTAAGCACTTTAGGGGGTCATGAGCTGGATGAGACTATTTACATTCCACTGAGTAGCAGTCCATCTCAAAAACCAGTCACAGCAACTGAAAGGAAAACAGTCATACAACAGAACCCGATTCCCCACAAACTGGAGTGTGGCTCTAAGCAGCCAAGCAAGGTTGGGATGCTGAACAATACCAAGATCGGTGATAAATTCTATGGTAGCTTTGGTCGAAAAATGACTGTTGAAAATAAATCTGAAACTCTGGGGGGGATAGAGAAGCTGGAAAGCGAGAGACTCCAAATGCAGCCAAAAGAAAGAACTAATGGGTCTGCTAATGTGATTTTGAACAATCCAGACAGACTTCAGCCTGATACACACTGTTATGCTCAAAAAGGAAATGGGCAGAAGAACCCTGGAATTTCTGCTTCTGACTCCAGTTTTTCAACTCTTGACTGGATGTCAGGAAAATCTGAGTGGACTATATCTTCCTTTTCAACGTTCACATCCAGAGATGAAGAAGACTTCAAAAATGGATTAGCAGCCTTGGATGCCAACATAGCAAGACTGCAAAAGACGTTGCAGAATAGCCTGAAAAAACAAGGAGACTTTGAAAATACTTCAATAGTTCAGAATAACTAGGAAAAATGTACTTTTAAAAAAGCCTAGTGATTTGTAACCTTTTTTTTTATTTTTTGTATACGTAACTTATCTTTCAAAACTTTGTCAGTGACTATCTTACTAATAAATTAACAGCTGTTAATTAAAAGGCTGTTTCATCACTGAAAAGTTACTGATAAAATAAATCAAGGGTGAATTTGAAATGGATCTGCAAATTTTAATACTTAAAGATATACGGTTGCTTTGAAATGTATTATTAAAGGAATAGAATCTGTTTTTCTTGTGGCTTTCATGAATGATTGATAAAGGCCAAACAAAAACTGTGTAATATTTTTCTAGAATGTGCATATTGGAAATATGTTGCCATGGATGTCATAATAGAGAAGTTTTAATCTTACAACCTGTTGATTTGGCTAATAAGATTTTGGCCCATAACTTAAATGCAGTCTTGCAAATACATTGCCCTTTCATATTTATATGCTTAGAATCAGAGATGGGAGAGGCCAAATATTTCATCTAGTCCACAAATGTTTGCATTCACATGCACTCACGTACTCTGTGCAGGGTTCTCTACAGATGATTTTTGCAAATTGTGCAAAAGATTATTATCTTTCTAAAGACTTCTAATAAAAAATAACTCAGTATGTCATGGAGCAGCCTCTTCCACTGGCTGACAGCTTGTATTATCAAGATGCTCCTCCTGATATCCAACTATGAACATCTTTTCTTGTTCTTTGTTGATTTTAATTCTACCCTCTAAGTCAGTGATGGCGAACCTATGGCACGGGTGCCACAGATGGCATGTGGAGCCATATCTGTGGGCATGCGAGTATTGCCCTAGCTCAGCTCCAGCACGCATGCACGCGCCAGCCACCTGATTTTCAGCCCTTCCGGGCCCACCGGAAATCAGGAAACAGGCTGTTTCCAGCCTCCAGAGGGCCTTCAGGAGGATGGGAAAGGCAGTTTTCACCCTCCCCAGGCTCCTAGAAAGCCTCTGGAGCCTGGGGAGGGCGAAAAACGGGCCTACTAGGCCCACCGGGCCAAAAGTAGGGGGAGCGCAGGGAGGGTCACATGCAGGAGGACAGGATGCATTGAATTATGGGTGCGGGCACACGTACACAAACCCCCCATGCTCCCCCCACTTTTGGCACGCGACGGCAAAAAAGGTTAGCCATCACTGCTCTAAGTCAATAAAGTCCACTCCTTCTGTGTTACTCTTAAAATATTTGAAGATTGTAATCATATCTGCCTTGTCACCGGCTAATCCTTTCAACCCAGAAGCGCCTTAAATGGTGCTTCCGACATGAATGGGACATATCTGCCTTTGGTCATTTTTCTGTAGGTTAAAAAACATCCAAATCCTTTGCCCTTCCTCTGGCTTGGTTTCCAGACCTTTCTCCATCTCGACAACTCCCCTCTGAATTTTCTCCAGTTTTTCATCTGATTGAAGCCTGGTGCTCAGAATCGGACACAATTTCTGGAGGCTGGAAACTAAAGCACAACACAATTTCTTCCAGCAAACTGGACTCTTATGTTTCTGCTAATGCAGCATTTATCATTTTAGCATCTGCATCAAACTGCTGGCTAATTTTAATTTCTAATCAACAAGGAGCCTCAGATCCCCTTCATAATATATAATATATGACTACCAAGCTCCTTCCTATATTTGCGTCTTACATTTCTCATACCCATTTTGTATCTACCCTATTCCTGTCGGCTCCCTGTTCAAGACTGTTTAGATCTTTTAAAATTTCAACCACTCCTCCCAATTTTGTGTCATCTGCAGACTTTATAAGTATTCCCTTAACTCCAGATGATTGATAAAAATGTTGAATAGCTGAGGACAGGATAGCCCAATGGCACTCCATTCAGCAATTCCACTGCAGCTTAAATAGAGCCGTTAATAAATGCTTTTAAAGTTTAGTAATTTAGTCAATAGTGAGTCCATTTCCCAATAATATCATCTATTCCATATTTTATGGAAGAGCATTAGAAGGCACCATGTCAGAGAGAGAGAGAGAGAGAGAGAGAACAAACCATGCTGGCTCCTGTGAATTGTTGCATCCTTATCTAAGCACTGATAAATGTGCTGTTTGTTAATCTGTTTAAATGTTTAATCCAGTATGGTCATTATACTGACAGGTTTGTAATTTCCCAGCTACTCCTGACTGATGATTTAAGCAATTGTAGAGTTCCACTAATTCTTAATAGAGGAAAATGTCCTTCAGCTTCACAGCTAGGAGTGTAATTACTTCCAGCTTTACTCATGGCTGCCTAATCTGCATCTATGCCCAGAAGCACCAACCCAATCGTATCTATAGTAAAACTATAGTTAACAAAAAATCACCTTCAAAAATATTTCACCAGCATCAGCCATAATTGTATCACCTTCTTAGAAACAGTCACAATGGGCTCTTCTGAAAACTAAAATGTCGGACAATTCCACCTGCGTTTTTGGTGCTAAATATAGAAATCCAGAATTTAGCACACCTTCATTAACTTCTGTTTGCAGTTCAGAGTCCATGGGATTACCGCCAATCTCTTCAAACTGCTTTGTCTTCTCTAAAAACACATTTGTTCAATATCTCCCTCACACTCATACACACATCAGATGCTTTACTCTAGTGTTCCTTTAGGCAGATATTTTCAAATTGTTGCTATAACAAAACAGTAGATCCTTCTAGTTGATTAAGATAGATCTGCAGATTCTGAGCAGACTCCTTCAAATACTTATAACAAATGAATATTTTCCAGGCGGCCAGGAAGGAGAAATGCTAAGACAATGTATTAGTCCCATAAAGGGAAATTCTACAGCTGGTGCAATTCTTTTTTGGGGACATTAATAGAGATATTTTCTAATAGTCTGGATTTGGAATTTGTAATGATAGAGAAAACGAGTGAAATGAGCAAGTGATTTGAAAGAGTTTCCTTTGAAGGTCAAAAGTGGAATTTATGAGCCAAGTCATTTTAAGGAGCCTGGCTTAATTTCAGAGAGATTAAAATGGGAGATAGCTGACCTTGTTTCTGCAACGGAGAAGAAATGTCTCTAGTTTATGTTTACTCTAAATTTAAGCATCTGCACTGTATTACAAGAATGGGTTTAGATGTCCTTTGTGTACTATTTACATATTGCACTGAACTTGGCTTTTGGAGTTGGAGGAGTTTATTAATTTACTCCAGTACTTAAAGGGGTAGGTTGTCATTAAAATATCACTTTAGGTTGGTGCTATCTAAAAACTGTATAAATTATGTATCAATATTCTTTTGCTTATTAGTTGTCTTTACATTAGTGAAGCATTATAGGCAACATCTGATCAACTTTGATTGATCTAGAAAACCAAATAGACACAAGCCTAAAAGACAAATGCTGTAGGCTAGATTGCCATCGCTGAAATTTTTGAGGAGATTAATTCCCATTTTATTCCAAGAAAATTGCATGGCTATATTCGTGTACATTTCCAGGAAGTGAGCTTGACTTTACTTCTTAGTATGTTACTATCTACCATTTTCCTGTACTATTTATATGACTAGCACAGTTCCTTGTAAGTGTCTTGCTAAGCAATACTTGTACATTCATTTATCTAACCAACCAGGCTTTGTCTTGCTAATTATTATACACCCCAGTTGTCTGAGTGTATTAAACCCACACTTCTTTTTAAAGATCGTCATCCTATTAATACCCTACTGAATACAAGAGTTACTGTATCTACATGGAAATTTGAGTGGGATTGTACTATGTGAAGTAGGATCTCAACATTTTAACAACTTAAATATTTACAGATTGCCTTCGTTAACAAGACAGAATCCAGAGGGGCCACAATACTAGGAGTGAAAAATACCAATGCAACAATTGTGTTTTAGAACATTTTATTCGGTGCACTTTGTATTTGGCAAGATAAAAAGAAGGAAAAAACCATTGTATTTCAATTTCAATTCAAGTTTGGAGTCACAAAATGAATGCTGGCTTTTTAAGCTTGTTCAATGATGTCATAGTCTTCGTTTATTATTTTCAGCAGAATATAGCAAAGCATGATCCCAGTTACCTGATGAGAAAGTACAGAACATGCAGAAAGTGATTTAATTCTGACACGTAGGAAAATGAAATCTATCATTCCAGTTAGATGGCATTTAACTCTAAGCTCTACTGAAAGCAATAGCATGATAGAAATACTGTACAAGAGAAACAGTGTTAAGGATCTCAAATGTTTTTTACTTTATTTTGAAAGTCTGGGCCTACCGATTTGTCTCTCCAACCAAGCACCAAATGCTATTACTGTAGTCCCTTATTTAACCCTTTTATGCTTACCTGACCAAATACTACAAGAACGGCAAGTCCTCCAAGTGCAGAAATGTTTCTTTCAGTCCATGTCTTCAGTTTCAGAAGACAGCCCTGAGAAAGAAGGGAGGGGAATGCATTCTTAACAATTGCAATGGATGTTTCTTAAAAGCTAATCAAATTAAATTCAGCCAACAATTAAAACGATAAACCATTAGAGAGCTCAGAGAGAGAATGAGAGAGAACCTACAGGCATAAGACTATAAATGTTAGATGTTATGCTTACTTTGGGACTGAGGGAACAGTTTTACAGTGGTTCTACTCCTTTCTCAATGACTAGTTCTAATCAGAGCAGGTAGGAGAGTTAGCAAAAGAATCCATTTAAAACCAAGATATGTCATGAGTTAGATTCTATCATCACTATATAGATGTAGCAACTAGGAAGGAATCATCCTGAACAACACGGTTCTTTACTTAATCCATTTAACAATATATTCCCAGTAAGAACTGTAACCAATTTAAAAGCACTTTAGATTCACATGCATCCTTCCTTTAACAAAAGCGATAATGGGAAGGTGGAGTTTTACCTCCTGATTAATGCCAACCATATCTTCGTTTAGATCAGTAACACAGCTTTCCACAGGCACTTTGCAGCAGCTTTTGGGGACAGATGAAGAGAGTAGTCCAAAGGTTGTGTTTCGCCAGTCTGAATAGTTCTCCGCACCACAGCATTGGAACTACAATAGGGAGGAAAGCATGCAAGTTGGTAACAGAGAATACAGTGTCTCATAAGTCAGTAGCTTCACTTCCTTAACTAAATGCAGAGATTTTATGCTCACAGTCTAGCCATATATCTTTCTTAAAGTTCTTGACAGTGGGAAGATGAAGACATGGTGGACACAGCACAGATCATAGAAGGTGGTTTTCTTTCTTTGTTTCCCTACTAATGTTAGATTTTGGAATTGTAAACCATTCCAAGTTTTTCCTATAAGAAAGGTGTCATCCTCGCTAAATATTTACAATGCCTTCTGGAATCATTAAAATATTGGTTTACATTGGCTCAACAACAGATAAGCAAATAATCTAGACATCCATAGTAGATAAATGGGGAAAAGTCATCTTGGACAGAATTCCAAAAGGCTTTGCAGTTCTGGAAAATGCTTGTTTTCTTATACATTTTCTTAGACGCAACTCAGATTCATATTAGGGGTGCCCATGTCATTTTCCCTACATATCTACAGGCATGAAAAAAAAATAATCTGCAGAGGTGATTTACTTGGAGCAATTCTATTTGAACATTCCCTTTGAACATTATCCAGTAATCACCTGGATGTAGAATATATTGAACCTTTAACTGAGTTGGAAAGCATGCTTTGAGACCAAGGGCAGTGAACCACATACTAGTTAGCTCCAGTTTAACCCAGTGGGATTCTATAAACCCTGCCTCTGAATACAGATCAGCAGTCTAAACAAACTCTGTAGTTCAAACTTTTTAATTGTAAAACAACAAAACGGAAGCAGCAGCAACACCAATTCTAAAGGTTTGAGACTATTTACTAGAATCAGTATTTTATTTCTATAGTTCTTCCTCTAATGCAAGTGAGAATTCATGCTACCAATTTTTGTCTTAAATTAGGGTTCAGTTGTTCCTGGGGGGGGGATTCCTTACCTCTGCTTGGAGAGTATCAACACCCTTGGTGATCTGCACTATCTTATCATACTTGTTAAGAATCCTCACGAAATCTTTGGATACAGTCTGGATTAGCTGTGGAGATATAGGATAAAGCAAATGGAAATTCTAGGACATTCAGAATATACACTTTTCAAACTCTTTTTTATGCTTACAACTGACTCTAAGTTGTTTATACTCCTTTTGCTGTGAATCCAATTGATATATTATAATGTTCTAAAACTGTACTGTAAAATTGCAAGACTAATAGCAATGAAAAGCCATTTATATTTTAAGTTAACCAATTATTACTAATAGTTTTGAAGAAAAGGTGATCGCTTCCTCTGAAAATCAAATAGTGTTAAAGATGTTTCTCTTTTATCTGCCGTTTATGAACACTATCCTGACATGATTGGCAGTGGTGTTCCTTGTAAAGCAGCTTGTTCTAGTCAATTGCTGTTCAATGTTGGGGTACTTAACCGTTTAGGAAAAGCAGCCAACTGACACTGCGCCCCACTCAGATTCTATTTTATATTTTTTGAGTATAGAACTATTATCAGTTGAATATTAAATTACACATCAGGTCAAGATCTGCTCCATTGCAGTTGCCTTCCTCTGCCAGAGTGATGTGGGAAGATAACTGATCATACAATATTAGGCTAACAGATAATCATTGTTTGTATAAATCTTGTCACCCACTTCCTCTCTTTCCATTTCTCTAATTTTAGAGTGACAGAGTAGACAAAAAAAGCACCCTTTGTTAAGGACATGGCAAAGCCCAGAATACTGTAGTGGACATACAGGTAGCTAGCAGAAATCAAGAATTAGTTCCCATGATGGCAATTCTCCATTCCTCTTGAGAATGCACACCTCAAGAAGCAAAAGGTTTTGCCTCCCCTCCAGTTTCAAGATAAGACTTGTATTTTCAACCAGAAACCTTCTTTCCCAAACCTCACCTTTATTCTGCACGCATAGGCAGTGGCAACAATTAGGATTTCAGTGATCAAGAGCAACACCAGTAAACCTGTGAACTAGTCACAGAGAGAGAGAGAGAGGGAGGGAGAGAGAGGGGGGGGGGGGGGGGGGAGAGGGGGGGGGGGGGGGGGGGAGGGGGGGGGGGGGAGAGAGAGAGAGAGAGAGAGAGAGAGAGAGAGAGAGAGAGAGAGAGAGAGAGAGAGAGAGAGAGAGACCTGTTTAGTTTAAAAGCCACTGATTTATCAGAATTGCTTTTGAGAACACAGCACTGTTATTTTTACCCTTCTATATCCATCCCTAACTCTCTTATTCAGAGATCCAATTCTTAGCTTGCCTGGTATGTCAACCTCACTCTGGGACAATTGCAAAGCCAAACTCAACATTCATCCATTATTGCAGTCATTTATCTTCTCAGATACGTCAAAATGATGAAGTCACCATTAGAAAGAGTTGAAACTGAGAGGCTGATTGTGTCCAAGTCAAACCACCCGAACCATACATGGTAAAAACTTGGCTCAGGTTATTTAGTGACTGCTTTATATGCATACATTTCCAGGCCAACATATTTTGGGGCATTATTAGCACTAAAATCAACAAGCACCATAGTCAGATAGTTTTCCCCAACACATTAACAGAACTGGAATTTAAATGGCATACAACCATCTAACATAATTGTAGCTTCTTACAAAATAAAACAATTTTTACAGTCAATTCAAATAAAAATATATTAAATGTTGGTTTACTCCTCCTCCTCCTCAGTAATGGACAATTATGTAATAATAATAATAATAATAATAATAATAATAATAATAATAATAATTTTATTTCTATACCGCCCTTCTCCCGAAGGAAGAAGGTAGTAGACAGAATGATAGTAGACTGTAGAATGTACAGTAGTATAGTAGATAGTAGAATGATAGTAGATGAAGAAGGTAGTAGACAAAAGAATGTAGACAGAATTTCTAGCTTAATTTCTTGACACCAGGTTACAATTTCTTGTTTCCATGTATATGAGCTCAGGACTGCAATGGGTTTAGTCCAGTCCTACCTTAAGAGCTGATCTGTGAAAGAATCAGAACTTAAGGAGATATTGCTATGGCATCTAGCAACTCAATTGAAGTTAAATCTTAACCACATTGAGATTCGTTAAACAGATCATGATTAACTACACATGTTCTGTATTGCATTTAATATATTTGAATAGCACTTACCAATTTAATCATGGCTTTGTTAGATCTGAATAAAGCAATTGCACCAAAGCCAGACAGAATGATAATAAACACACCAATAACTGTTATAGTCACAGGTACTCCTGAAGCAGCTTCATTCAGTACCACAAAAGTATTGTGGAGTTTCACTTGAACACACACACCTGTGATTATTAACACAACTCCAGCAACCTAGAGTTTGGGAGGTTAAAGCATAATTAAGAAACATAGCTAGAGGTTATTCTTCATGAAGGTAAATATATTTTAGTCAAATTAATTTCAAACTATTTGTAACATGGATGTTCAAAGTCATACAAGGGAAAAAAAGTATGCATAAAAATCTTGTTACTTGCACAGACATTTGCTCCAAGCTCATAATAGAGTTAACCCTTTCTGATCAAGGCTAGGCTTTAAACATCAAACTAGGTCATTATGTGGTTTGTTTGGTCTCTAATTCATTCTGTGGTTCATGGATTATTCAGTACATATTAAAGAAGCCATGATATAACGAATTTCAGGCTCTTTACTCTTTTAAAGTTTCAGGAGGGATGTTTAGAGTTTCACACATTAATCAATAGTGTAGAAGGCTACTATTCTTAAACAAATTCTAAAAAAATAGCAGCAAAAAGCAGATATTTATGGATTTTTCTAGGAAAATATTCTAGGAAGATCATAGCAAAGCCACCCACTGTTTGTAAAATGCTCGACTACCTTAAGTGTACCAGTTTAAACAGACTTTATTTAAAAAACACAGCTGTGTATATACAACATACAAAGTCAGAAAAACCATGTTTAATGCAAAGTAAATCAAGTCATTATAGATTACTTATTCTAGGGCTGAAAAATTATAAATAGTATGAATTACAGGAAAAGGAAGCATTTAATCAAAGCATTTTAAATTAAGTCATTTATATTTAGTGAAAAATGTAATTTGCTTTAGAATATTACACCTGGGCCTCACAAAAAGTTTCAATTGCTAAATTATGCAAGTTGGAAAAAAACCCTCAGTTCTGCCATCGTAGTTTAGAAACACTGCTTTACGATTTAGCACGTTGTGCAAGCACAACCACAATCTAATTAAGTTTATTTTCTAAACTACTATATTTCCAGTTATCCTATTATGGCTAAGAACTGCACTGTTATAACACATAAAAGAATTTAGAAGTTGGTCCAAAAATAAGTGAAAAAAAATTGTAACATTTTATAACTCTAGATACAAAGTGAGATACATTTACAAATTTAAAACACACATACCAATCAATACCTTACCCAATAAAGTAAAACAGTCAGCCATAAAGCAATTTTAATGCACCACTCCCATGAAATTCTTCTTTCTGCTCTCATTTTGCTGGTTACCTCCATAATGCTTGAGGCTAGTGGTGAGGATCAATAGCCCTGTGCTAATAAATGTTTGCAGTTGTTACAGCTGTCCCCAATTTAACCCAAAACCTCAATTTACAGCTTGTGACATCACCTTAAAAAGGAATACATTTACTAATATTTTTTATTTATTTATTTATTTGATTTGATTTATATGCCGCCCTTCTCGGACACTCAGGGTGGCTTACAATGCATTAAGCAATAGCCTTCATACTTTTGTATATTTATACAAAGTCAGCTTATTGCCCCCACAATCTGGGTCCTCATTTTACCTACTAATGTTCTCAAACCGTTTTTTCTTTCAGCAGCCTCACTAAAACCATAATCAGGCTGTTAGGTTATTGTAGTCAACTGCTCCTGAAATAACTTTCATATAGAGCAAGTTATTTCAGGAGCAGTGTGCTATTTTACCATAGCAGCTTGTGTGTGTGTATGTGTGTGTGTTTATTTAGGGTATATCTATATATTATGTACATGCGTGTACAATTGGTTTTCTTCCTATCTAGTGTTCTTACTCTTATGCAAAGTGAAATATAAGCGTTTTAGGCAGCCGAAGCTGAACAGTCAACCAGGAAGAGCAGATCGATGCATGCACCATGAGCTCTTGCCTGGAATCAGTAGATGGGTTTGCAGGATGTTCTAAGTTAAAATGTAGTTGGCTAATTTGTGGTTTGGTGTGTTCTGCAGAAGAGGTTGGCTCTGGGCCTTGAGTGGAACAAAAAGATACAATATAGGTCAGAAGACAACTGATTCCTATAGAACTCAGGAGAAACAGCTGTGCCCAGGGGTGAGTTCTACTTACCTTTACTACCGGTTTGCATCGCACCCGCACGCTCTTCTGCACATGCACAGATCACTTATGATGATGTCTGGGTCAGTCGGCAGAGCCTCCCGCCAGTTTTACTACTGGTTCTTGCGAACTGGTCTGAACCAGGGGCAACCCATCACTGGTTGTGCCCTGCAAGTAGACAACCAAAAGTAGACAACCAAAAGGTAGTGACTCACTGCTATATGTGAATACTATATAAGAACTGATATGATGAGTGCTGATCAGGCTCGTCTATGTACTTATGAAGTGTGCTGCCTGCCTGGGGCATGGATCAGGATTTGACAGCCAAGGATGATCAAGTCCATACATATTTGTTCCTTACTGCTAATCCACAGAAGGACAAAAATATTGCAAACCCCAACTGTGGATCGCCATAAATTTTGCAGAGCCAGGAAGGAAGCTCAAGAAACTTGAAGGATGATCTTCATTTATAAGGGAAGACAAGGGAAAGAAGAAGAGGGATGATTGGTTATGTAAATCATGTTGGCAGGATTTGGATTTTGGATTCATTGTCTGA
Source organism: Ptyas mucosa (assembly GCA_012654045.1). Classification (NCBI taxonomy): domain Eukaryota; kingdom Metazoa; phylum Chordata; class Lepidosauria; order Squamata; family Colubridae; genus Ptyas; species Ptyas mucosa. Next base: position 5,468,094 of record WNWU01000006.1, on the reverse strand, counting down.
ATTATGGCCCAGAATAAACACCTCATGAAGGCTGGTGAAAAATGGCTCAGCTGAAATATGGAGAGTTTTATCAGGAAACCTTTCAAATGAAACTTTAACTAAGATGAAAATCCTTAACTGAAAAGTTAAGATAAAGCTCAGGTATTGTGGTAGATAATACAAATGTTGTAGTAATGGAGACAATTAATCCACTCAGTAGAAAAAAAAAGTGACGAAGTTTATTGACTCATCAAGATTTTTGTTCCCCACATGCTAATGTTTATATTTCAGAAATTAAACAAGAGAGCTGGAATTCTTAGTACAGGAAGGCTAACATAAAGTAATCAATATAACAGAAACCTAGTGAAAGATTTCTATGTTTGGGACGTAAAAGTGAAAGAATATAATTGTTTAAAATGAACAGAAGTAGTAGAACAAGTTACACAGTATAGTAAACTGCTAACAGCTGCTAAAACTCAATGAATAAACTTTAAGATATTGCAGGAACCATCTGGTTAAGTGGATGAATTAATTAATCACCATTGTTGGGGATAGTTCCTGTTCCCCAGCCAATCAAAGTGAAGAACCAGAAGGTGGTTTCCAAAAGAAAATTACAAACCCTTTCAAAAAGTTTATAATATTAGTGATTATGATACTAAGGTCTCAAATTACTACTGGGAATAAAGAAGCATGGTCTTTACAGGAAATTCCAGGTTTGTCTTGGAGACAACTTCCTCCTTCAGGGGATGAAGGCCTAAAAGAATTAACTATTTCTGATGATATAACAGTCTTTTTCAACTTTGCTTTTAACTCTGGAGGAAATAGTATTTCAGGAACTCTTGAATAAAAGCTATTATATTTACAGCTTACAACATGAGCTATTTGTACACTATGTTGATGTTTTTTCAAACCTGACCCTCATGGAACCCTAAATTTCCTGGAATTCCAGTTGAGAAAGGTTGTTTTATAACAATTAGCAGGGAAAACTAAATAGAGCATTAAGAGGAAGTGGTTGTGTGCATTATCTTGAACTTCAAAAAGTAGCTTTTAATGAAGTCAGAACAATTATAAGTTGATTTCATGGCAGGAAACCTGATGGGAAAATAAGATGAGTGGGGGCCTCCTTAAAAAAAGCAAACATTAAAAGTACTATCACAAACAATTCCAGAAAGAAAAGGAATATAAGACAACAGAAGAGGCAATTTGAATGAAGAGGAAGGATAGTCACTAAGGAAGAATACAGATAAATTATCTGGAACTGTAGAGGAAGCACAGAAAACTAATGTTCAGAGTGAGCTGAGGTTGATGAAGAACAAAAGTAGAACAAGTGGGCAAATGATGAAATGTGTGTAGGCATAGATCCTTTGTGTGTGCCACTGTTACACACAAATACATGAGGGCTATTGCTTGGGTGAGGTCACAACACAAGTTTTGTCATTCTACAGAAACTCTGGATTCAATGGTTCGCTTTGATTAAATGACCTTGTTCAAATATGTTCAAAATAAAAGAAATAGACAATAATCAGTACAGGTAATCCTTCTCTTACAACAGTTCATTTAGTGAGCATTCAAAGTTACAACAGCACTGAAAAAGTGACTTATGACCGTTTTTCACACTTATGACTATTGCAGCATCCCCTGGTCATGTGATCAAAATTCAGACATTTGTCAACTGACTTATATCTGTTGTGTTGTTGTGTTCCAGGGTCATGTGATCCCTTTTGGCGACCTGACAAGCAAAGTCAACGGGGAAGCCAGATTCATTTAACAACCACATTATTAATTTAATAACTACAGTGATTCACTTACAGTAACTGTGGCAAGAAAAGTTGTAAAATGGGGCAAAACTCACTTAACAAATGTCTCACTTAGCAACAGAAATTTTGGGCTAAATTGTGGTCGAACACTGTGGTCTACCGATATACCTGCTACTTAGTGAAGATGGCAAAATCCAAATCAGAAAGAGAAGGCAGAGCCATAATATACTACCATTTTGTTGTAGTCCTCTTCCACAAATATATATGTTCTACAAGAAATTGTGAGGAGCAGGACAAATGCATAGAGTTTCAATTCTATCCATTTAAAACAGGGGTGTCAAACTCACGGCCCACGGGCCAGATGCATCACGAACTGGCCATGCCTACCCCCGGAGTTAGCGAAGGGGGAACAAGTTGTGATATGTCATGTGACACCCCTGATTTAAAACATGATAATGGAAGTTTATTCTGAATGAGTTTAAAGCTGTAAAACCACATGAGCTGTAGCTTTAAAGCTAACTGAAAAGAAAGCTGATTATTTAATTGAACTTTTCTGAACCTTTGAGAAATCCTGGAGAATGGGTACCTACAAATGATGGTGAGGAAATGTTGCCCATATTTCAAAAATTGGGGAAAAGAGGCTCTAATGATTCACAGACAGGTTTCCTGCATTGAACAGGAGGCTGGACCCAATGGCGTTTAAATGATATCTCCCAATTGTCTGATTAACTTATCCTTTGGAGCAAGTTTATGGATCAGTGTGTCATACGTAGGGAATTGTGTTATTTTACTAAGTGTGGTTTAGTTAACCATACATAAATAAGTTGTGCAAACATAACTGTTAAGTGACCTTTTTGCCCAGAAGTGCTAATGTCAAAATAAGAACTTGCACTAAGTCAATAGCCAAGTAAAAGCTAAAAAGCAAAACCTCCAAGTGGTAAGGCTTGAAATAAGTAAGGCAGGGATCACACCAAAGAGGAGACTTAGTTAAATTCTCCTTTAAGCTTGAATACATAGTAACAGGTGGCTCAGACTGTAGTATTAATTGACACTTTATTTTTATACGTATTAAAGAGAACCTAGAAGGAGTTTAGCATTTTGTATTAATACAGTATAATATTCAGGTTTCTGTGGGTCTTAAGGACTCTGTTAACTGTGCTTTGGCTCTATGGAGACTATTTCACTTTTATCAAATACACTTTTCCAAGTTCTGATTTCATTGTCCTGAAGTGGGAAACGTTTTTGCTATCAGAGGCCTTTATCTTTTCATTTTCTCCTCAATCTCTGAAAGCTGAACAAAGCCATTTTAAACCATGGTTTCTTTCAGAAGCCACAGTGGCATTACTACAAGCTGTAATTTCTATTAACGATCACAAACAAGTTTTAAATTAACAAAACCATCTGCTTTTAAAACAGATTTGCAGCACTCTAGATCTTTCTTTGCTTCACTGAGATGGTTTTTTTAAAAAATGAAAAGTCTAAAAAAACAGAAACTCTCCAGACCCATAAACAATAACCCACAAAATTTATGCTGATTGATCTGGGTATTAAGATTGTCACTCTTTCCTTTTTGGACAACTGGTTGCAGAGCTACTGGTTTTTTGTATATTCCAAATGAAATATAAGCAAACTAGCAAAAAACAGGATTCAATTCAAGCTAGAAAGGGAATGGGTTATAGGGCTGATATTTTCAGAATTTGGTCAACGGAGTAAGGTGAGGTTTGTTTGTCCAAATTCAGTATGTAAAGCCTCCCAAAGGGCTTACCTCCCTTATTTAATATCTCCCCCCCCCAAAAAAAACCCCTAAACATGTCACCCAAAAAGGATGTTTCTTGTTAAATTTGTCACTTGGTTCTGAGAACAGTAAATATGGATTGGAAAAGAGGCTTTTTAGAACACATCTCCTTCAAATTTGGCAACTTTAAGATGTGTGGACTTCAACTTCCAAATTTTCTCAGCCAGCCTGAGCACAACACATTCCAAAGTTGCCAAATTTGAAAAAACACTGTTTTAAACAGATTGGTCACAATTCTACTGAGTTTAGTGATGCTTATGTGTGTATAGCTTTACAAATGACTGAGGCAGCTGCCCCATCTGATATTCCATTGGCCAATTCTGAATTATATTGCAAGAAAACTTTCCCCCAACTATCTGAAACCTACACATGTCTCAGCTCTCTTTGCTTCCTGGCAGCAGTGGATGCCACTAAAGATTATTAAAGCCACAAGTCCCGTATTTTCTATTGCTTTGTCTTAAGTATAAACTGAGTAGTAGTGGCTGATGAAAGATAATGTTTTACTGGCTCCTATATGAAATGGTGTAATCCTGAGAAGAATAATCCTGGCTCAATTTAAACATTTTTAAAGGTTAAATTCCAATTGAACTCAGGCTGTAGAAAGGATTGGTTTTTTTCTCTCTCTTAAAAGCAGATCCAAAAGGTTCTCTATTTAGTAGTTTTACATCCTCAGTAAATTATAAATCAACCTCTTCAGATCAAACTTATTTTTTAAAAAGTAGCATAAACACCTGCATGGAAAAATTACTGGGTCTCTTGTGTCAACTGTAGCAATCTGTTTTCCTATGCTTTTAAGTTATGGACTAGCTCCCAGCATTTTATTACTGTGTCCCAATCCGTGGCTCTAACTTTTTAGGTATGTGAACCAAAGCAATAATAGCTATGTTCAAAACCTGGCAGCCATGCTCCTGGAAGGAAAAAATGTACAAAGCTACTATTATTATCATTGTCACGACTGGAGCTCAACCCATATGCGAAAGTGTTGAAATGCAAATTTTTGTGGCTGACAAGTTATAGATAGTCCTGGCAAGGGACAGGTTCTTCAGCCCCCAACATTCTTTGGGCCTGAGGTTCTAAAGAGTATTTTTTTGTGTGTGCCAAAATTGGAACTTTTGCATTCTCCCTCTCTCTCAATCTTGCGTCAGACAATGGATTTTCCAAATGAGGTTGTTATTGCATAATGCCCCTCTTATTCAAAGAATGTTACAAGGAGCTCAGCCTACTTTGCCCTCCATTTGTTCCCTTCCTGTCTCTTTTCAGAGAAAATCAATTAAAGAGACAAAGAATAGCTGCACTATGATCCCTGACTGTAATGCTAGGAGTTCTCCACCTGGGGGGAATAAAAACATCCACAAGCTCTGGCCAAGGAAAAAAGAGAGTTAAGGTCCAGCAACACTCGAAATTAAACATTGATTTGAAAAGGGGCACTTAATTTTGCCCTTTTCCTTCGGGAGAAAATTGATCACGTGATAAGAGGTAAATATAACAGTGGAGGCATTCTCATAAACTGCTCGGCTGAAAAGTTCCGTTAATGACAGCACATTCTATCACGTTCAACTTTTCATTCAGATTTCCAGTTGGCCATTTCCAAAATGACCTGAAAGGAGTTATTTTTGTGGGTTTGAAAACTGGATGCTGAAGACTGGATTCTGGTCTTTCCTGCTCCTGTTAGAAGACTGAAAGAGCAGGTTAAGCATAGAACATCACAGAGAAAAAATATCTACACAGTCACTAAGACTTCACAAGAACTTGATGGCATATAATTCATGAATCAGCTGATATCTGTTCTGGGTCTAAATGACAAGTACACCCCCCACCTCACCCTAGCCTCTGTTAAAGGCTTGCAAAGACAAGTGTATGAGTTCCTTAACTTCCCAACAACTGTGTTAGAGAAAAGTAGGCAATATACTGTATAGCAATTTCTCCTGCCTTTTTTTCTGCTGAATAATATAAGCTGGAGAAGAATAAGAATCCTTGAAAGAGCCATTGGAATGGGAAAAAGAAAAACTGAAGAGAGAAGCAATCCTATCATAATTTCTGAGTGAATTAAAGATCAGGATTGTTAGAAGTAAAAGGAAAGAATATAAAGTTGGTTTGTAAAGCTCAGGTAACCCTTTACAAACTTTTTGCTGAAAGTAGTACTGAAAGGTTGATGCTCATGTTTATAATATTTATAATTTCTACTTTTTGTTGGCTTTATTTTTCCCTGGCTTTTCCTTTAGTTGTACCTAAAGGAAATTTGTACCTAAATTATACCTAAAAGGAGATTAAATGCAGAACAAGGAAGGAAAGGAAGGAAGGGAAAGAAGGAAGGGAAAGAAAGCTAGAGTAAACAGGCTTCACTAAAGCCATGTTTTGCAAACATTTGGAGTTGATGTTTGGTTGCTCAATGTAATAAGAGCACTTTATGACGGAAGTAAGTAAATTGTGTGGGAATGAATGGAAAACACCGAACAAGGAATAGGATAAGTTAAGTATGACTGAATACAAAAGTTACTGATCAGTATAAAAGAAATACAAAATTGAATGAGGATCAAATCACAAGGCATCTACAAAGAAAGAGTGAGTGAATTGAGAGAAAGGAAAAACCAAGAACATTTGAGTGAATGCAGTTGATTAAATCTTCAGAAAGAGAGAAGTGAGAAGTTTAAAGAACAAAAGCCCATGTACAAGTTCAGTGCACAGACGTTAAAGGCGTAAGAATGGTTTGCAAGAATGTATGGAGAAGTATAGCAAATGATTTTGGTATAAACTTCAACATATTAAGGTATGTATTTCCATTTCCTTTCTAATTTCTTGCCTTTAATTTCTTTGGCATACTATTTATTGGTTTCATTTCTGTACCTATTCCAAAATGGAATAGCACTGTGATGAGTGTGCATGCATGGACCATATGTATGCTTGTTTCAAAAAAAAAAAGCGATAAAGTGATATACTGTAATCCTATTGGCTGCAGAGTTCTGCATGTTGTTTTTCAAAGGAAGAGAAGAATCGGATGAACCCAGTCAGAATGAGATGCAGACTTTGGCTGTGGAACAAAACACTTGAAGTCACAGAGAGGCCTCTTCGTAATGTTTAAGAGGCTGAAAAGGGAATTCTATAGAGTGGGTATCCCAGCTTGAGTGAAAGGTATTTTTCTTTCCCAAAGAGCCTGCACATTTTCATACAAGGACTGCCAAAATGGGGCAAGCTGATTTCGCCCTTTTTCCGAATCAGTTGCAAATTGCTTTTAAGTCTGACACAGACAGAAAATTATACAAGGTCATGCATCATACTTATCTGTAATGGAATTTGCTACTTTTTTAAGGTACGTGGACTGATTTCTTTCTGACACACTAGGCCCGTGATGGCGAACCTATGGCACAGGTGCCACAGGTGGCACGTGGAGCCATATTGGTGGGCACGTGAGTGTTGCCCTAGCTCAGCTCCAGAGTGCATGCGTGCACCGGCCAACTAATTTTCAGGCCTTCCGGTCCCACTGGAAGTCGGGAAACTGGCTGTTTCTGGCCTCCGAGGGGATGGGGAAGGCTGTTTTTGCCCTCCCCAGGCTCCTAGAAAGCCTCTGGAGCCTGGGGAGGGGGAAAATGGGCCTACTGGGCCCACCGTGCTATCGTGTGCCAAAAGCAGGGGGAAGTGTGGGGGGGGTCATGGGCACATGCACGGGAGGGCGGGGCGCATTGAATTATAGATGTGGGCATCCGTACCCGCAACCCCCCCCCGCGACCCCCGCTTTTGGCACGTGACGGCAAAAAGGTTAGCCATCACTGCACTAGGCTTTTCAGACATAATACAAAGCCATGATTCAGCATTACATTAAGGCACCATTAAGAACTCTTGCCTTCCACTAGGAATCCCTCCTTTTCTTGGGCATTTGCATTGTTGCTTTTGATTATATTTTCTGCTTTATATGAACCCATTAATGAACACAGTATCTGCTGCATTTACTGAGTGATCTAGCACATTATCGTTTAATGCTTTAATTAAAGGAAATATCAGTGAAATTGAAAAGCTTTTAGGTATTGTTATCATTTGTGTCTATCATTTATCATTGAGTAGAAATTACTTTTTTAAAAAAAAAAAGTCTGTTAATTGCCCATGCATCTCCAAAACCATGCAGGAAAGCAGCAGCTCACAACAGATCCCAGTTTATTTTTTTCTCCCCAGTAGATCTAATGAATCCAAAAATTTAATTCTCTCAACAGCGAAGCTTTTCTGTAGAAAAATGCAGATTTAAATATATAGTGAAAATTGTGGTGCTATTCACAATACAACCCTGTTATAAAGTACAGTCCTGTGAATACATTTAAATTTACCGACAAAGAAATAAAGGGAGACTAGTATAGCCATTTCAAGCTGTTTAGATCTCATCAGCTAGCCATACCCTTCTGGGATTCGAACCCAGGCCGCTTGCATGTTAGGCAGATGTCAATTAACATCTATCTGCCCAGGTTCGAATCCCAGAAAGGTATGGCTAGCTGATGAGAGCTAAACAGCTTGAAATAGCTATACTAGTCTTTATTTCTTTGTCGGTAAATTTAAATTTAACACAAAAATAGTTTGTCATGGAAGCCACTGCCTGCGAAGGCTCCTGGATTGGAGCTGAAAGGCGAAAGCGGAAGCAGTATGCTCCGTCCCATATTTGAGTAGACCAGGTTGCCCTGATAGACCGGTCTCACCGGAAAAACATTCAATCCTGTGTATAGCATCACCTGAGAGAGGGAGGGAGATAGGAAGGAAGATAGGAAGGAAGGGGGAGAGAGAGGAAGGACAAGAACCTGCATTTTTCTTTGTCTAAGATCAAAGGAGAAGATGAATAAAGATTCTTCAACTTTAAAATGAAGCCTTTGGGAAGTAAAATGCAGGTGGTGTTTGCTTGTTTTGGCAGTGTTTTCTGGTGCATCAGAGTTGTTCATGTTATTTCTCATATTACTCCAATATTTGTCACCTACACTTGGCTAGAAGTGAGGTTAAGTAATGAAGAAAAAATAAATGCATAAACTGGAAAATTAGTAAGAGTTAAAATGTCCCTACAGTGGAATGACATCACTTTAGTAAACATAAGGAAACAGCAGTCTGCCAATCCTCAAGAAAGCTAACCTAAATGTATTTTGGAAAAGAAATAGAATAAGGAAGGAGATACAGTTCCAAGAGACTTGAGTGGTGTATACAGCACAAGTAAATATATCACAATATTGGAATAAAATGTTAATATATGACTACTGGGCTTTGCATGAACAGTACCAAATCAGGGGGAAAAAAGAATTGTGGTATCCAGAGGAGGGATGGGTGCCAGCTGGAGCCCAAATGTCATTAAAGACATCATCTGGTACCCCTACCATAATTTGGAATTATTTCTACAATTTAGGTTGATCTGCATCAAATATGTGACATTGGCATACAGATAGTCCCCAATTTACAACCATAATTGAGCTTGAAATTACAGTTGTAACATATGCCGGTCGTTAAGCAGATCACCACGTGACTACATCTGATTTTATGACCTTTTTTATGGTGGTTAAGAAATTACATAGTCAGATGACTGTGCAACAAAAAAAAAGGCAGACAATATATTACAATTGGTGATGGATTATCATTGGGCAGTTAGAGTCTAATTTTGCATGCACCATAACCAGTGGTGAAATCCAAATTTTTTTACTACTGGATATGTGGGTGTGGCTTGGTGGGAATGGCAGGGGAAGGATACTGCAAAATCTCCATTCCTACCCCACTCCGGGGGAAGGATACTGCAAAATCCCCATTCCCTCCCCACTCCTGGGGGCAGGATATTGCAAAATCTCCATTCCCACCCCACACTGGGGCCAGCCAGAGGTGGTATTTGCCAGTTCTCCAAACTACTCAAAATTTCCGTTACTGGTTCTCCAGAACCTGTCAGAACCTGCTGGATTTCACCCCTGACTGTTATGTCCTTATAAGGACATCCGGCCGGGGATTGGTTAATCCTC
>WNWU01000006.1:5427294-5440512 GCA_012654045.1 Ptyas mucosa | reverse complement strand
TTCCATTCCATTCCATTCCATTCCATTCCATTCCATTCCATTCCATTTCCATGTGAAAGTAGACTCTGTGGGTATTGTCATTTAGCCCATACTCTATAACTACGTTGCTAGAGAATTTGACAAATCATTTGAAATATGTGCTAATGTGAAAATATATGTGAAATCTGACTTCTGGTTGGAATATATTGTATCAACTAAATGTGTTTGGGATTATATCCAACTGGGTGGGAAAATAAAATAGCCATATAAAGTTTGCATTTGGTTTCTCTGAGTTTTTTCTTAAAATGTTTTCTCATATGAAGTGGAGTTTATGTTTATTTTCTTGAATATTTTTAACCTAATGGCTCATTGGATAGATCATTTTGTGTTTGAAGAATGAGGCAATAACATGCATGTTTAGAATCATTAGATCAGATTCTACACTAGAGATATCTCACTTAACCCAACTTTTAAGAGGTATGTGAAAGATTGTTAAGTGTCAAAGTATAATATGTGTTTAAAAGGGCCTAATTTATTTTTTTAATAATTGAAGGGTCCCTATACAGAATATACAATTAATGTGAATAATTTCCTACTAAAAATCGCCCCCCTTCCATGACTGATTAAAATAAGGAGATTTTGCTTGTTGTTGGGAGAACGCTCATCTGGAAGGACACATTCATAATTGCCATTATTGGGCTAGAAGACAAGACAGTTTCTAAGTGGATCCCACCAGTTTAAGCACATTGTTTAAGAAGCATCAATAATTTAAGATTCTGCTCCAGATCTTTTTTTTCTTTTTTGAGAGCAGCAGCTTTGCTTTGTAGGGAAACAAATCCTTTCATGATTTGACAGTTATAAATAATAACTGTCTCAGCACTTTACCAAAATTTTTGAAAGTTTTCCTGCTTCCACAGGAGCCACTTATTTTGTGGCACCAGAGGCACAACCTTACTGGAAGTCAACTTAGATTAGAACATAGAATTTGCTGACAGGTCGTTCAGGGTCTGATCTGGATCTTTTTAATCAGGGATTTCAAAACTGTGAAAAAGCAGCTATCCTATGGGAACATGGGAAGATATGAACAAAGTTGTTCATTTACTGATCATCAGCACTGTCAGTAACACAAACCAGGTCAAGGATCTTCCCTTTGCAACCAGCAGTCTTTCATAACTGTTTTACATCACACTTTGCCAAGTTCTGCTTTTTTAATGGCCTGTTTTTATAGCACCACAAATATCTGTATCACTGCAAAATGTATCTTGGAAACCTTGTTATATAGAAACTAACATAGTAACACAAGAAAAAACAAACTAATAAGGATTTAGAGATGTAAATTATACACCCATCTTGAATTAAACCATTGGTTTAACAATTGTTCAAAGTTATAACACTGTTGAAAAAAGTGACTTACAACCAGACATCACATTTGTCACCACTGCAGTATCCCAATCAGTGACGTGATTGAAATTCAGGTGCTTGGCAATCATTTATTTACAAAGATTGCAACTTCCCAGGATCATGTGATTGTCATTTGCAAATTTCCCAGGGGGCTTACAACAAACACACTCAATAGGGGAAGCCAGAGTTGGCTTAATGATGATATGATTCATTTAATAACTGTGGCAAAAAAAGTAGTAAAAATCAGGCATGACTCACTTAATGACCTTATTGCTTAGTGATGGAAATTCTGCTCCCAGTTGTGGTCTAAGTCAGGGGTCCCGAACCGCTGAGCTGCGGCCCACTAGTGGGCCGTGAGTTATTTGCAACTGGGTCATGGAAATGGTGAGTGTGCACTTGTGCTCTATTTATGTGAGTGGTGGGCGTGCATGCACACCGCTCACCCAAAGAGCTGCACGTGTGCATGCACACTTGCCTGTGGCTTGGGGGAATGATCCACTCTCCCCTGCTGGTCCTTAAACCAAAAGAGGTGGGGAACTCTGGTCTACGTCAAAAACCAGTTGTGTATTGCTTTTAAATGATGAATCAAGCTGAAATACTTTAAGAAGTTTTATATAATCATAAAGTTGGAAGGCCCCATTCAGGTATTTAGTCGAATGCCCTGCTCAATATGGGAATCCAAATTATTATTGACTTTTTGCCTTTAATTACAAGACATTAAAAAAAAGTATTTAAACAGATTTTTTTTAAAAAAATAAAGGAATAAAACAGAATGAATAAACAAGAGATTTAAACTATCATAGAGATTACATTTCTCCAGTATCTCATTAATCATGAATAACTTAATATGTTGTGCTTCAAAAATCTAAAAATCACTATTAAGCTTTAAGCTAAACATAGTTATCAAGATCCATGGTCAACATAGCATAAATCACTAAGATTATATGCTGCAATAAATTGAGCCCATATTATTAAGTGACTGTTTTAATATAGATACTATGTAAAATAGAACTATGAATTCTATGCATTGAAAATCCCAAATTTTCAATGTGGTACAAATCCATGGATTAAGATGCAGTTGAGGAATGACTTCTAGTTTAAACTGAATTCTACATCAGACTTAATTTTAAATATAAACTAAGAATCTAAATTGAAGCATCATAGGAGCACATATTCAACAAAGAGCCTACCACTTTGATAGGTAATTGGTTTCTCTTTCTGTGAGAGAGGTTTTTTTCTCATTTAAAGTCAAAGTAGACGCTAGGAACTGACTCTGATTACCTTATCCTTTCTTTCTTTTCTTTTCTTGAAGCTGTCTTTAGCCCTTCAACTCTGGTGACAGTTTGATTAATATGCTGGGAGAAGGAGTCAATACCCGTCTGCTATGATAGAGTTATAATACCTAAGACCACTTGTCTGTGGAATGTAGAAACAGTAAAGAATTAATACAGTGGCTTATTAAAAGGTAACTCCAGCAAACCAATTAAAATTGTGGAAGTTGCCATGCTAAAAACCAGTAGTTTTGCAGTAACTTTCAACTTCTGTTGGAAGAAATGTCCATCTGGGTTCAGTTCCAAGTGGGAAGAAAGATACTGGAAACATAGAGACTGCTTGGAAAGATGGTTTAATGGTGGACAGGACCACGTGGTTTGAGGTCCTGGGCAAAAAAGAACACATGGGTGTGGGAGAGAGAGAGAGAGAGAGAGATTTATACTCTCTGTTGGGTTTTGAACTTGCTTCCTGTTCCTGTGGCAAGAATTGTATCCTGATTGGTTGAACCTTGTTGGATAATGTAATCTTCCCAGGTGCCAAGTGGTAAGATGGGTAGAGGATTAATCCTATTATGTCCTGAGGGTGAAGGTCTTTTGTGTTATAGATAAACTGGCCCAGCCTTTTGCCTCGTAAATAACCAAACTTTCTGCTGGGGGCAGGGAGCTGAGGCTCTGAGTTTGTCTTTAGAAACATGTTTCTCCTTTAGGGAAAATATAATATTCTGCCTTTTTAATACTTCCTAGAATATTTCATTTTCCTAGGAGAGGGGGAGTGCTGACTTTCTCCACTTCTATAGATGGCTAACATATATTGGAAATCCTTGCAGCTGTATAATTTCATAACAAATTAAAGCTGCGATAATTCTTATAGAGACGTAATGCTTCTTTATTTTTCAGCAAGCTTAGTGAATATTTAGCTTCCTCCTGTAGGGCATGTACTTGTGGAGTGCAGAGAAGCCAGCTCTTCTAAGGTTTATTTTAACAGCAAGAATCAAAAATGATTATGGGGTTGACTTTTTTCTTTTTTAGGCCTGAAGCTGCCAGGTTTATAATGAAAATGTGAAAATCTCAATTTTCATTTTAAATATATAGGAAAGGTTTCTAGTGTTTTTATATAAGAAAAAAGAAAAGCATGTGAAACTTGAGTGTCTGTGGGTTGAAATGGGGGAATATACTGTGTTGAAGATGGAATGAACACCAAACATGTGGTAGAGGGATGGCAATGGATGTTATGCAGAATCCACTTAGCTAACATGCTTAGAAATGTAGTAATGGCAGCTAAGCCAAACCACATGATTGGCAAGTCATTCTTATTTAGTAAAGCTTATTTTAAGCTTAGTTTGAAATACATGTTTGCTTCCCCTTGTTATTTCTTTTGGAAAAGATTGATAAAAATCAACATGATTTCATTTCGTAATAACTAACAAAAGCTCATTTTATATCAGTGGATTGCTTTACTGTCTCTGAATTTAAAAGGACCTTAGGTCAATCCCAGAAAACAAAATATGGGGGTTTAATAATAGTATAATCAAACCAAATCCTACTATTCTGGCACTCTCTTAAATAAGGAGAATTTCATCAATGCTTTATTTAAATGTGTAATATCCTTTATGATTCCTAAGGCTTTAGAATGTATTGCTATATGATATAATTTTAGAATTCTCTCTTGCAAATAAAGAAGATGGAAATTTGAATGGCCAGTCTTTTCCCCTTGCAAATCTTCCCCTCAAAGCCTATTTTGAAACTTAGAAATTCATAAGGTGTTTTTATATAGCTCAGGATTGAACAGTGGAGTCCTTGATGCTCTTTGAACTTGATTGTCTTCTTGCAGCAATTTTATTACCCAATTTTTGTTATTTTTATCTTCTGAGAAAAGTATACTTTATTTGGTATAATTTGATAATAATGATTTAAATAATTACTCATTTGATTTATTGTCGAAATAAATTACTACAAGACACGTGAAACCTGCTTATATTTATTTGTGGAAATATAGAATAGCTAATAGTTTAATAAAATGAAACAAAGAATCAACCCCAAGTGTAAATTTATATCATTCTAGTGATACTATAGTGATAATTCTGTAATTAGCTATGAGCAGCATAAACTCTTTCTTGTGTAAGAAACCATGATCTCCCCAAAGAGATCATGAATTGATCTCAAATTAGAAACCTGTACAGTGGTTGAAGAATTGAGTTGAATTAATGAGTAGATTCAATGAAATCATAGTGTCTTGCTCATTTTCATATGATAGGTCATAATGTTGCACTAGTGGCAGATCCTAAATTCTTTCAGCTACCTGATAAACATATTTGTCTTCTGTGTCACCTACAAACAATAACAAAATATTTCCCTGCAATTAGCTCCTTGCCTCAGGTATTTAATTCCTCTGCTATTAGGTCACCCACCTGTCCTTCAGTTCTTGTCTTCTTAGCTCATGTAATGATACTGTACTATACATACTTTATTCTGCTTCTTTGCCTTTAATTTCTCTATATGTCAGGACCTGTTTCTAGTTCTTTTCCTGGTCTTTCCTGAAGATCAGTGCCAATCCAAGTGATAGCTTTCCCTTCCCTTCTACAAACTGTAATGCAAATTGTTTTGTTCCCTGGGTAAGTGAGCATTTCAGGGCAACATATTCATGAAACCAAATATTACCATCTCGAGGATTGGATTTATTTTGGGCAAGGAAGCTTTTGACTGATTTGGAGGAAGAAAACAAACACATCAGCTAGAAGTTTGTGAACAGTGTAGACATATAGCTATGAAATAAATGTGCTTCTAGCCCTTTGGAGAATAGGAATTGAAAAGACAGCTGTTGAAGAATGAATTTACATTCAGAATATTGCCATTTTTGATTGTGAAATAGGAATATAAGTTCAAACGCTCTTAAGAGCTGAAAAGACAAGGAACAAATTTTATATGAATGTGTGTCACAACTGTAGGACTAATGGTGGGAAAATGCCTTTTGACTATTTAGGGAAGAAGAGAGAGAATCTGAACAGAATCTTAGATTAGGTAAGGTTCAGTGAATAGCTTTGTTGAAAATTCAAGAAGAAGATTTAAATAGAAAAGTGTTGATAAAAGTGCAGGGCATCAGTGATTTGCTTCCATAGCAACATTGTTCAAACAGAGGCTTAATAGAGCATTGAATACATCCTCTACAACAACCTCCAGTCTTAAACAATGTCTGTGCGTATGTGTGTGAGAGAGAAAATAGAGTTTATTGTTGTTTGCTTGTTAGGTGCCTTCAAGTGGATATATGTAAATATGTGGATAGGTAAATAGTTCAACCTGCCAGTTATACTTTTCAGAAAACCAATGCAAGTTGCTATTTGTGAATTATTTTATAAACTTTTGATGTGTTTCTGTTGCACAGAGGTGGAGAAGTAGACGGTCTGTGAATCATGGGTGACACTGATTGAGTTTTTTATACATCCCTCCTGTTTTTCATGTAACATGCAGTATGGTTAGTTCTTTTTTTTTTTTATTGAAAAAGTTTTAACAATACAAATTTTTCCCCCTTTTCCCCCCCCCTCCCTAGCCATAAATGTAGAATACATATAAAAAGAATATATAAATCCTTCCCATCCCCACCCTAACCCTCCCCCTCCTCCCTCTTCCCTCCCCCCTTGACTTCCATTATATGCAATATTAATATTCCCAAACAATATATATGTTATTCAAACTTCCAAATCTTTTTTCCTATATTTACTAACATATTAACATAGTCATCTCAGCTAAAAGCGATATAATATTTTCTAGTCTGATACTTATTCTGTACATACTCAATCCATAATTTCCATTCCTGTATATACTTCTCATGCGTCTGATCCTTTAAAAAAGCTGAAACCTTTGCCATTTCTGCAAATCCAGCCATCTTCTGGGTCCATTCATCAACCGTCGGTAAAACATCACTCTTCCAATGTTGGGCAATCAATAACCTAGCTGCTGTCACCATATACAAAATCAATTTAGTTTCACCCAATGTAAAATCTTTAACTATACCCAATAAGAAAAATTGCGGAGAAAATTGTATTTTTTTCTTTAAAACATTTTGCATAACCCACCAAATTTTTATCCAAAAAGCCCTCACTTCCCTGCAAGTCCACCAGATGTGATAATATGTAGCATCTAAACAATCACATCTCCAACATTTTGGCTGCACATTAGGGTACATGCACGACAATTTCTTGGGGTCTAAATGCCATCTATAAAACATTTTATAAAAATTTTCTCGTAAGTTTTGTGACTGTGTAAATTTAACGTTCTGAACCCATATTTTTTCCCATGTTTCCAACATAACTGGTTGAGAGAAATTTTGTGCCCATTTAATCATACAATCTTTAACTAGCTCATTTTCTGAGTCTCTTTCTAACAAAACATTATAAACTCTCTTAATATGCATTGGACCTATCCGCTTCATCTGTTCAACCAATTCTACTTCATATTCCATTAAACCAGTTTGTTGATCTTCTTTCCATCTCATCTGTAATTGATTGTACTGCAACCAAGTCAACGATTTCCCTTCTTCCAACAGCATATCCAAAGTCTTCAATCGCCACCTGCCCTCTTCAAAGTAAAGTAACTCTTTATATAAAAACCCCCCGAGTGACTTAATATTTGTATTCCACATGGTATCAGCGAGATCCAGCCAAAACGGAATCTTATAATCCCAATTAGTTCGGTGCCTTCTCCAGACTCTCAGCAAGGCATTTCTAAGTAAATGACTGTTAAACACTTTATCCACTTTGGTATCATAAAATAAGTATGCATGCCAACCCCAAACCAGGTCATGGCTTTCTATATTCAACAAGTCAGTCTTAGTTTTCCCAAACCAATCACTTAATTGTATCAATGCAGTTGCTTCATAATATAGTCGAAGGTTTGGGAGTTTAAGACCACCTCTCTCACGAGTATCTTGCATTATTTTCAGTTTGACTCTTGGTTTTTTATCATTCCAAATAAATTTGTTCAGTCCTTTTTGCCATTCTAGCAATGGTTTGTCTGATTTAAGCACCGGTATCATTTGAAATAAAAAGATCAGTCTAGGTAAAACATTCATCTTTACTGCTGATATTCTTCCAAGCAGTGATAACTGCAGTTTCTTCCAGTTTTGCATATCTTTTTGTATCTTTTGCCACAGAACCTCATAGTTATTTTGAAACAGTTTAGCATTGGAGTCTGTGATTTGTACTCCTAAATATTTGACCTTTGAAACAGTCTCGAAGCCTGCCATTCTTTCCAGTTCCTTTTTTTTGCTCTCTGTCAGATTTTTGACAATCATTTTAGTTTTCTTCTGATTCAACCTGAAACCAGATACCATGCCATACTCTTCTATAATATTTTTCATCTGGATTATTGAGTTCATAGGTTGTGATAGGGTAACAACCAGGTCATCTGCAAATGCCTTAGTTCTATAGTCCTTTTACCTTATAACTATTCCAGTCAAGGAATTCGAGTCCCGTATTGCATTGAGTAAGACTTCTAAAGTTAAAATAAATAATAACGGGGATAATGGACAACCTTGTCTGGTGCCTTTTTGTATGTTAAAATTCGATGTTAAGCATCCATTGATAATAAGTTGTGCATGTTGCTCTTGATAAATTGCACCAATCGCTTGTATAAACCGCTCCCCCAAATCCATTTTTTCCAAAGTCTTAATTATAAAGTTCCAATTCACGCGATCAAAGGCTTTTTCCGCATCCAAAAAAACCAGCACTGCAGAGATCTGTTTATTCTTATCTAGATAGTCCATTAAGTCTATAACTTGCCTAACATTCTCCTACAGTATGGTTAGTTCTTTTAGCCTTTGCAGTTTATCCCATTTAATGGATGGAATACAATGCTGCTGCTCTTCTTGTTCAATACATTTTATTAGCAAATCCGTCTGCTAAGATAAGAGGACAAAAATGATTTATCTTGGTTTCCTATGTCCTCTTTGCCCCATGCTACTGTTCCAGAGATTTAATGAACTCCTGACTTTTATGGACTATATTATATATTATTACTTTTATGGACGTCACTTCCTATCCCACCGGGAATCAGGAAATGGGCCCTTTCAGCTTCCGTAGGGCCTCCAAGGGTGTGGGAAAGGCTGTTTTCGCCCTTCCCAGATAAATAGGCAGAATCTGGAGCCAGGTATGAAAGAAAAACGGGCCTTCCCCACCCCCAGTCCCTCTAGAGGCAGGAAACAGCCTGTTTCCCTACTTCTGGTGGGCCCAGAAGGCCCGAAAATCGCATGCGCCCCAGAGCTGAGCTGGCGTGCCCACTAATATGGCTCCACGTGCCACCTGTGGCACGCGTGCCATAGATTCGCCATCACGGGACTATAATGTATTGAACTGGAAAGGAGGAATAAAAAAAAAAACCCTTCTGTTTGATCATTTGCCATTCTATGAAAGGAACAGCATCTTTGGATTCTATTCAGCACCTGAGAAATAGTCTGGAAGTACATTTTGTTTGAAGTGTGGTCTGAGGACACCTAGAGGTCCTCCAAGGCCCTTTCTGAGTCAATGAAATCAAAATTACATTCCTGATATTAAAGATGTTTGCAAAAACTTAAAAGATTTTCACTCTTCATTTTCAGAAAATATTTAATTTCTTTCATAAAAATATTTTAGCTATGTTAATATATAAGTGGTTTAATATTGTTATTTTTACATGATTCAATAATATTCTATGAGTGCATCAGGGGTATTTTTTTTATCCTGAACTTTTATTAAAGTTTATTATGAGGTAAAATACAAATATAAACAAAAGGAAAAGGAAGAGTGCAAAAGACAAGGAAGAAGAAAAAAAAGTAGTGACATCCAAACTTTTTTAGTGCAGTACAGTACAAGAAAAGTTACAACCTCACTCTTACTTTACATTCATGATTATTTCAAAGTCAATTTAGTCATCAAACCCTAAAATCAAAGTTGTATACTTTTTTTCCCATTTCAAGCACAAAATAGAGAATCAATTTCCAGGTAGAAATAAAAGTAGATAAATTCTTCTCTTTATTTAAGATAGTGAGTTTTGCCATCTCTGTCAACTACGTCACTTTTACCATCCATTCTTGCATTGTGCATCAGATTTTTAAAAAAAAAAATTAACACAGTAAATATGATAAATATAACCCATATAAATAAAAACCTCTTTTGGGGCCCGTCATAATTTCTTAAAGTGGGAACAGATCCTCAGAGCAAAAGGGTAATTAAACACCACTCTAGATGCATGTTTCAATTGCAACAGTCATGTTTAATGTAATTTGTGATCCAGCTTAAGTGTGATGTGATATCCAGAAGCATTCTTGTAACTAAAGATCAGAGCTGCCTAGAGTCGCTGTATTAGTGAGATGGGTGGCATAGAAATTTATTGAATAAAAAAAAATGCTGTTCAGACTGGATTTTTTTTTTGCAACAGATTTATTTTTTAACATTACAAGTCTAATGGGTCAGGGAAATATGCAGATTACAAATCATTTTTATTATCATTTTTATTCTATAAGGTATCAGCCTGTCATAATGATAAAAGTAAAAGCATCTGTTTTTATGTATGTAATTTTCTGGGGGGTTTTCTTCATTCTGGAACCAACTTATTTTTCCTCTTGTTTCTGAACATTATAAGCATTAGTTACTGACCACGATGACCTCAAACAAATATCCCAATGAATAGATAGATGGATAGATATGAATAGGTATATAGAGGAATATAACAAAACCACAGAGGAGTAGAAATGTAATGGTTTATTACTTCTTGATGTACTTAAAAGCTCTTGTAGTTGCAACTTCTTTTTTTTTGTAGGTTCAATGATTAGGCTGCATTTCTGTCACTGTAATCCAAAACAGATAAGTACCAGAAAATGAACATTGTGCCTCGACTTGTAACAGTTATGTAACTTTGTAATGTTCTAACCAGAAGAAGCAAAGATTGTCCAAAGGTGAATAGGTGAAGTCAAGTGACTCTGGGCAGCTTACAATTCTAAAATTATAAAACAGTTAAAACAATTAAAAACATTCAGAAAATAAACAGCGAGTAAAGATGAGTAATCAATGATAGTAAAGCCAAGTAATGGGGCCCTTAATACATTCGGAGCCCCAGGCCCAGGTACATAGCCAAATTTTTAAAGCCTTGCAAAAGGCCAGTAGGATTAAGGCCATTCTAATATCCAGAGAATATTCTACAAGGCAGGAGGTATAGCAGAGAAGGCTCATCTTCCAGTTCCTGCCAGACAATACTTAGGATCTGTAGCATGCCCAACCTGGATTGAATTGGATGGGTAAAAACTCTAGGAGAGAGAAGTCCATCTTCACTACAATTCTGTATTTATAAAAAGTTTATTTTCTCCTGCCTTTCTTCTAGCTACCAACTCAAAAAATTTCTTTAGATACTTCTTGTTAACTTTGATGCCACTTCTTTGCTTTACTTTACTTTGGTTGAGTGTCAAAGAATTGAGGCCTTTGAACTATGGTGCTGGAGAAGACTCCTGCAAGTCCCTTGGACTGCAAGGCGATTCAACCGGTCAGTCCTAGAGGAGATCAACCCTGACTGTTCTTTAGAAGGCCAGATCCTGAGCATGAAACTCAAATACCTAATGAGAAGGAAGGACTCACAGGAGAAGAGCCTAATGCTGGGAACGATTGAGGGCAAAAGAAGAAGGGGATGACAGAGAATGAGGTGGCTGGATGGAGTCACTGAAGCAGTAGGTGTGAGCTTAAATGGACTCTGGGGGATGGTAGAGGACAGGAAGGCCTGGAAAAACGTTGTCCACGGGGTTGTGATGAGTCGGACACAACTTCATGACTAACAACAACAACACTACTATTGTCTAAGCATGGGTAAGACATCTGTTCCTCTCAATTCTGTCCTCATTTAAGAAATTCTCCTATTAATGATTGATGTTCTGGTCACTGGAGATGATCCTTTCTCTTTTTCATTATCACTGTATATCTCACTATATACCTGGATGAGGAGCTGCTCTAAGCCCTCCCATCTAAAGTTCTTAGCTCAGGTGCAAAACATTGTGGCACATCAACAAACTTCATCTTCTCATAGTTTGGAAAGTATAGGTTACGTAACCCAATTCCATGACTGTGTGATACATACACAATATAGCGCAAAAACCTCCCCCCCCACTTTTGTACCATATTTTAGAGACTTAATATTGATGTCTCTGTCACTTTAATTTCATCTTGGCAATTTGTATTTTTGAAAGTGACAACATCTTAACTGGCTAGCTTGGATATCTCTGAAGTGATTATTCACAAATGAAAGCTGAATCTTATAATTGATAACACACAACAAATTGTATTGGGGCAGCTTTAGTACTGATGTGTGGACTTCATGGAACAACAAGCAGTGCTTAACTTCTTACAGTAGTGATGAGATAAACTTTTGTCGGTCATTTGAGGTAGATGTTGAGAAACAGCACAAGAATTACAAGAACTCTGTTTTATTGATATAGGCTGTATTAATAGACTCTTGGAAGCCTGATAATGTTTCCCCTTCCTCCCTCTTTTGCTAAGTTCATGTTTCCCTACAGGTAAAAGGGGTGGCCCTTGCCTTCAGGGCCATTTTTGCACTACTCTATGTCTCTTCATCTTTTGGCAATGCCTTCCTGTTTTTTTCTGGCTGTTTTGGCTGTTCCCCTCCTGACCAGAATCTTGGCAAAGATAAGTAAGAGTTGAATTATATGCATTATCTTGGCAGCTATGGCTTACCTTGTTGCTCTAGCTTTTCCATCTGGTGTACCATTAGTTTCTGAGCTAACCTGACATCTTCATCCATCAGGCACATGTCTTCCGTTCATACCCTAATTTCTTCCATAATTGGAGAATTTGGTTCCCCAATTTCTCTGGGGAATGTGATATAACAAGTTACTTTAGCCTTCTAAATTGCTTCCTATGTAACTAACTTGAAATCCTTTGATGATTCCACCTGGAAACAGCAGGTTAATTCTGTGCAGTATCAGGTCCATCATATCTGGATTTTCTCTTACATTTGAAACAGTAAGGCTTGTCTGTATTGTCAGAGAAGATATTATTTGTATCTATTTCCATCATTTTTCCTTTGGGTAGAATTTCTCCTGCATTATCCAGATGTAGCCAAAAGACTATTATAAAGACAGTCATAGTAAATGAACACTAAGAATCTTGGCTATACTGATGTATTTTTAGAGATTTTCTTTACTGTAATTTATTGAAAAGCCACAACTATCTGGATTGATTTATAGTTCTAACCCATAAGTTGATAAAACTGATGGATTCAGAGAGTACATGAAACCAAAACAAATTGAATTACACTAAGGCTTAGTGTAACATAAACCCAGTTCCTGTGTCACATCATCATGATTGAATGCAGAATTAGACCCAAAGAAAGGTGCTTATTTGTCCCTGACCTTTAATTTGTGCCTTCCACATGACTGCTAATTTTATAGGGAGTGGTTTTCTTGCTGACTTTTAAACATCCAGTGTCAGAAATCAGATATTTTCATTTCAATGTAAATAACTGGTTTCCTTTCCTTTCCTTTCCTTTCCTTTCCTTTCCTTTCCTTTCCTTTCCTTTCCTTTCCTTTCCTTTCCTT
>WNWU01000006.1:5408902-5421675 GCA_012654045.1 Ptyas mucosa | reverse complement strand
AAATACTTTGTATTGAAATGTGTCTTGAGATACATTGAATATATTTTGTAATGATAGGAATCTAATCTCTTTCCTGACCTGATTTGTCCATCTTCAAAAACAAGAATTTGTATATGATTGCAGAGTTCCAGCAGCTGCATTTGGTTCCCTCTCAACATTTAAAATGGAACCTGTAGGACATGATAAAAACACAATGCTTTTAATTCAACTTTGTTGATTAAATACGTCTATCTCCAATATTCCCCAAACCCAGAAGCAAATTTTGTTTCTCCGCTGAACAGGATGATGCAATGGTCGGCTGCTTTTAAATACTAAAAGTCCCAGAGAAGTGAAGGATTCCAAGGAGCAGAAAAATCTGTGAACACGTTGCTTAGTTCCAAGAACTTAATGTATTTTTCCAGTATTCAAAATCATTGCCACTCTATTGAATTTTTTGTAAGTGGATAGCTTGAAGATCATGGGAAGTTAGCCACATTACCAAATATTGGCAAGCTGTATGTTCTTTAAAAATGTTCATATCAGCAGTGCCGTTACATTTTGAGCCTGCTTTAAAACTGCTCCTGAAAAAAGATCTCTCTGGTTCAGTCTGCAGTATGTTAAAACAAAATGGAAAGGATCAGAATCATCACCAAAGTCATCCTTTTCCTGTGATGCTTGCTTTCTGAAGCCTGAACGATCCAGTCAGCCAACTTGCTATATGTCTAACAACTTGGGTCACAGTGTCACTAGTTCCGTTTACTATGGTACAGCATGGCTTTGGATGAAGAAG
This sequence comes from Ptyas mucosa, assembly GCA_012654045.1. Taxonomy (NCBI): domain Eukaryota; kingdom Metazoa; phylum Chordata; class Lepidosauria; order Squamata; family Colubridae; genus Ptyas; species Ptyas mucosa. Next base: position 5,420,906 of record WNWU01000006.1, on the reverse strand, counting down.
TTTTCCATAAAGCTTTGGTAATATTCAGATTTCCATATAGTTAAATATTAGTGTGGTTGCAAATTGTTTTAGTGATTTCATAGACATGGTTTATCTTCTGGTACTACAACATAAGCATTGTTCTTCTAGATTGGACCCTGTGTCCACTTAGTCCAGCTCTCACAATGGCCAACCAATTGCATAAATTTCCCACTACATGACCTTCAGAGACAACCAAAAGAAAAAGATGACACCTTCAAAAGCCAACCATCCAACAATCAATGGAAATGGGTTGACTCTCATTCTAGCATAAGGGCCTTTTTCTGCAAGGTCAAAAAAAAAAAGCAAGAAAACTATTTGTAGATTGTAGATTCCATAATAATAGAATATTATTTGTAGTTGGAATGTTTGATTGGAAGGGAACTGCTATACTGTACAATAGGGATATAAGTTGAGGGAAGAGAGTGATATATCTCTCATCTTTTGGCTGCCATAAAGAAGGAGTGCCTAGAGAGGATCCATTGTCACAGTGCTTCTCTAGGATTTTCTATCAATTTCAGGATTTAAGAATTCATTAACTTCACTGTCATCTAACGGGGAATGGATTTAACCCTAGGCAAGATTGGGTCTATTTAAGACTAGGTCTAATCTGTTTGGGTTTAATTAACTGGGTCAATTATTTTTTTTTTTAAAAAAAGATTCCTACACTAATATTTTTCCTTGCTGACTCAGTTAAGCATATTATGGGGCAATAGCCATAGATAAGGAATGATCTGTTTTAATATAGAGCCCTGAAAATATAATTTGAGAATAATTTGTCTACTTGCTATTTTTCACTTTTAGAACATCCATGGCTTTTAGTATTAGAAACAATTGACTTTGTAACATATATCCCAATGGATTCAGTTAACTTAAATTCTTTGGAACAGAGGGTGAATTAGAATGTGGATAAGGGAGAGTAGGACAAACAGTTCTTCTGAACATTCATGTATCTTCGTACTATGGAAAATTCATAGGCAAATGACAGACAACCATAACAAAGCTATTAGGGGATTAGATTTTCTCCAGAAAAAAGAAAGTGTGGATATATGGGGTTTGCTGAAGTGGAAGCACTGTGTTCTATAACTGGGAACTAAACTATTTTTACTGAAAACATTTTATTAAAACTAAAATATATTCTTTAAAATCAATATTAAAATATGACATTTTGCTTTTTCAATGTACTGTCAGGAATAAATTAAGGCAATTTATACCTTCTAGCATATGTATTTTCTGAAGTTAATGCATCATTGACATTTCTGTTTGGACTAGACAGATGCAACATGCTATCTGTTCAAGAGCCTTCATTATTCCTGTTTCAGGCTTTCTGTATGCCTAGTATTACATTAAGAGAGGACTTTGCAATTCTTTCTTTATGTCCATAGATATGACAGAGTAGTGTCTTCTCTGCTTTTTAAAGTTAGCCTGAAAGAAAAGCAACATAGTAGAAAAATGGATGATTCCCCCGCTCCCAACTTCTACCTCCCAGTTTAATGACAGGAACAATCTACTGTAAATCTTCCTCATTTTAAAATGTTTTATTTCATCGCTGATATCTTTATAAATGAAGATGCCTCTTATAATTAATATGACTTCACTTTATGAAAGTTTTTCTAATTCGAAGTACAATTTTGGGGGTATTGGGCCCCTTTGGCTAACATGTGGTCAACATTATAGTCTTGTTATGATTTTAAGAAAAGTTTTGTTTAATTATCTGCATGTAGCTTTAAAATGTCGGGTGCAAAGGCAGAAGTAACTTGAACAATATGTAAGTAGATTTTCTTTGTATGGGAATTTAACAGATGTGCTATTTGGAGCTATTTGGAGGATTTCTTGTTTATCTCATTTGACCATTGTAATTGTAATAAAAGTAGCTTGTCTAGTGAATGACATGTTCCATCTTAAGGAGATCATGCAGAATTCTGCGGGCATTCTTTCTTGATTTTGATCCTTTCTGAATGATTGATTTGGGGCGGGATATTGTAAGAAAATTCTACCAAGGCAGTTCTTTTAGCAGGCCCATTTCAATCTCACAACTCAAAAGACATAATTTTAGAGAAACTAATTAAGAATTAGCTGCTTTCGGACAAACATGCTTTCTATTTCCTTCATGAATTACTATGCACATGTCCTCACTGAAGTTATTTAAGTTGATGTCAATAATTGTAGAGAGGGGGGTTTATTTCTCATATATCATTCATCTAACTATAATTATTTTAGAGCAAATATTCTGTAGATAGTAGCAAAGATCATTTAACACTGGTGTTTAAAACCAGGATCATTGAGTAACCATATAAATATTAGAAGATTGGCTATTTATCTCTTTGCACATGGCTCAGCAAGCAGTCACTGTCAGTTCATACATTGTTTTTAAGATTATTGAATTTGGGCTACTGAATTCTGGATGACAAATAGATGGCAGTAAAGAGTACAAATTTTCTGTATTTGGCTGCTGCGACCTAGTGATCATCTGGATTTTCCTGACCAGATCTGGTAGCCCTAATCATCATGCTAAACCCTAAAATAAGGCTTACAAATCGCAATGTGCTAAGTCAGTAAACAAATTACTGGTAATAGGTAACCAAAATGAGTATGATGTGCAGTAAGTATTTAGAAGTAATGAACACTAGAATAGGTAAAAGGCTTAAAGCCTTTTGATTTATCTTGGTGTAAGAGGAAAAGCAGCAACAATGCAGGAGTGAGCATTGATATGTCTTCTCCTGCTCAGTGGAAATCAATCATGAGAAACTTAATCGAGATTCTATGGAGATTTTCAGCAGTCTCAGCCAACATAATGGAGATTATTATGATTCATCAATAGTCAATCGGATGTTCAGTCTGGATTTGACATTTTTATCCACCAATTTCCCATATTATTTTTATTTTTATTTTTTATTATATTTTTATTTTATTTATTTATTTTTAATATTTTTATTTATTATTGTTATTATTGTATTAGTAGATTGAGAATTTCTTGAGCACCGTAAGTTCTCCATCCCTGCACTTAGTGCCTTCTGTTCATCCTGTGGCCCTGTGTCTAGTTCTTCCATATTCTTGCACACTTCAAATTTTCTAAATCACAAATACTTTGGAGTTCACATGAATGTAAGTAGTGCACCATTTATTGTATGTTATTCATTAAACACTACATAGCAACTGCCTTGTCCAATGACTTATTTGCAGTAATAAAAAATAATTTTGTGATCAGTCCTTGTATTGATGATCTTTACAGATTTGTAAAGCAAAGAAAAGTTGAAGTAAGATCATAACCACAGTCACAGTTACACTTAATGACCACTTCACTTAACAACCAAGTTTCCAATCCCAATTGTGCTGGCTAAATGAGGATTACCTGTATGTCTTTTTCCATGTAAACATCAAACAAGATGCGACGGCTTTAAGGAGTTGATTCATAATGTGATTCTTACATTTCAACAACTTTTTTTCAGAAGCTTGAAAAAAGACAGGCTTATTTAATGAATAGCAGAGAAATGCTGCTATTCTCAAGCACTTCTGCCAAGCTATTTTTGACATTTGCACAGCCCTGGTAGTAGCTGCTTCTGATAATATATATATTGAGTAATGTCTATTTGGTGATTGTAATCCATCTAGCCTGAAAAAATGGTATTAAACATAATGTTAATCCTGGCAAAATAATTTAGAAACTAACTTACTTCCAGAGTTGAGTGTCATATCAACCCTTTTAGAATTTGTTCTGCTGGATACACTATGTACCCAATATCTGTTAACTTTAATTTTTTTTACAGTACTTTGATAAGCAATAAGAAGATTGTGAAGTCCTTGTATTCTCTGAGATTGGTTGCTTGCAGATGTTTCATTACCCAACTAGATAACATTATCAGGGCAAGTGAATGTGAGTTTTGCTCCCTCTTTATATACAGAAGCTCGCCCTTGCCAGTATTTGTGAAGGTGTGGTTTTCTCCTGATAGTTCCTTGGTTAGGGTAGTTTTCTGCTTAATTGTTTGTCTAATGTTAATCCCTGCTATCTGGGTATAGGCTGCAAATAGGTAGTCAAATGTCCAACCACCCACTATCCACCACAAAACACAGTATCCTCCAGAAAGATCTCATCTAGAATATAGACAATGCTAATCCTTCTTAGAAGCAGCATTTAAAACAACAGAACTTGACACTTGAAGAGGTTCAGGTAAGGCAGACAATCATACCACAGACTGGAAGAATGCAGAATCAGAGTCAAATCAAAGCAGATGACAGAGCAAAGTCATCTTGCTCTGTCATCTTAAGACATCTTAAATCAAAATTTAAGAACCAATAAATCAGAGAGATATCCATGGGATCAACATTCTGAGAACTCAAAGCGGAGACCACAATCTACTAACTGCAGCACTCCCACACATGCATCCAAAGTATGGATCTGGTATGTAGACGATACCCTTATAATAAAAAGGGAGCAACTAGAGAATTTACATGAAACAATGAACTATATCTCCAGAGCAGGGATGAAATCCAGCAGGTTCTGACAGGTTCTGGATAACCGGTAGCGGAAATTTTGAGTAGTTCAGAGAACTAGCAAATGCCACCTCTGGCTGGCCCCAGAGTGGGGTGGGAATGGAGATTTTGCAGTATCCTTCCCCTGCCATGCCCACCAAGCCACACCACATCCACCAAGCCAAACCCACAGAACCGATAGTAAAAAAAATTTGGATTTCACCATTGCTTCAGACCAATAATATTCACAAGAGGAGAAGAAAACAACTGCACACTACCCTACCTGGAGCTCCTAATCAACAGAAGAAATGCCAGTAAATTTGAACTGCAAGTGTGTTAAAAACTTGAGAATGACCTGGAAGAAGTCTATTTAATTTAATTCCAAAATTAAAAAAAATTCCTGATGAAATGCATTAATATTTTCTTTATTTAAAAGATGGTTAGAACAGAAGGAAAAAATTGCTTCTGTTTTCCACTGTGGAAAAGAAAGGAGCTTTCAAGTACAGATGGTTATGCTTAAGTTACATATTAAACATATCCTGTTGATAAGAAGAGCTCAGCTATTTAAGAACTTCTTAACTTAGACGAGTGGAATCTTTTTGAAGAGTTGGAAGCAACCTAGCCAAGATGCCTCAGAGATAGTTTGGATCTTTATTTTTCACAGATCATGAGCTGATTTTTTTTTTTTTAGGGCGTGTGGCAGTACAAAGCTGGAAAGGATTTTTCTGAAAATCTCTTATATTTTTTGTGAAAATGAATTTGATTTTTGCGTATTTTCATATATGTGAATATTTTTCAGAAGTTACAAATGAGATTAATCCAAGAAAGAAAATATTGGTATGATTCCACTATTTGAAATGGATTTTAGGTAGGTGATGCATTACTTTAGACTGGAAGCCAAACAAGATATACTTTATTTCTTCCTGATGATTCAGTTAATGGGTTTGCAGGTCACGTAAAGGTATAACCTGCATTATCATGATTTATTAGAGAAGCCAAACAACATAGTAAGCCAGGGGTGGGCTTCAGATCCTTTAGCAATGGGTCACTGCCCCGTTGCTGGATGGGCGTGGCCATGGTGGGTATGGCCTAGTCAGTTGCCTGCACCGCAGCGGGGGGGGGATTTTTCGGCCTCCCCAGGCTCCGGAGGCTTTCCTTGAGCCTCCGGGGGTGTGTGTGAAAACTGCTTCTCCCGGGATCCAAAGGCCCTCCAGAGGCCGGAAACAGGCCTTTTTCTGGACTTATGGAACTTTCGAGAGGCCCATTTTTCACCCTCCCAGATACTCCGGGTGGCCCCTGCACTTTCCTGAAATGGTGAATGGGCTGCGTAGAGACTCTTGGGAGGGGATGTGGTGGGCGTGACCAGCCAGGGGTGGCATTTGGGGGCTCACCGAACCCTGGCGATCCTTGGCTAGAGGATCGCCTAAACCCTGCCGAACCCCTAGGAGCCCACCCTGCAGTAAGCTATACATCATAATTCAGATCATTATAAAGTCTGCCTATATGATGGTTTCCATCAATATCTTAAAAGACCAACAAAGAGTTAAAGTTAGTTAAATTCAGCAATGCTAAATCTACATAAATATTTAAAGAAAACCAGTTTTATGAAGTAGAGAGGGCAGAAGAAACTGGGTTTTTTTTGTATAATATAGTATATTCAATCTTGCCATGGGGGTCTCTCCAAGTGAATCTAATGTACTGGAAGATACAGAAAGAAGTATTATTTTTAAACAAATGAAATGAGGCCCAGATGTTTTGTATCTGCAGGTGGCCTATGAACAAGGGACTTGTGTACATTTACTCTCTGCATAAAGTCTTTGAAATAAGGGATTAAAACATTAATATGTTTGATGCCTAACTAAAAGAGAGTTTGGTTTTCTGCATAGTAGGACAGATTTGATTCCAGAAACGAAGAAAGCTAAGATGGAATTTGGAATTTGTCCATACAAATGTTATATGCCATGCTGGACAAATCAGTTGAGGCTTTGTTGGCACGCCTAGAGCGAAAGTGGGTAGAGCCAAAGATTTGGGATTTATTTATTAGGGCTATCTCCAGTTATGGAATATGATTGGACATGACAGGTTTGGCTTATTTCAGTACTTCTGGGCCTTTTAACTGTCCGGTAAAAAAGTATTCTGATGAAAAAAGCTGCATGCGCCAACATTTTTCTCTTTACATACTTATTAAAGAAAAAGGATTTTTGTATATATGATCTGGAAATTCTATAATATGATGGATTCCTTCTTGGCATCAGAAGTATTTCATTGTAATCAGAATTATTTCCATTTGTATTTACGGAAGTGTATAGAGAACATTTTCTGCCTTTTTTTATTTGTGCATAAGGAAACCTCTCAGTTCAATTAGTCTTAGTCTGATTCTACATGCTTTTTATAATTTTTAAAATATGCTTAGCTTTTAGTGCTTTATGCATCAGAATGTAAACACTCCAGTGCTCATTTCATTTATTGTAGCAATTTGTGCAGTTTTTGTGGATTGTTTTTGGAACCAGGCAGGTAATTCACAATTTACAGTTCTTCTTTCATGTTTTTCCTATGCTGTAGTCATTGGGACATTTTAAGTATTTGCAGTATTGAGTGTTATCATTGCCTAAATGAAATTTGGGAGTTTGGGGTGAATCTCTTCTAAAAACTTCACAAGAGAGTTTTGTTCATATTATCAAAATACATTCTTGCCATGACAAATTTCTACTGTATGCACCACGTATTTATCTCCTCAGCATACCCTATAGTCAAATGATTTACAGAGTATCAGAATAAAGATTTATACTTGGGCTCATAAAACTTCAAAGGAAAAGGAAAATCCCAAGTATTTTTATTTTTCTCTACCACCTGAAGTTTTATGGTAGAGCCATAAAAGTCCTTGTTGACTTGCTGCTTTCAGATACTCACCTTCTGTTAATCTTACCCAAATACTTTCAAGATTATCTCAGGAGCCCGCAGGACATAACAAGGTCTAATGATGACTGACTGAACCCAATAATTTTTCAGTGATTAATTCTGTTTATATGTCTCATTACTTCTATTTATTCCCATCCATTCTTATTATTTCTCTTTGGTTAGAAAACAGTTTTGAAATATATGAGGAACCTAAAGTCTGCCACTAATGAACATGTTCATATGCAGAAAGTATATTTTCATAATCTTTGATGGATACTGCTTGCTTTTAATTGGGAATAATGGGTCTCTAAGGCACAGAATTTTGATTTGGAAAGAAAATAATCTGTGGGCAATTTTAATTGGATGTGTAATCGCAAACCCTCAGAGTTGGGCATGGCAGATAGTCCTCGACTTAAAACAATTCGTTTAGTGATTGTTCGAAGTTACAACACTGAAAAAAAGTGACTTATGACCAGTGAAAGTGACTTTCATACTTACGACCATTGCAGCATCCCCATGGTCCTATGATCAAAATTTAGATACTTGGCGACTGATTCATATTTATGACCATTGCAGTGTTTCAGGATCATGTGATTCCCTTTTATGACCTTGTGACAAGCAAAGTCAAATGAGGAAGCCAGACTCACAACTGTGTTATAATTTAACAACTGCATTTAATAACTGTGGCAAGAAAGGTCATAAAATAGGACAACTCACTTAACAAATTTCTCAGCAACAGAAATTTTGGGCTCAATTGTGGATCAGTCAAGGACTATCTGTAGTCTTTTATTTATTTTTTTACAGCATCAGCATGGGGAAAAACCACTGTTATAGTTATTTGATAAATGACAAATTCTGTCCATTACAGGGACTTAAATGTTACTGTTAACTGAATCTGTAGTCAGCAGCAATCCAGTAAAACTGCAAATTATATACCGTATTTTTCAGAGTATAAGACCCCCCCCCCAAAAAAAAGTGGGTGGAAATGTCTGTGTGTCTTAAACAGTGAATATTGCAGCTGTTGGAGCTGCAGCTGCACCTCCAGTGGGGGTGGAGGAAGTTGGTGCGGCACCGATCAGTTGTTCTATAACAGGCTGCGACAAAAGGGGCACGGCAGCTATCAGGCCAGATGAATACTGGATGGATGCTGGGAGGCCGAGGCAGGTTTTTTTTTCTTGTTTTCCTCCCCCAAAGCTAGGTGCGTCTTATAGTCTGGAGTGTCTTATAGTCCGAAAAATACGATATCTGATATTTTATGTAACAGTATTCCAATATCTAAGGGGCTTCCACAAAGAAGAGGGGGGCAATCTATTCTCCAAAGCACTTGAAAGTAGGACAAGAAGGCAGGATGGAAACTAATCAAGGAGAGATCCAAAATAGAACCAAGGAGAAATTAGAACAATTAGTTGTAGTTGTTAGAACAATTAATGGAATGACTTACCTCTAGAAGTTGTGGGTGCTCCAATACTGGAAGTTTTTAAAGAATAGATTGGACAACCATTTGTCTGAAAAGGTATAGGGTCTCCTGCCTGAACAGTGGATTAGAAGACCTTCCAGGTCCCTTCCAACTCTGTTATTCTGTGTCTACCTTTTTTATCAGTACAAAGCTAATCTTAAGTGTTGTCCAATATTCAAGTCTCAAAAGAGGAAACCTGTTCATGTTGTTCCTCAATAGTCTGCCTCTCACATCTGTCCTATGGTATTATTGGAAACATCTGGTTTAGTTTTTTGTTGCTTAACGCCCATTAGGAAGATGTGCTTTACTAGAATCCTGACCATTCATGAAAATAATGTTTAGCAGCCTGAAGGAAAATGAAGAATGTAAAGCAGATTAAAAATTTTGTTGGTGGAATGGGAAAGGTAGTAATAATTAGTTCCATAAAGTTTTAAAAAGTGAACATCTTGTACAACTTAATTTATTGAACTAGAGACATCGAGAGCAAATAGATAATGGCATTTTGCTACACAAAATAAATTAATTGATGAAGGTCTACCACGCTAGCTTAATCCTAAAATTTATTCTGAATGCATCTTTGTCAATTACACAATATTGTATTTACGAAAGTATTGTTCAGTGCTGCATTTTTGAAAAGTTCAGGTTCTTCATTTTTTTTTTAGAAAACCTGTTTGCAATTTTTTTCTCTCTCTTTAGGAATAAAATAAGTTTACAACAAATAAGTTGTGCTGATTGGCATCTGTTTTCCAACCAGAGGAAATGCTTGCTGTATCTTCTTCCTTCCAGCTCCTGCTTAGTGTTTCATGCATTACTTTAAAACATCTTCCCACATAGCTCCTCAATCTTTCCAATTCAACAGCATGCTGCTGTGATCTTTTCAATTGGGAAAAGCACACAAATTCAGTTTGCCTTCAATGCTGCTTTCATCAAGATTGCTAAAATGTTGTCTTCAGAAGGTCTCCTCTGATAAAGGAGTTTCACCAACAGCCTTGGAATTTTCTGGAAATCTCACTCCTTGTATTGTACTAACCAAATATGATCTTGTTTAATTTCTCTGATTTGGCTCAGAAATAGGTGATACTCTCTGCTGAAGCCAGAATAATAAAAGCTAGATTAAATACTTTCTTCTGTTAAGACAAGATGTTTATATCCAGAACCTATGTACAACCAAATACATACAAGATAGTTCATGTATCTGGATCCTTGATGATTATTTCTTTGTATCACCCCTACAGTGATGCATGGTGCTAGAGCAACACCAATCATACTTAAACAAAATTCTTCATTATAAAACAAGCACAAAAACAAATGTAGAAGGAAGCTATTGGGCAGTTTCTAAATGTGATAAATAAGATTTCATTATGTTGTGCTGTCCTTCGTATAAAGCAGATACCCAGATTATATGAAGGGCTGTTGGAAATATTCAAGATAAAATCCTGGAAAGGAAAAAACTGTACATGTGAAACATTTAAAAGTAGACACTGAGAAGAACAGCAGCCAGTTTTATTGATGCTCCCATTTTTACTGACTTCTGTAGAAACATTGTTTGTTAGAACTGAGATTGGTTAATAAAAATATTCAGTATTTTTTGCAACTTAATTTCGAGTGTTTCCAAATCTTTCTATAGCAATATTTTAAGAATAAAAGAATATGGTATATAACTAGGGAACAGCTCCTTTCTTGCATATGCTCACTCAAAGTGGTTTGAGGAACAGTAAAGAAGAACAGTAAAGAAGGGAAACTAAACTACCTTTTAAGCAGAGTTTTAAAAGTTGATGCAGATTATCCTGGTCAATAACTATCTTACCCAATATATTTAAATTTTTACGAATGTATGCATTGTTTATGTATTTATTTATGCATTTATTTCTCTGCATTGATAGTACGGTCCTATCTTTCTCTTTAATTATACACACAAACACAATAACACAATCTACAATAAACAATATACACCTCATAAAATACTAAATAGTGAAAATATTATACAAAAGAAAAAGTGGGATCAGATATTGTACAAAAACAGACAAAAACAAACAAAACATTCCCTGCATCTTAATCCAAGACCTGGGAGAACAACCAGCTCTTCAAGCTTTCTAGGTGGGAGGCACATAAATTTTCAAGGTAATCTCACTCCAGAGGGCAGGTGCCACAAAAGAGAAGGCATACTTTCAGCATCCCAACAAATAGCACTACTTAATCAAAAGAATTTGGAGCACATCAACCTTGTTAGCTTATAGTGACTGAAGATATCATGCATGGTCCCTTATGTAGCCTTGACCTGTGCCATATTGGGCTATATAAATGCTAACCAGTACTTGAGCCATACCTCGAAGCATACTAGCAACCGGTTTAGTTCTCAAAGAACAGATGTCACACTGACGTATGCCCATCACTGCCTGCAGTGCTGCATTCTGAACCATCCAAGAAGTTTTCAAAGGTACCACCATGTGCATCATATTGCAGTAGTCAAGCTGTAATATGACTAGGACATCAGTGACTGATTGAAGGGGTGAATTGAAGGGGTGGTATTCACTTACCTTCGTTACTGGCAAATGTGAGTGCGTGCACGTCCACACATGCGCAGAGCCTCTGCGCATGCGCAGAGAGTAAAAAATGGGACGTGATGACATCCGGGCACGTGGGCAGAGCCTCCCGCCGCCAGCATTACTCGATCATGTGATCCGGATAGAGCTGGCTGAATTTCACCACTGGATTGAAGTAACTGCTATGGAGAGCAGGTGGTTTTTACACAATCATAAATTGTATTGTATGATACAATAACCATGATGCAAACTTAATGTGACTTAGGTCTAGGCTCCTAAAAGTGTCATTACTAACATCAAGACAGCCAGACATATTTCCAAATATTATTGCCACAGTTGTCCACTATGGGATCATTGTTGCCTGTGATTTGAATGGCCCACTAGACACCTTCATGTGTCAAAAATCTAAGAAACAAAGCCACTTCAATATGAGCCATGGAAAATTTCTAAACAGAGTAAGAGCTAATATTGTACTTCTATTAGCTGCTGAAGAAATTGGAAGCTTTTTTCCCCCTCTGTCTTTTGGTTCTTTTTTTTTTTTACTTTTTCATCTTTCCTTCCTTCCTTCCTTCCTTCCTTCCTTCCTTCCTTCCTTCCTTCCTTCCTTCCTTCCTTCCTT
>WNWU01000006.1:5284040-5408892 GCA_012654045.1 Ptyas mucosa | reverse complement strand
CTTCCTTCCTTCCTTCCTTCCTTCCTTCCTTCCTTCCTTCCTTCCTTTTTTATTCCTTATTAATTTGTGTTAGGTTTTATGTTCTTTGCAAGACCTTTAATAAAATCTTTTTAAAAAATGGACAAAAAAAATATCCATGGAAAATTCAGCTGCCTGCTGGACATCATATATCTTACATCGGGGGATGAAAACCTTGAAAAAATATTGAGTTCCACTAAAATTTCTAGTAGAAATCCAAGAGAATAAAACAAGAAGGCTGGAGGAGCAGGAACGGACGACTTGATCCATTTTCTGTAACATCTGAATACAACATTACACAAGCTAGTAATATTCACCTGTTGCTAGTGTTGAAATAAGATATCAGTAACCTGTTCGACTGTCAGTGGAGTTCCCCGTGGGACAGTTGGCCTAGTCTAGGTCTAGATCATAAAATTAGGTAACCTCTTTAATAAAGGGGAACACCAAGTTTCCAAGGTTAACTTCAATCCTGCGGACAAAGCATGTCCAGGAAGTCATCTCACATGGATTTTCTTTAGACTTAATATCAAGAAACTTGGGATTAAGCTACAGAATCTTCAAAACTGAATAAGCAAAATTCCCACCTTTATCAGTGAATTAATTAAGGAGAAATCTGGATTAAGTACTTTTTTTTCAGATAAGCCTGATACCAAAACAGTGTTGAGGAAGCCTAGAAGCAACAGAGGTGTGTGGCATTGCATCTTTTGGTGTAGTAGCAACAATGGCAATAACAACTTTTTGTGACAGTGGATTTATTGAGTTTTCAATAAATGTTGGCACAGGAATACTGCAATGGCTATAACTACAAAAAATCCCAAAGGTGCTTTTTCAAGAGGCAACTGACTTTCTGGTTTTTCTTTGAAGACAATCCAGAAAATCCAGGTGTCTCTTGAAAAAGCACCTTTGGGACAACCATGACCTGGATGACTGAGAATCTCCATAGTCAACTACAAGAAATGGTCATTAATTCCCTGCATTCAGTACTTTTGTAACTTCAAATGGTGGCTGAATGAGTGATTGCTGAATGAGGGCTACCTGTACAGATGGAAACTTCTGGTCCTGAATTGGAGGGACAAAACAGAAGAGGATTCTCTGGGAAAGTCATTTTCAACATTCTGGAATAGGTTGACAGGCAACCAGACATGTATCCATCCCAATGAGAGTGCAGTAGTAGTATTTTTTATTTGTTTTGCATGCCAGGTAGTAGTATACAGGGAAAGAGAGAAACACAGAAGTCACGAGTATTATAATTTTTTAAAATAAGAAAATAGTTTTGAGGTTGGTATTTCTGTGACAGAGGAATAAAGACAAGCCTTATTTAGGAAACAACTTGATGCTGGCAAAGCATGAATTAAATGCCTTAACAATGTCTGCTCATTGCTAAGAGCCTACAAGTATGCCTTCCCTGTCTTAGAAAGAGAGTGAATCTCATCAGGTAATACCTGAATGGCTCAGGCCAAACTCAGAAGAGAAAGAAGCCTGAACTGGGAGAGGAAGGAAGTGATGAAGCCCCAAGAATATCAGTTTAACCATTTTAATACCTAAGTAATATATTATTTTGAGAAATTCATTTTCAGTGGGGAAAAAATGACTCTGAGAGCTTGTCTATTCTTTCTCCAATGATGGAGTTCCACACTCAACGGGGTTAGCCACAGCTGCTTTTTCTAAACCAAAAGGTGAGGAAACTCAGGAGTAGTATTCAGAGGGCTGTTAACAACATCCTATTTTACTTATGCTAGTAAGTATATCTATCCGTATGTTCTGTTCTTGACAAAAAATTGCAAACTTTTGGGCCTCTTATGAAGTATTGGAATAAAACCTGCTTTGGAATAAATGACTTGAATCCATTAATTAGTCTTAATTATTTCTTGTTTCATTTATGACTAATTACCTTTGCAATACTACTGATTGTTTTGAGCTGGGGGGTAAATGGTATAATAGACTTCTTAGGGTTGGCAGAACTTCAGGAAAACTTAATATGGCATGTTTCCTTCAGTATTTCACTCTTATCCCCTTACTTGTAACATTATTGAGTATTTGTATTTTCCACCCATCATAATGCAATGCATTATTGGATTGAGGTATGTTATCCTTTAAGATATTTTGTCCGTTCAGGGTCTTAAGACATTATGGATTTATTACTGCATTACAACTTCATAGATGATGTATCCTGTTTAAGCATGCACATTGCTTTTGTGCTGTAATTGTTTTTAATTAATGGTCAGATGAGTGGAAGGAAGCAATCTCTTACTTAGAATGTAATGGTGTCATGGAAAACTGGAAAACGAATCCTGGGGCCCTTTTCATCCTTGCCAACAGGTTCTAAGCCAGATGTTCTCTTCAATTTTTTAACATCCAACTTTAAATATGTTTGTCCTCCTCCTAATATCTCCTATGTAATAGCTTAGCATGAATACCTTTAGCTTCAGAATCTTAATGTTCCTATATGTCAGTAGTATGGAGAAAAGCCTGGAGACTTGTAGCAGTGTAACTGTATGAAGGTATCATTAATTCAGGTAGATATAGAAGGTAACATTAATCACACAAAAAACCAGTCTTCTGATTCCATGATTTGACAGGCTGGAATTTGTTTCATATGTGGTGACTAATGGAAGCCACTTTCCAGTTTAGTAAAATGAACATGGATTGCCCAGTTTCACAAGATTGTCCCATTATTTGACCCAATTAATACAGTCCAGATTTAATTTATCAGAGAATTAAAAAGGAATAATTTCTTAAATAAAAAAGTCCCTTTTAAACAATACTTTATGAAAGCGTTAATGAAAGTTCAAATAATGCAAGACTTCCTGTGGCTCAGCGAACACTGAATGGACGCTCCTTCAGGAGCTCCAGTCCCGAGATTCTGTATCTCCGCTAGAACAGCGAAAACCTGCTGTCTAGCGACTTGAAACTCTTCCCCTGGGGAAAAGGGGGAGGGAAGAGCAGAAGGGTCTGGGTAGAGCTCCCCTAGATCCCCAGGTTTTTTTTCTTTTTAAGCCTGGGGGTTGCAGGGTGAGAGTTCCCTGAAAGCCCTTCATTCTCCGGACCCGGGATGATTCTGCTTTATGCAGAATGAGGCATCGTGTCCGCACCAGGAAAGCAATTTTAAGGATTACAAGAAATTTCTACTTTGGATGCTGGCAGAGCAATTCAGGAGAACAAAAAAAATAAAAAAAATGCAGGTACTGATCTTTAACTCCGTTTTAAAAAACAAAAGGGGAAATGGCGCCTGAGGGCATGAAAACGAAACTTACTATTGAAAGTGCTTGTTAACGCTGGTAACATTGTTAAAAGCTACTGGATTATACATAAAGAAAAAGATTTAAAGTGGAAGCTGAATGGAAAAGACTAGGGTATCGATTTTAATCAATTTTTATTTTTAAACCTTGTGGAAAATAATTAGATTTATTGGCCTGACAGCAGAATTAATATAAAGTGAAGATTGAAATATGGCTGACAATAGGGCTGGAGGATTTTCATCATATGAGTCAGCAAATTTACAAGCTGTGACTGTAAGGGTTCTTCAAGAACTTTTAAACTCTTTTACTTCTGCCATAATAGAATCAACTGAAATAATCTTTCAAAAATATAACTTGAATAACAAAGATTTACTGGCTGGAAAAGATGAAGAAATCAATCTGACTAATGTGACTCTGGAGGACAAAAAAGAGGCGGTCAGGATTAAGATGGAGGTCATTACACAGGATACAGAGGTTTTGCCAGAGGCTTCCTTGCAATCAACAGGAAAACAGCAATCAGATTCTCCACTGCAAACTGATAAATATGGTGACAATTCTTGGTTTTACAGACAGAATCAACATTTAAGGGATGAAATGATTGATTATACGAGCAGGAAGAGTCAGGACTGCGGTTTTAAAGTCGAGGATATAACTGTAAGAGGAGAAAGAGTCTTAAAGATACATCAACCTCAACTTAAAATTCAAAAATTTTCGAGAATAAAAGCAGGGGGAAGAGCAATGCTGAAAAAGAAAGAATTACTGAAGATAAAGGATTGGAAAAAATATAGAAAGAATGGGAGAATGGGAGATTAATTTCTTTGGAGGAGGATTTTAGTAATACTGTAAATTTGAAAATTTTATGGTTTTATAGAAGTAAAAAGGTTTAATTAAAATTGGATAGCTTTCTTAAACTCAAACTTATTGAAGTATTAAAATGCTTAATTTAAACTTTAATGGATAGTTTTGTAAAAGTTTTGAAATTTTTAAAATGTTCAATTTAAGATTATGGGATTGTAAAAAGGTTTAATTAAAATTGGATAGCTTTTTCCAAATTTATTGAAGTATTAATATTAAACTTTAATGGATAGTTCTGTAAAAGTTTTGAAATTTATTTTTTGAAGAATGTTTTATTGATGCATTAAGAGATTTTAAAATGTTCAATTTAAGATTATGGGATTTTTAAAAGTTATATGTGATAAAATGTTTAAGTTAGACATGATTTAACAAATGGAAAAGTGACAAGAGAATTTATAAAGGGTAGGTTGATGAATAATTGTTAAAAGAGGAGTTAAAGAGTGAGAGGGAGTTTTGAATTCTGTAGTAAACTGGCTTATTTTAGTTTATGTTTGTTAAATGCTATATCCTGTTTTTGCTCTGGGAATCGGGGTGTGTGTGCGGGGGGAAGGGGATTGAAGGATGGGAGTGGATAAAATTGAAGTACAGATAAATGTATTAATAGAAAAGTAAAGAAATTGGAGGAAATATTACAATAAATGAGATGATAACAAATATTGCTAGAACAAGAAGAAGATATAAAAGATGTACTTAGATGATACATTGCATGATGGACTAGGAATTGTATGTTTGTTTGATTATAAAATAAAAACTTTTTTTATAAAAAAAAGAAAGTTCAAATAATGCAATATTCAATTTAGTGCAAATTGTAAATTGATAGCATTTTGTGTTTAATGCAACCAAAGATTCAACTAATGTGAAGCTAATAAATGTGCAATTGTGGTTGGGATTTTAGATACTGCTAACTTTGTGTGCAACAGGGAGAAAAGAAAGATTCCAGTTTTTCCCTGGCTGTGTGGTGATGGTGCGAACATGGCTGCCATTTTCTCCCCCTCACTTGTGAGCAGAGACAAAACGGCAAGCACCAGACAAACTGCTTCATTATGCTGACTTAACACAGTCCGTACAATGCTGAAAAAGCTTTTGCAATACCATGCAGACCTTGCTAAGGCAGCAAAATGAAGTATTTTGTCCCCTGGCCACGCAGTGGAAACCTGAATGGGTCCACCATCTGTGGGTAGGACAGAATGGTGGCTGCTTCTGGAATTGCGCCATGCAGCTACACAGAAAAGCAATTCATTCCAGCATTCTGGAAGGCTCGGAGCTGTTCAAAAAGTAAATGAGGAGGAGGTTGTTTGGCCTGGTAGAATGAGAATCAGGCCTAAGGTGGAGAGACCCAGTGGGAGTGGAAAAAGACCCATGGGAAGCCAAGGGGTGAGAAGTGGAGCACAGGGTATCTTGGAGTGCTGGGGGGCAGCCTTAGAGGGGCGGGCGGATATTGGCCTGTGCTAGGCCTCCAAGGGCCTCCTCCACCCCTGAAGTACCCTGAATTTCTCTTAACGACCCAGACATTAATTTAATAATTCATTGGGGCAAGCAGGGGTGAGGGTTTATTGGATGAAATGTGCAACATGAAAATGTAATGGACAGGCTCCACTATGGTCATATCTCAAGGACTGCCTGTATTTTACTATTTGGCTTTATCTAGTCATAATTTAGTGATTTCAGTTCCCACTTAAATAAATGGAACTTTATTTGTAAATATTGTATGCTCATGGTCCATTGTCTTCTGTGAAGAATGTCTCATCGCATTCAGAGGTATACTTTTAACTCCCATCTAGAATAGTTTGCAGATTTAAGTGACTGGATTGTCCTTCTGATAGTGCTTGTTAAGCTTATATTTGTTCTTTTTTTTTAAAAGCATCTTTTTTTAAATGTTTCTGAAGGTCTTAACATGGGGGATGTCAAACTGGTATCGACTCAGATCTCCAAAGCCACCTTGACTTTGAACCACTCTTCTCTAAGAACTCCCACCGCAACAGAAGCACCAGCATTTATTCTACCTCCACGAAATATCCAGGTGCCAATTGGAGGCACAGCAAAATTTGAAGGACAGGTAACCAGGGCTATACTATACAATAGTACACTCTGTTCTCTGGTAGTCTGAAGAGAGTGGAGAAAGTGTGTGTCTATGTGTTATATGTATGAAAGTCATCTGTGTGTGCAAGAGTAAGAGAAATATCATATGTGCTTTTATAGGCATTAAAGGTGATGTTGTTATTGTCATTATTTGCATTTGGTTTAGTGTTGACTCCTGGCAACTTCCTGAACTAGATACTGCAGTTTTCTTGGCAATAAAATTTGTTTGCCATTGCCTTCTTTTTGGGCTTTGAGACAGTGACTGGCCCAAAATCACCTAGCTGGCTTCATGCCTATGGGCAGAACATAACATTTCTACCATAGTGCCTTAACCACTACATTACACTGGTTCTTTTATTGTGAAATAATCATTATTAATTCAGTTAATGTAAATTTCATTTTTATTCTGTCCTGATTCTATCCTTTTTGCAAGGCATGGTTTTGGTTTTATTTAATTTTAGGTTATCTATTTTTCCTTTTTCATTTATGCATGAGGGATTTTAGGACAACACAATTATTTTGGCTTTGCCATGTAAATCTGAAGGCCTTATTTCAAAAGTGCTTATCCTTAGTATTCTTGTAGACTATAGTAATAAAAGACTCTGCCCGCAATTATCAGTTAAAATTGCAAAGATGTTCAAGAAATAGATCAAAGGCAGTTTAATCCAGTTATCTGGTATTTTATAGTATTCAGAGACTCAGCCCCTGTTGAGATTGACTATTTGACACTTTTGTTATTATATAGTTTCTGTGTATTAAAAATATTGATTCATTCCTGTCTCTTCCCAATTAAAATACTTTAGCGATGTTATGAAAAAAAAGCAAGCAGCAGGTCTCCCTTTATAATAATGTTTCCACATATTGTGTTTTGGGTTTTTTAAGAGAGTAGACTCTGTTGATACTGAAATTACAGGAACAAATATGTACCTAATTAATCTCAGTTATTTTTTTTTCTATTTGGATACTAGTGATTACTCGTTGGAGTCTGAATACATTATTTCAAAACCTTGTATGCAACTCTAAGAACAACAGTTCTGAAATGCTACTGATGAGAAAAGGAGGGTGGATTATTTTTATGATATTCTCTGATTCTGAACTAGTTTTGATGTCTGCACAAAATAAACAATAGGATTTCAAATTTATCTCATTATCTCCCAACGTTTGCATAAATGACTAGATGACAAAACAGTGATTAGTCATTTTAAGGCAGTGATGGCAAACTTATGATACATGTATCAAAGGTGACACGTCACAACATTTTGAGTAACACTAACATTCACAACCGCCAAAGCAAACTGTTCTCAAGAACACGCCCCATTCTTGCATGATTTGGGGTGTGTGTCAGTGATGAAATTCAGCCAGTTCTACCCAGATTGCACGATCCGGTAGCACTGGTGGTGGGAGACTCCACCCGCCTGCCTGGACATCATCACGTCCCGTTTCTGATGTGCAGAAGGCTCTGCACGTGCATGGAGGAGGCGCATGCACTCACATTTGCGAACCGGTAGTGAAGGTAAGTGAATACCGCCCCTGGTGTGTGTATGTGTGGAGGTTGCAGAAGCTTTCGCATGGCTTCTGGAGCCTCTGAAATTAGTGCAAGAATGGGGCATGCTTTTGTGTGTTTTTCAGAGGTTGCAGTGGTCACGGAAGAGCATTCTCCAAAGCCATTTCAACAATGAAGGCCTCATGCGACCTGGAACAACATTGATTAGGTTGCAGAAGCCTATCAACAGAAGGAGACCAGCATCTAAACATAAGCAGTGTGTGAACATAATCTGCATAGACAGATCCTGGGCTCACAAGACAGCCTTTTTGAGTGGCAGCGGTGATGTTTGGATTAAAGTCGAGGTCCAGCAGGGATGAAATGCTCCCGGTTCAGACCGGATCGCCCGATCCGGTAGCGATGACGGCAGGTGGTTTGGAAAACCGGTAGCAAAATTCCCTCCCCCCCCACCGCCATTCCCAGCTGAGCCGCAGGATCATCAGAGGCTTTTTTTTTAACTTTTAAAAGCATTTTTTCTACAACCTCTTCCGTCGAAAAAATGCTTTTAATAGTAAAAAAAAAAAAGCCTCTGATGATCACACGGCTCAGCTGGGATAGTAGGAAGCTTTTCAAAGCATTTTCTTCTGCAACCCCTTGGCCAAAGAGGTGGTTAAAAAACATGCTTTGAAAAGTCTCTGACGATCCCAGCTGAGTTTCCTGATTGGCAGAGAGATAATTTTTAAAAAGCCTCTCTGACATCCCAGCTGAGTTTCCTGATCTGCAGAGGCTTTTCAAAGCATTAGAAAAAATGCTTTGAAAAGTTAAAAAAAAAGAAAGTTGGCCACGCCCACCCAGTCACATTACACCCCCCCCCCACCAAGACACGCCCACAGAACCAGTACATTTCACCCCTGAGGTCCAGCCTGCGGTAATTCTGGTGGGCCTCTCATGAGGGGTCCGAATCAGAGAAGACACTCACGCAGTGTTTTCTTGGGATGAGAGCCCAGAGCTGACTCCGAAACCCTCCTTTATTGCAAATCAAAAGCAAGAGATAAGGGAAGCAAGCAATCGGGTTGTTGGGATTCATTTTACACATTCATATGGGTGCATTCCATTCTTATTACGCATATACTGGGAGGCCGCTCTCTTGAAGGCTGGCGGTACCAGGAGTGGGGTGATACCAGGAGTGGGGTAATGTTTTTCTAAATCCAAGTCCCGTGTACGTGTTACAACTGGGCAAGCCAGTCTGCACGTGCACCATGGTTTATGAGTTTGATTATTCCCACACCAGCCTCTATTTCAGACCCAGTCTTGGGGTGCTGCTGAGTGCTGCTCAGGTGTCCTAGATGTTTTGGGTGTGTCGAATAGAGAATAGTTTCTCTTTTGCTCAGGGAAGGAGGGGGAACACATCAGTAGAATCAAGTTAGGCATTTTTGGAATTCTTGACATGCCACGCCCCAAAGGTTCTCCTTTTTTTTTTATAGCGCACAACATAATTAATTGATTTGTGCTTCCTTGGGTTGATATTGTGTTTCATTTGAGCAAAATTAAGCACGTTTTGTATGGTTGCCTATTAGCTAGAATTTTATTGAGCCCTTTACTTTGTTTTGACAAGGATCGATATGAAGAGACCTGCTCATAATACTGATCAATTGCATTCTTCTCTGTATTGTTCAGGCTAGCTATGGAAAACAAAATAAATGTATTCCTGATATTTGAGAAATAAAATCATTCTGCTCCAACGAAAGCACTTTGGAAAAATCTTTAGATCAGCTGAAGTTTAATTATTATCATTTAGAATGGAAGTATGAAATGGTATCATGCATTGCATTACATTAAGGCACTATGCTTGGAAACATTCCATTTTCATCATTTATCTTTGTCTTGCTGGCATGGTTGGTGGCCTTGATTCTATGAATCTGATGCCAGGCTGAACAAAGCTAGCTTTACACACAGGCATTATTTTCATGTCTAACAGGAAATGAAAACCTTAATTTGCTCTGGATTTTACCTTACTTTTTTTTTTATTATAAAAGTTTTTATTGGTTAAAAATAAGCAATATTATCGCTTACAATATGTGGAATTTTCGTTATCCTTTTACAAAGATATTATATATATATATTTTCTTTTTTTCACATACAGCAGATCTTCCCTTGTTAAAGTTTCAAATTTAACAACCAGATTTATACAAAAATATCAGTTCGGTATCCAGAGTAATATTAAAGTTTATAAAAATAAGAGATGTCATAAAAGGCACAAGATAATAGATTCCTCCCACTTCGTCATTTCTTAATTCTAGGTCTCAAGGTTCTGGCCTTAGCACCCCCCTCCTCCCGGACCACCACGGCTTCGCCCGCCCCCATGCCTTGGTCATCTGATACCTCCCCTTCCTCGGTTCCTGTATCTTCCCCCTCTCGGAGGGTCTTATGTTGCTCCAAATAGGCCTTAGCCTCCGCCACACTATTAATTTTCTTCCTACTGCCCTCCCAGAAAATCATCAAACCTTCCGGCATCAACCACCTGAAACCAATTCCCTTAAGGTACAATTTATTTGATAAAAAATAATAATTTCTTCTTAATTCTTGTACCTGTCTAGGGATCTGCTTCAGAATGGTGACCTCCTTGCCCCTGTATATCAACGCCCCCGATCTTTGATTTCTCAGTATTTCATCTCTCGTTTCCCTTCTCACGAATTTAATGTGGACCTTTCTTGGGACACTGTGTAAAATTGCATATTGTGAGTTTACTCTATAAACTAGAGCCATATCCCATCTCATAAACTCCAAACCTCTTTCAGTAAATTCACCCAACAATTTAGCCATCACTTCTCGCAAGTCTTCCTGGTCCACCTCTTCCACATTTTGAAACCTGAGAAAATAAGACATACTATCCAGCTGCGAAGTTAAGATTACATTTCCTCTCATTTCTTCCCTCCTCTGGATTGCCCGCACCTCCCCCTCCAAACCTCCCACCTTTTTCTTATTCTCTTCTGCCAGCTGTTGAACAGCAGCTAAATCTTTTTTCATAACTACGATTTCAGATTTTATTTCCAGTTGCCCTTTTTGCAGGTCATCAAGTTTATCAGGTTTCACAAGTTTCTCATCCAATTTTGCCAATTTCTCCAGAATTTTTTCCATGTCACCTGCAGCTGGTCTTTGTCCTTTTGCCATCTTGCAGTGATAAAGAATGAGAGGTCCTCAGGTAGGCACAAGCATCCAGAGAAGAAAAGATCCTCTTAAAAGTCAGCACTGTTTCCTCACAATCCACCAGTGGGCGCTCACAGAAGAAACAAGTCCAGCTCGTAGAGTAGGTCAAACAGGAAACCAGAGGTGGGTGATGTCATCAATTGTGTACAAAGAAGAGGAAATCAGGCCCTGGCCATAACTCTCTGGCAAAGAGAGAGGCCTCCAGCCTCCCTTCTCGAATTCCGCCTCCACCATTCTCCACAAAAAATCAGCGAGGTAAGAGGTCTCCTTCTTTTTTCCTCCTCTTTCCTCTCAGCCACAGCGCCCTTCCCAGCTACAAGGGGGGGAGAAAAACTTCGCCCCCCCCCCCTCACTCGCAGGACGCCTCGTCACTTCGCCAATCAAGGTCTCTCCTTTTCTACTTATTCTCCGGCCTGCATCCCTTCCTCTTCCGATCGCCTCTTTACCTGCTGCCTTAATTTCAATATGCATCGGGTCCTACAGGCGCAATGGCGCGGTCAGCGGCCTTGAGAATGGCTGCCGCGTGCACCCACACTCGCCGGAGCCTCGGGTGCGCCAGCATTGGCCGCTCAGCCCCTGGAATTGAGGCAGGGGACCCCTGGCGAGCTGCCCTTGATGGCGGATACCCCGAAACCAGGGCACCCGGCCCCAAGGGGCCTCCAGGCGAGGGGGTTCAGACGCTGGGGCAGGAGCTCGCCCAGGCAGCGTCCGTCGCCATCCGGAACCAGAAGTCCTCCTGGATTTTACCTTACATTGAGGCTGCATATTATATTTGACTTTTCCAGAACCTTCTCTGTATGAGGTAAGAAGATAATGCACATATGGTAGGTTTTCCTCCTTTATGTTCCATACTTTGAAGTATAGTTTTTTTTTCCAGCATAGCATCAGAGTCATTAAGGTACATGTGAGCCTTTTCTGTTTCTATAGGTATCCTTGACTTATAACAGTTGATTGATTGTTCAAAGTTACAACGGCACTGAAAAATGTGACTTATGACAATTTTTCACATTTATGACCATTGCAGCATCCCCTTAGTCACATGATTTACATTCAGATACTTGTCTCATATTTATTGCAGTATCCCAAAGTTATGTGATCCCCTTGCAACCTTCTGACAAGCAAAATCAATGGGGAAACCGGGTTCGCTTAACAGCTGTGTTAGGAACTGCTGTGATTCACTTAGCGAATGTGATGAGAAAAGTCATAAAATGGGGCAAAAGTCATTTAACGCATTTTTCATTTAGCAACATAAAGTTTGGGCTCAATTGTGGTCATAAGTTGAGAACTATATTTCAGAAAAGCTGTTAGCACTGCCTAGTTATCAGTGTCAATAAGACTTGGAGGTTTTGGAGCTACTTGACATTATGCTTTTTGGGTCAAAGTGTCTGCAAAAATTTAGTTGGAGGGAACACATTCTCCTGGTGGTGACATTCATAGTCAGTGGTTTATTTAAAAAACAAAAACCAAAAAACAGCTGGCAAGCCTCACAAGCCTGTTTGGGGGCATATTGTGCAGCCTGGCTAGAGATCATCTCTCTGTGACATGTGTATTATATTGCTTATAGTTAACAGCGTCTGCAAGGAAAGGATGAAAAAAGTTAAGATGGCAGCTGTGATTGTGTGATTCAAACTATCTATCTGTAACTATATCTATAAATGCACACATGTTTTCTTCACTTCAGGTGCCACTGGTTAAATAGGTACTGATTTGACTTTTTAAATTTTTAGGTGACGATATGTAACAATCAACCTACTGTCTTTCATACAAGTGAACTTTTCAGAAGCACAATTCCTTGTTTTATACTTTATGAGTTGTCCCGAACGTTTTGATACTGGGTAACTATAAATAAATGGCTCAGTAAATCTTATTGATTCTAATTCCAGAACACTCATGGCAATCATGCTTGCTAAATAGCTATGATTATTTTGCGAGTGGCAAGTTTAAAAAAGACCACAAACTGTATCCCTGGTAAACTGCAGTCAAAAAAGGAAACTTCTAGTATACCATCTCAGTATGTCTTTCAGATGCGTTCAGCTACAATTTCCATTTAAAATCTTTCTGCCTTTTGAATAAAATTGTAATAATTTCAGCCTTGCAAAGCTAACTATAAGCTTAGCAGAGCTTAGCTCTGGCATAGTGAGAATGGTATTTCTGGTTTTCAGTTGAATGTGTACTTGTTACGGTAGAAGTTTCATTTTGGCTCATCAAAATTCCAATAAGGATATTATGTTTAAATTTATCTATTTCAAAAGAAGATAGATTTACCATGAATTGAAACTGAATTCCTCTTTGAACTTTTCTAAAATATGTGTTAGCAGAAATTAAGATTGCTGTTTCTACATTTTTGGAAAATGAAAGAAAGTAAGAAAAAGCAGTGTATCAGATTTGGAGCTTATACATAAAGTCTAGGTTGAGGGATGGACTGTTAGGATATCTGTATTCCCCATTCCCCAAGAAACTAAAGAGGCTGGTCAGAGAAGTGAGGCAGTGAATGTGCCAAAGGATAAAGAATCTTGATTAAGGGAATGTGCTCAGTGATGTTAAATATTTACTTTCTATATGCAGGGATGGTTAAGTTTCTAGAATTGGGACTTGCCTTTCACTCCTAGTGCCATTCTATATAAGTACAGAGGGTGTATTTGGCAGGGGTGTGTGTGATAGTTCTTTAGAGAGCCAGCTTGGTGTGGTGGTTAAGGCATTTGGCTAGAAACAGGGAAATGGTGAGTTCTGGTTCTACCTTAGGCATGAAGCCATTCACCTTTGGCCCTAGTGAAAACACTGCCAAAATAATTATAAAGAATAGTCCAGGCAGTGGCTGGTACTCAAAAAACTGACTTGAAGGCATACACACAATAGAGTGTGCAATAGAGTAGAATATATTATCTCAGGGTTGAACTTTGGAGTCCTTGGTGTTCTCTGAGCTTGGTTGTTTGCCTACAGACATTTTATATTTACAAATGTTACTAGGTAACATCATCAATACTAGTGAGTGTGGGGTTTGCTCCTGGTTTATATACAGTAACTTACCCTGGCTACTGTTGATAGTGATGTGATTTCCTCCTTAGTAGTTTCTTGATTGTTATTTTCTGCTTGATTGTTTCCCTGAAGTTAACCCATCCAGGGCTATCTGTATAATATTGAGTGATGTCTGTGTCTATTGATGGGTGATTAGTTTGAATGCCAAGCTTTTATTTATTTATATTTTATTCATTTATCAAATTTAAATGGCTGACCTCTCTCAAGAAGTTACTGAGTGGTGTATTATGAAAATATACTGTAACATACTGTATGCTTCCAGGAATTCTCTAGCATTTTTTGGATTTAGCTGGGTCTAGGATAGCTGAGTCATTAATACTATATCATCACCCTGCAACAGACTCTTGAAAAGTGTAAAGAAAAGGGTGTATTTCATTCTTTTCCTCTACTTCAAGGCCTCCTTCTCCATCCACCTATTGGGGCAACACCAAAAGACATATTTTCAAGCTACATCTGTGTTTCTCAAAATTAGGTTACAAGAGCTATTTTGGGGTAGTCGTGAAGACACCTGGCTAGAAACCAGGAAACTGAGTTCTAGTTTTATTTATTTATTTATTTGTTTGTTTGTTTGTTTGTTTGTTTGTTTGTTCAATTTATATGCCGCCCTCCTCCGAAGACTCGGGGTGGCTTACAATGCACTTATAGCAATAGCCTTCATTCTTTTGTATATACCTGCTTATTAGGACTTTTGGTCCCCCATAAGCGGTGTTTCTACAAAGTTAGCTTATTGCCCTCACAATCTGGGTCCTCAATTTACCTACTTTGGAAGGATGGAAGGCTGAGTCAACCTTGAGCCTGGTGAGATTTGAACTCGCACTAATTGCAGGCAGCTGGCAGCTAAGTGCTACATAACAGCACTTAGTCCGCTGCACCTACCAAGTTCTACCATGGAAACAAAGCCAGCTGAGTGACCTGGCAATCAAGCTCTCTCAGCTCTAGAAAATAGGTAAGGGCAAATCACTTTCTTGGCAAGAACATTGTGGGGACTTATCCAAGCAATTGCCAGGAGTCAAAAATTGACTCAAAGGCGCACATTCAAAAAAGGTCATGAATATGATGTGGTACAGATAGGTGGTTGCCATAGAGCACCTTCCTTGCAAGTCCTTTCTCAATAGGCATACCAGTCTGACACCACAGAATGCCAAATGCAAAATAACACAATGGTTCCCGGGACCTGCATGAAGTCTGAATGTTCTTTTTGAATATACTGTTGGTACTGTTGCCTGGAGAGCAGACGTCTCTGTGCAAAGCTCTGACTATCTATAAGCTGATGCTTATTTTGCCAAGGGAATGACAAAGGAGAGAAGGTGGGGAATGTGATAGGCTACAGCATGATAGGGATTTAACAAGGATCAGACATTGTTCTTTAAGAAAAAGACATGTTCTTCTTATCTCACAGTGGTTACATGAAAAGCAAAGTGCCCACGCATATTTACTCTGCTCGTAGGAAACAGTGTCTGTATACAGTATATGTAGTGTATGTGCAAGGGTGACTTTTTTTTTTACTGCAAGTCAAGGTGATTGGCCCTGCCTAAATGTCACCTCAGCCACATGTTGCAAAACATCAAGACAGGTTTTATTTGCTTTCCACAATTGTTACATTCATTCTGAGGGCACTGCATATTTTCCACAAGTCATCTTGCAAATCAGTTCCAAAGAATCTTGCCAAGAAAACTGCAAGGATTTGTCTAGGCAATTGCCAGGAGTCAAAAACTGACTCAAAGGCACACATCCCTCCCCCCCCAAAAAATCATGAATATGATATGAAGACATGTCACGAGACAACAGATAGATGGTTGCCATAAAGCGCCTTCTTTGCAAGTCCGTTCTCAGTAGGCTTACCAGTCCGATACCACAGAATGCTAAATGCAAAATAACACAACAGTTCCAGGGTCCTGCATGAAGTGTGAAAAATGAACTCTTCATTTTAAATGGAAAAATGTATTTGAAGTAAGAATTGAATCTTACCAAGTAAAGGGAAACTTAAAAAGTTACAATGCATACGAATATTGATTGAGGTGCTGTAAGAGTTGAACTATGGTTATTTAGTGATCATATATTGTCACATATGCTGCAATGTTCTATGAATACATCTAACAACTCACACTAACCATTTTTTTAAAAAATGCTACACATGTGCATCCCCCAGAATTATAATTGTCTGTTTCATTAATACTCAATAGCTGGTGATATGCATGTGTACATAATACATATATGTACTGTCCATCATATAAAAGAACAAACATTGCTTTGGGAAATCCCACTAATGACGGTTGGGAAGATTTTGGTGCGGAGGCAGAATACAATGAGTTGCAGTTGTTCTCAGCTACAGCAGCTATATTTGAACACCGAACTCAAACTTTTACATGGAGGTTAAATGCATGTATGATTGTAGATGGAAGTCACATGTATCTCTCAAGTGCCTACTTATACATCTATGTACAATTTCCCTTGCAAAACGTTGGTCTCCACTTAGTACCATTTAGTTAGTCAGTGCTCAGTAGCTTATTAAAGAGATGGGAGAAGATCTCCCCTCATTTGATTCTCACAAAAATAATATTATAAGGTAGACTATAGTGAGAGTGAGAGCAAGAGGGAAGTGTGAAGTGTGGCCTAAATACACTCACTGAGCTTTCTGGTCAAGTAGGAACTTCAATTTGCAACTCCTTGTTCTCACTCCAGCACCTTAGGCACTACATTGTATTGTTGGTAAGGATACAAGTATTTGATCCAGCAAAATGTGTTTATTGATTGATTGGACTTATATATTGCTTTGTTTTGAAAAGGCCTACAAGTAACTAAGTATAAGATAAGGTTTCTAGTTAAATTGTTAGAGTCAACTGAGAATTGGAAAGCGTTCTTTTATGTGTGGCTTTTTTTGCTATTTTGGATCACTGCGGGGTGTGTGTCTAAATATGAAGCATATTGTCTTTGCATAATAGATTATTTGGATCATTCCAAAATAACTTACTTATTAGTACTGTTTGCATATGGGATAAGAACCTAAACATCACCAGATGTGGAATTTCAAAATGTGATTCCTTTGTGTTGTAGCTGAAAATTGCATTTGGTTATTTGAAATGCATGAGTAGTTTAGAATGAATTTGATTTCATTTTTTTGTTATTAGTTAATAAGCCATCTGGGATTCTAGACGAAACATTGGTGGCAATCTCTTTATGACTTGTCAGCATTTTCTGTTCTTGGCAAACATGCGGCAGCTGTGGTGTGTCATTTTATATAACTTCTTGTTCTTCCTGAAATTTGATTAAAATCTGGAATTTATAGTTAAACAATGTACATTTTACTTCATGATCAGAATATTTTATTGAATTCTATTCCTATCTCAGAAAAAAGTCTCTAATTTCTCTTCTGGTAGCTGCCAGGTGAATTCTGCAGTTAAATTTAAGAACAATAAGTTTGTAATAATATATGCAATTAAAACTTAAAAACTTGAAATACTGGCTCTACTTAGAATTTTGATAACCCTAAATGGATAATTTTTTGAATTCTTGAGGCAGAAATCCCAAGAATTGAAAATCACAATCTACTAAGCCTGCCTTAGTAGTTTCTAGACCTGCTAAAATTACATCTTCTCAAGAGCACCAAGTTGAACAAGGATTTTTTAGGGCTATTCATTATCCAGGAGAATGAAGTGTTAACTTTGAATGTACCACAGTATTTTTTGGTGGGACAATTTTATTCTTTGAGAGTGATATTTAAAAGGCTTGTAGTGATTTGGCTTTATATGGCTGACTTTCTGCCTAACAACACCCTGCTACTCTTAACTATGTGCTTATGAGCCATAGCACTCAATTTCTTTCAGAAGTTCATGGTCTATGTATTTTAGATAGATCTTGAAAAATCTTCTGTTGGGCTCAGAATTAGATTAAAATTTTAGAGGATTTAGACTGTATCTGGATTTTTTTTCTTCATCTGATCCAGCGGTGGGTTTCAAATTTTTTTACTACCGGTTCTATGGGTGTGGCTTGGTGAGCGTGGCAGGGGAAGGATACTGCAAAATCTCCATTCCCACCCCACTCCAGGGTAAGGATACTGTAAAATCTCCATTCCTTCCCCAATCCAGGGGAAGGTTACTGCAAAATCCCCATTTCCTCCCATTCAGCTGGGACTTGGGAGGCAGAGAATAGATGGGGGTGGGGCCAGTCAGAATTTTGTATTACCGGTTCTCCAAACTACTCAAAATTTTCGCTACCGGTTCTCCAGAACTGGTCAGAACCTGTTGAAACCCATCTCTGATCTGTTCAGATTATAAACAGAAGGCCTGAATGCTGTCATTTACCAGATAGAATGTAATTATGCTTGAAAGCTGTTGCTTCTTGAGTATGCCTTTCTGTGTGCAAATGTGTCCTTAGAGTACAATCTTAAATATATTCATAGCTATTGTACTTCTCTTGGATGTGATTATATGTGAAGAGAGCATGATCATTTGCACAGCATGATCGAAGTTGAGGAAAGATAATTCAGTAAGTCCCGGTGCTTGACTTACATATGTTTATATAGAAAGGCCTCTTTTTCAATGTCAGTAGAATTTCCCCATTTGTAGCCATGATTAATCAAGTGGCATGGACTTAAATTCAACTTGAACATACTATATACCATACAATTAAAATTCTCTCTGAATGTGTAGTACTTAAATAAAACTACGTAAGGGTTAAAGCTCTATGTTGCATAGTATTAGATAAGTTAATAAATTCATCATCCAACTATTATTGAATATATTATTAATGACAGATGTTTGCACAGACCAAAGATTTACCAGAATTATTAATTTTAAGTTTATGTGAACACCTGCAGTTTCGGAATTGGTCAATTGGCAGTTTTGGGTAGCTGTTCTTAGAAACTATGATCAACCTTCTAATTATTTTTGGAGGGTTATTTTAATGGATCCTGAACAGAATACCAAAATGTTATCTGAAAGAAACAAATTAGTATGAGAATAGCACCTCTTGGATAAAACTACTTATCAAAGTTATCTTGCAGTATGGTTTATCTGTTTAATACCTAACTTCAGTTAAATATCTGGACAAGAAAATCTTTAAACATAGGATTCTGCCTGTAACGCTTGAATCAGTATTAAGTCATTTGCAGATATTAGTCCCTTAAAATACTTGGTAAAGAATAACAAGAAATTTCAAACAGAAAAAAAAACCCATGTACCAAAGAACAGTTTTTACCAGAGTGAGACTTGAGTTGTGTGATTCTAGGTGAAAGTACCATAGTAATAAAGAAATTGTATATGTATGTTAACTGTGCATACCACCCATAGTCACATGCAAATGAGATGGGCAGCTATATATACTTAATAATTAATAACTGGAGTATCAGACAAAAAATATTGCATACATGTTCTCCTTCACTGTACATTATGTGCTTCAGTAATAGTGAAGTTCCTGATTGACAGAATATCTTATTGGGATACTGACAGTAGATTACTTTATTTCTTCCAGTGTTTAAACTTTTACTCATAAGTCTGCCAAATTTATAGTTAAAGATGAGAACTCATTTTATTAAAGAATTTGAGGAGAATGCAAAGATGATTATTGCATTTTAAGGCACTTCATTTAATATCTTTGCATTTTACTTTTTGATATTGTTTTGTATTTTGATACAGTCAATTGACTAGTACATGAACACGAATATAGGTGCATTGTGCATTGGCATCGGGTTTGAAGCTAATAAAGTAATTTAATAAGAGAATAAAGATAGTAAAAATTATTTTTGAGCTGTTTAACTTGCTGCTGAGTTCAGTATAACAGGAAACAGAAAACATATTTATTGCTTCTTTCAATCTCTCATTTAACACATGGAATTATATATTGTTGTTTGGTGATTGGATAGCTTTGGGTGGAGTTCCACATTAATAAGGCATTCTGGCAATTTAAAAAATGAAAAACATAATGCAGAAGCCAAAACACCTTCAAATGTAAGCAAATCTTCCCTTAATTTTAATCTCCATTGATCAAATATCAAAACTGTACCCCTATATATTAAAATATATAAATATGAGTATCTCTCAATATACCTTTCATCCTATTTTAACTTTGATATGCACAATATATCAAATAAATTATTTCCCAGTTTACCTTATTGAAAATACATATCCTTTGAATGAATGTTTGAAAATAAGATTCAAATATATTTTTTCCTCAAACCCAGATAAATGAGAATGCCTAAAATAATCCACAGATGATAATCACTATGTTTTTGCCTTCCGCGCTATTCGCTACTATCCAAAAGGGAAAAGGGATAAATTTACAAAATTTATCTGGGAGATGTGATTTTCATCTGTGAAAAATGTTGTTGACCAGACTTTGTACACCGACTGTTCCTTGCTTTTTATTTTGCAGCTGGTTTATATGGAATTGCCTGAACAATGGTGTTTTTGAATACTTTTCAAAGAGAATTCATCTGATAAAGGAAATTATATCCTGTGATTTTTCAACCTACATATGGTTGTTTTAATTCACACTGTTATATGTCTGCCATACCAGACTGAAAAATGGGGCCATAGATTTATCATCTGAAACTATTTCTCAAAATTTCTCAATTTTGGCTTTTAAACCTCAACAGGCAGAAGAAGTTCTTGGATCAACATTGCTAGTTTTAACAGCATGATGCATCCGTAGATTCTCTTCTTTCTGTTCGGATTTTTGCCTTTTGGCTCTTGGTGATTTGTATGTGTTTAACAGACATTACTTCAGAAAATACTTTCTTCCACTGGCTTGCAAAGTGTTCTGCATTTGTTCCAGGTAAAATCATTTTCTGTTTTTTTTTCCCCTTCCTCAATCCCTGTTTCTTCCCTCTGGTTATTTCTGTATGAAACTGTTTTAGGTGAGAGGCAACCCTGAACCTCAGATCACATGGTACAGAAATGAGCACCTTGTCACAGGAGAGCACTGTGTATCAGATTGCAGCATCCGAGGGATTTTCAGCTTGATGATTAAAGGGGTGAAGGAGGAAGATGGTGGTCTGTATACATGTCAGGCCAGAAATGCTGGTGGGATTCGCCAGGTGACTGTGGAATTGACAGTGGAAGGTAAGAATGTTAGCTATCTAGCACAGTTTCCATTCTGGAAGCTCTTTTTTTTTCTCTGCAATGACTCGCCCCATCCCAATTTTCTTCATTTTTTCCTGATTGCAAAAGCAAATGTGGAAAATTGAGGACGGAATGCCAGTTGGCTACCTTTTTTTTTTATGCCTTGGCTAACTCAGTGGAACGCAGCAATTCAAAATATAACAAGTTGAAATGTGTACTTGCTGCAGAGAGTTTGAAAGGACAAGGCCTTCAGCCATGAAACACTCTGAGGATCAATCAGGAACAATAAACCTGTGATTTCAGAAAACTACATTTCTTCACGATTGGCTGTGGTGACTTGGGCTATTGGGACCTGTAGAGTGTCAATATCTGGAGAGCTATAGGTTACCCCATCCTAATCTAGAGATAACTCTTTTGAACCTAATTGCCTTTGAGAGCTTTAAAAGGAAACTGAATTAATTCATGGAGGACAGGTCAACTGAATACCCTCTATCCTAAATACTCAATCTTCCCTTCAAGATTTGAAGAAATATGCCTCCAAATACCGTGTTTCCCCAAAATTAAGACCCTGTCTTATATATATTTTTTAATCCTGAAATAAGCGCTTGGCCTTATTGCCATCCACTCAAAAGCTCGATTGGACTTATTATCAGGGGATGTCTTATTTTGGGGAAAACAGGGTACCAGTTGTCCAAAGAAGTTTCAGTGCCTCCTGCTTGTGAGTACCAGAGGCATTTGACTAGGAACAAAATGCTGAGTTGAGGTGTGCCTAAGGTCTGCCTTAACCTGATCCAGCAGGGCTATTCTTATGCAGAATTCTCATCTGCAGGATACCAAGTGGGAAGACTACTATGGTGTTTCAAAGCAAAGGTTAACCTAAGGCAGTGATGGCTAACCTTTTTGCCATCGTGTGCCAAAAGCGGGAGGAGCCTGGTGGGGTCACACGCACGCGTGCCCACATCCATAATTCTATGTGCCCCACCCCCACCCCCCGTGCTCCCCCTGCTTTTGGCAAGTGATGGCACGGTGGGCTCAGTAGGCCTGTTTTTTGCTCTCCCCAGGCTCCAGAGCCTTTCTAGGACCCTGGGGAGGGCAAAAACGGCCTCCCCCCCAGAGGCCCTCCAGAGGCTGGAAACAGTGTGTTTCCTGACTTCTGGTGGGCCCAGAAGGCCCGAAAATCAGCTGGCTGGCGCACGCATGCGTGCCAGAGCTGAGCTCGCGTGCCCTCCGATATGGCTCCACGTGCCACCTGTGGCACCCGTGCCATAGATTCGCCATTCACCTAAGGCATTTATAACAATTACTTTTAAGGATAGGACACTGTTATCCTCCTATTGCTTGCCTAAGCATCTCTAGAACAGTGAACCCCAACCTTTTGGGCACCAGGAGCTGGTTCTGTGGAGAGAGATTTTTCTGCAGACCCGGGGGGTGGGGGCGTGATTTCACATGCTGTCTGCATCCCATGGATGGGGCTTCACTTGTTTGCACGGCCTGGGGCCGGTCCACGGCCCCGGGGATTGTGGTCCCCTGTTGTAGAAGAAACCCATGATATGATTTGATCTGAGGACATTTTGGTTCAAAAGTCAGACTTAACCACTATGATTTCTGTTGAGATAAGCATAGGTGATTATTTACAAAAAAATTGCTTTAAATTGTATTAATGTTTTTTCAATATTTTATGCTGTTTCCCATATTTTACAGAAACCAACTGTATTTACCATTCATTAAAGTTCATAAAGTTCACTTGCTCACATCCAGTAGATGGTGCTGCAGACTCACAACATGATATCTTCCATCCTGACTTAAACGTTTTGGTTGTGACATGTGTTATAGAAATATCTTAGATATGTTAAGGTAATAGATGCAGGCAGGTGAACTAAATATGGCTTCAGGTTAGTCAGTTGGAATTAAATAAAAACTTCTTACTGAAAGATTTTGAGCAGGTTTTGAAATAGCAAAAACAATTAAGCAGTTCCATTTCTATATATGGACAAATGAGACAAAACAACATTTTCAGTAGAAATTTCTTATTTGGGTGTATCGGACTGTAGCTTGGGCTGCTTCTCAAAGCACTCTACAGCAAATAGTTGTTCATGCCCTGCAATTACTTTACCTCTGTTGTAAGGTACAAGTAAGCAAAGCTTGATTAGATGTGTTTTTCAGGTGGAGAATGGGCAGATGGAGAAGCAGATGTATTTTTTTTAAAAAAAAATAATGGACACATATGTTGTTTTAATATATAGAGATAGAAAAATCCATAAATTCAATAATTTATGGGTCCCAATGATTTGTGATCCTGATAAAGTATTTTTTATGTCTGACCATTTTTCTATTTTCTTTTAGGAAAAGTTTTGAAGAAATATAACTTGCCTTCCAGTTCCAAAAGTTCTGGGTAAGAGTTTGGGTGGCATTTATTTATATACTTAAGAGCAGATATCTATTCTTTAACATGCAGAGCTTTTGAAATATCTAAAAAAGGCAAGATTTTCTGTTGGGCTTTAGTCATAATAATTCTGCTGCATTCAAAACATTTCATGGAACCATATATTTATGACAATGTCAATATATTTTCCGGTCTAGCCTGCCTAATGGAGTTCATATCACTGTTGCAAATCTGGTTGTGTTGTATTTCTTCTCCTTCTTATACTCTTGTGAATAAGGGAGGACTTCTGCCTGAGCCACTTCCAAATTATCTTGTTTCTGGACTTAAAAAAAAATTCAGCTCCATTTCCCTAGGTAATGGTTCTTGTACATTTCTGTCAAGTTCATCTTCCTTACTTTTTACAGTATACAGTATTGTTAAGAATTGTAAGCCATTTGGCCTCTTTTGTGCTTGTTTTGTCCAGCGGACAAAACTTCCACCAGAACTGGTGGAGAACTATTACAAACAAGACTAAATACCAGTAGGTATTGCTTAGTGTATATTGAATGTTCTATTACTGTTCCTTATTTCATGGCTTTTTATCAGAGTTTTAAATGATGAACTCACTGAACTGGTATTGGTTATTTGACCTTTGAATTTCTGAAATAAAAGCAGAGCTAGGTTAACATTGCAAAAATATATAATTAATTTAATTCATCATACATAGCAAAGACCACTTTTTGATCTTCTTTAGAAGACCATGTTCTGAAATATTTATGGCAGTATGTTAATAATCATCTTTAAAAATGGAGAAAGTATAAAAACAAATGTTGTTCCTCAACTGCTCATTCTTAAATCACAAGATTCTTACAAGCTTCTTGGTATTACTTTGTAAATAACTTTTAGTTCTTAAAATTTAAAAGGAATGCTCATAAGGTAGTAAATGTACTAGTTGACTGGAACACCGTGAACAAGACGGTTCCCCCCCCCCCTTTGCAAATATGCCAGGAATCATTCCCAAAATTCACCAAGCCAAATAGTCATAGGGTTACAGCATGTACCTAAAACATAGGGTGTTGTAGTCTCTCCCCTACAACACCCTTATTTAACCCTTTCATCATCAGTCAAAGGTGGCAGAACCTGGGTATCAGAAAGTATAACCTGTTTAATATTTATTTAAAATGAGTGAGTGTCTTACAGTTTTGCAAAACAGATTCTGATTTTTCTGCAGAGTTGTGTTGTTTTCAGGTCTTTGTTTAAACTGCATAATTAGTGTTTCTAGTTGAATTGCCAGAAATCAACTGCAGTAAATAGTTCCAATTCTTCCAAAAACAAATATATTAGAGCAGGGGTGTCAAACTGGATTTCTTCGAGGGCCGGATCAGCATTGTAGTTCTCCGCGGGCGGGTGGGGGGGAAAGAGATAGGACAGACACCTCCTGCAGCACCCTGTTGGCCAAAACGAGGTGCAGGAGGGCTGTGCGAGACCCGCCATGCCCCGTTTCTGGCCTGGACGGCCTCCTGCAACACTTTGCTGGCGGGGTGCTGCAGGAGGTGTCCGTCCCAGTGGTGGGTTGCTACCGGTTCTACCTGGATCGGCGAATTGGTAGCGGCAGCAGTGGGAAGCTCTGCCCACCCGCGCCAGATGCTTCTGCGCATGTACAGAAGCATCAAAAATGTGTGTGCACAAGCATACTGGTAGCGACAGGTTTTGCAACCCACTACTGATCCGTCCTATCCCGGATCTAGCCCACAGGCCTTGAGTTTGACACCCCTGTATTAGAGTCACCTTTACAGAATCATACGAGTTTATTTACCTGTGGGGAGAATATTCTATGAGAGTCAAATCCAAGTGTGGAATATTATCAATAGAGGAGCTGTTTTTCTTTCTCTTTTGGTCACGATGGCTTCTTTCTGTTAGTACTTTTGCAAGTAGAAAGAGGCTTCTAGGTGAACTATTTTTTCCAAGCCCTTCAAATGGAAATGTTTCCTACATTTTATCCTGGGGGTGGGGGTGGGGGATAACTCTGATATTTTTCACTTAATCTAATGGTAGCGATGAGAAAGTTACCTGATTTATGCTTGTACAACATCTTCCAAAGGTTCACACAGCTGAATTGGACTCAGATGATGGTAAAAGAATGGGCAAGAATTCAGGAAAAAATGACCAAGAAGAAAGTTTATTTGGTTCATTGCAGTTAAATCTGTCAAATACCATGGTTTTTGTTTGTTTGTTTGTTTTTTGCATTTCTGTGCATATTGGATAAAATCAGGAGGTAAAATGTTATTTAAATTCAGGAGAATTTCATTGTAGTGATCATTCTTGTACAGCTATTGAACTTATACTTCCATGATGGATGCTGTTGTGACCTAGGCTTCCTGAGTCATTAAAACACACAGGTAGTCCCAAAAACCTCTTTTATTGCAACAGCTGTGAATTATGTTCATTCACAGCTGAGTCCCAATTAGTTGCAAAAAGTCCTTCAGGAGAAGTCCTTCAGGATAATCACCAACCTTTAATTCCTTTGACACTCTGCCAAAGACCTACTTGGCAAAGCCACGCGGATTCCAGAATCAAACAGAGATGCCGACTGGGAACAGAATTAACAACTCTCCCTTATGGGAGAGGCCAATCATCTCCAGGCCTTACTCCTGAGTTGTCCCTTTTGTTTTAACTGTTTGTGCCTTCTGGCAGCTCTGCGCATGCGCACACTAGGAACAGGCTTCTCCTGTTCTTCTGCCTCTCTGCTGTCCGACTCTGGAGGTTCCGGAGTCCGTGCATCACTCCCAGATGGCCCTGGCCCCATCTCTGCCTCCGACCCAGAGCCCTCGTCCAGGCCTTTCCCAAACTCCAGGACTGGCCCATGTTCCTCCCCAGCCTCCTCACTGTCCGACTCCGCTGCCAGCTCTGCAGGCTGCTGGCGAACCACAACAGACACACTAACATGCATGCACACATTTCCTTTTCTTTCTTTTTAATTATTTAAAGTTTTCATGGAGACCAAGTATATTCTTGCTGTACCAAATCTAAATTTACCATTTGTTCAAGTATGGGCATGTGTGCCTCCTCATAATGCTGGGGAAAAAAGCAAGTTTTTATTTTCTAATACTTGCAAATATATGTTGTACTCCAGGACAATATGTGGAATTCACTTCCAGAGTGGCACCTTGCTACATATTGCCTGCAATATTCTGAAATTCATTGAGAAACATGATTCAGTAATAATATTTGATTACTTCATTCCAGGGGTCAGTCTGCTGTTCTACCTATAGAACAACGGCCCAGCATCTGGGGCGAATGTCCACCCAAGTTTGCTACAAAACCCAACCGGGTTATTGTACGAGAAGGACAGAATGGTAAATTTTCCTGTAAGATAACAGGGCGACCTCAGCCTCGGGTCATTTGGTTCAAGGTATAGTTGATTTCACAGCTATTCAGATTTTCTGAAGAGTTGATTATACTTGTCATCGAGAGGATCTTCAATCCTGGCTCATTTTTCCTTTTCCTAGTCTGGTAATATATTTAGGGGGGAAAAAATAGATCCTTTAGTCCCTATTTGCATCACTAGTAAAATTGTGGTTTGGCATATCAGAATGTATCCTTTTATTAACATTGAAAGACAGACTTTCATATAAAGTTTTCTAACTTTATTCAATTTGTAATTTTTACTTAGGTTTTTTTGCAAAGTAAAAATAACAATTTAAAGAAAAAATAAAGTAACAGAAAATTCATAAGTAAATAAACAAGAAATAAAAGGAAAAAGGAAAGATATAGAGAAGTAGCTTCTGATCTTTAGAGAAATTTTAAATGCATTTATATTTTATCCTCTTTCTCTCTAAGGTTCCATCATGGCTCCCTTCTTTCCATATTCTATCCTTTTTAAACGTCAAACCATAAAATACATCTTCATTTTTTTCCATTTTCAGCAAAAAGTACAAAAAGGGTTTCCAGTTATTAAGAATGTCTTTTTCCCTAATCCAACAAGTCAATGTTGCCATCTCAAAGTGTTCTAATTTTAGTGGTCTGTAATACTTCTGACTTCTGATGGTATAAAATGATCAGATAATTTCTTGTCACTATGCAACATGAAGCTAAAATTAAACTTATTAAAATTAAGAATAGTTATCAGAATCACTTACAAGTGGAAATGCCGGTAAAAGAAATCTGTCTTATAGATTTTCTAAATGCTGAGAGAGTTGGGAGTCAAATGCAAGTCCCTTGACAATGTGTGTCATAGTTTTGAAGCAATACAAATGAGGACCGGGCCCAGTGGTGGGATTCAGCCAGTTCTCACCACTTCGGGAGAACCGGTTGTTAACTTTCTGAGCAGTTTGGCAAACTGGTTGTTGGAAGAAATCATTAGGGCAGAGAACCGGTTGTTAAATTACTTGAATCCCACCACTGACCGGGCCAAAATATTGTTGAAATGCATTCGGAAAATGAGTGTAATTCCAAGTATATGGACCTGTGAAGTCACCACTTTCTTGATTACCTTTCCCAGTAATTAAGCATTTGAAATGGTCCTATAGATCCACTGATTTAAATGAGGAGTAAACTATTTATTGCAACCTTTAAGCAAAGGGGAACACATCCTTCCCATGAAGAAGCATTGATAAACTTTCCTTAACAAGGCCAGTCCTGCATTGGTTTACTTAAGCAGATGGTAGCTCTGGTCTCTCCACATAGCCTGTCCACATTCCTGGGATTTACAACTGTGTTTAAAAATCTAAAAAATACATACACTGGTTCAGAAGATTTTAAATATTAATATATACGTCCTCTGAACAAGTGTATTAAATTTTCTAGCTTTTTTATATGTCCACCAAATATGGTAAAATGTCCCTTCTTGTTTCTCACATTTCCAACATAAATTTGAACTGCCTTTAAATATTCTAAGCAATCTCTGTGTTGACATACACTAGTGGTACGTCATTTTATAAAAATTATATTTAACATTATAATGTAATGTAAATTTTAGTCCTTTCAACCACATATTTCCATTGCTCCTTCTGTATATTAGAACTACAGTTTTGGCCCACTTTATCAAATATTTTTTTCACTGCCTGCTTTAATGTTGAGAAGCCCAACAGAAAAAGCTAAGACAAGTGTACAGCTAAAAGTTACCTTCAAGGATGTCATGCTCAGACAACTCTTTATTCAAATAAAAATAGAAGATCCTGACCTGCCTTAAAGAAACCAACTTTATAATGCTCATATTTTGAGTATTACTCTGTTTCTGGTATACAGTGGAGTGGTTTATTTTTGAGGAGTATTTTAACGTTATATGAACATGCCAAGGAAAGCACTGCATTGTGAAATAAGGAAAATAATAAAGCATGAAATTAAATGATATTTTTTCTCTTCTCATGAATACATCTAGATGTGTTATTTTATTTCTTCATGCATGCAGGATGAAATTCAAGTGCAGAAAAATGATCGTTTTAACATGTTTGAGAAAGCAGGCATCCAGTTTTTGGAAATCCAAAATGTTCAGCTGGCTGATGCTGGAATTTACACTTGTACCTTGATGAATAATGCTGGGAAAGCTTCTGTGACTGCAGAACTCATGGTTCAAGGTATGGTCAAAACAGACTAAAAGGAAAAAAAAATGCAAACATGGCAACTAAATTTCCAAGAGTTGGGCCAGTTCTTCTTTTATTCTTCAAAACTTTCCATCCTCCTGTTTTTTTCAGAGGGACTCCTAAATTATGGTCCAAATATACAGTCAGGTTTAATTTTTTAAAAGTTGCATTTTATTTCATTAGAAACAGATTATAGTGAAATCCAGGCTCCTTTCTCTTCCTCCTAGTCACATTTAAAAAATTGAAGACATCTTGTGAGTGAAATTGGTGGTGGTGGTAGTGAGAATGATTATGATGATGTCATTCTTTTATTGCTTCTCCTCTTGTAAACTAGCTCATACTTAAAGGAGTTATGATTCATAAGAGAGTATGGTTTTCTCAATAATCCTCACCCTGACCATGTAAAAAATAGCCCAATGTCATCCTATTAACTTCATAATTCCTGAATCTGGTGCTACATAATCAGACAACAAGCTAACAATAAACAACAGCCTAATCAAGGAATTACCAAGATCAACACCATTATATGGTGAGAGCAAATCCCACTTTCTTCTAATATCTTTTTTTTACAGACTGTAAACTAATTGAACATTGATTATTAAAATTGGATCAGAAGGAAGCAAAAGCTGAAAGGCAAGAGTAGACCGATCTATGATAGGAATAAAAAGATCAGAATATTTATTTTGTAATCATAAAAGGTTTGAATCATGATCCCATGTGAGTTTGAGCTTCTCAAATCTGATCAGATGGTAGTTCCTTGCCAAGGAGATTAAGGATGAAAGGCAGCTGGCAAGCAAAGTGCATTGCAGAAGGCCAAAGCACATCAAATAAAGGAACATATATCTACAGAGACACTTGATTTCCTTCTCTAGTTAGATATATGCCAACAATTTAATTAGTGGCTATTGTGTTGTTTCCAAGAAATTCCTGCCATTTTTATCATGGTAACACTTTTCAAGGATATTTCATTCTGTTCCCTGATCTCATTCCTCAGCCTTATTGATCATCTTCCCATTCTTCTGTACACCTCAACCTTGTCAAGTATAATTGTTTTGTCTAGCCTTGATTTGATCACATCAAAAATCACATGAACTTCTGCTTTCTAGTCATGGCCTCAGGAATGCCATCAGTCGGTATTTCACTCAGGATCAAATGATAGGTTCTACCTGAACTTCATGGTGTTATTCATTATTGCAATATAATCCATAGTACAAAATAATCAATATTCTTTTTTTCATTATTTTACGAGGAGGGAGGGAAGGAAGATATAATAGAAATACTTTTATCTTCCATATTTCTTACATTTATCCTTTGGATAAACTGCTGGAAACTACATCAGCTATAAATTGTAATGGTACCAAAATGATTGTGTATATATGATTTTGCCAATATACAAATGCTGCTATTGTGTTAAAGCTGTCATTTGACAACCTTGTCACACAAATGCTGTCATTTGACCTGTTTTCTCCTTCCCTGCAGATATCTATGTTCAGGGACAAATTAACATGAGACCAAGGATGAAGAAATATAGTTTTATCTTAAAGCAAACTGCAATTTGTACTTTACCTTGAAATATTAGGTTTTATTTTTAATCTTTTATCATTTCAGGTTCTCTAAAAAGGGATGCATGTTCTCAACCTCTTTGGTATGTATTTTCCATTCCTTCTTCCTTTATCTTGGTTTTTACCTTTTAAAAACAACACAGACAACAAATTATATGTTATTATTTATTATTGTTCAAGCCTTCAGCTTACCTGTATGACAGTAAATTATTTATGTCACTGAATCTTCAATAGCCAAACATGTCATGTTGTAGAGGGGCTCCTGTAATAGAGCATTTCAACTTTTGCATGGTTGGG
Source organism: Ptyas mucosa (assembly GCA_012654045.1). Classification (NCBI taxonomy): domain Eukaryota; kingdom Metazoa; phylum Chordata; class Lepidosauria; order Squamata; family Colubridae; genus Ptyas; species Ptyas mucosa. Next base: position 5,378,114 of record WNWU01000006.1, on the reverse strand, counting down.
GACTATGTAATTAGTAGTACTAAAAAAGGCATGTAACAGATTACATCTCTTTCAAGTGTGATTTTGCCCAATATCATAGTCCTAAGAAAAAAAATGTAAAGGCAATAATAATCAAAAAATAGAAGTGAGTCAATCTGTTAAAATCTCCACTGAGAAAACTGAGATTTTATTATTTAATTGACCTCTGAGATTTTGGTTCTTTTTAAAATCTTTTAAACTTTGCAATGAGGGAGCTGACTCCAACTGTGAACCATTCGGCCATGCATTTGGAATAGAGCTATAGGCATGGTTCAGAAGTAGTGTTTCAGACCTAAAACAGACACACCACTTCTCTGTTTTTCACAAAATCTTTCTTGGAAGCCTGAAAAAAGCTGCAGCATTAAAGCACCAAAAAAAAAAGTCCTGGTGGCACAGTGGACTAATTCACTGTTATTAAAATCAGCTGCTTGCAATTACTGCAAGTTCAAATCCCACCAGACTCAAGGTTGACTCAGCCTTCCATCCTTTCTAAGGTAGGTGAAATGAGGACCCAGATTGTGGGGGCAATAAGCTGACTTTGTATAAATATACAAAAGTATGAAGGCTATTGCTTAACGCACTGTAAGCCGCCCTGAGTCTCCGGAGAAGGGCGGCATATAAATCATATAAATCAATTTTTAAAAAAAAAACAAACAAACCCAACCCCGACCGTGAAAGCATCAGCATTTTCCAAGCTTATAGAGAAGTCTACTAAATACACATTCTTGATGAATAGATAAGAGGTGCTATGCTCACTTTGGTGCAAAGTTCATAATGCCTGCTCCTAGTCATTTTTGAAGTGTGCACAGTCCAACTTTGAAACCAGAATGGATAGGTGAAGCTGAGTAAAATGCGCTCTGTTTGGCTGCCTTGCACTTGCCTAAATACGATGGATCTAAATTGTACAAGACATTACTTGCTTGGAGTACCTGAGGTCCTATTCCCTAACTGCAGAGAAGCAGAAGAGAATGCTAACAGTGACTCTCTGAGAGCCAAATGGGACAACTTGCCACAGCCAACTCGCTGCAGCCAAACTCACCATGGCCAACTTGCTACGGGCCAACTTGCTGTGGGACAATTTACCAATTCTATTTAATTATTTAAATAAATAAATAAAAAATTACTTCTCGCCATTCATATTTCATTTTACCCCTCCTTTTGCATCCTTTCTTGAATGATTCTATTCTGCCATTTCTTTGATATTAGTGTAACTCTGTCCCACAGTGAGTTGGCTGTGGCACTTGGCTATGGTGAGTTGGCTGTGGCAAATTCTCATAGACCCCTCTGAGAGGGCTAGACATTTGCAAGAACTGCCAACTGGTTGATGAAATATTGATGAGCAGCTATCTAAGGGGTCTTGGACAGTTGCTACATCGCCAAGATGGTCCAGCAACACTTATTTTAAAATTTAAAGTGACTGCCATAGAATACATGGCACAGGATGATGTGATACCTCTGCCATCATATCTGAAATTTAGGGAACACGGGTAAGTAAAAAAAAAATAAGGCTATCCCTAGCTGAGTAGACAAAAAATATGGTATGCTGCCATAGAGTTTTCTGTTCCTATTCCTAAAATACCTTGCCCATTAAACTTAACAATGGAACTGAATGTTTCAAGCCTTGTTTATTGAAATTATTTTTACTGAAGTTACTGAAAAATAAATATGGGATTTTTACTTGGTTTGCCTCATAATATATGCATTGGTCTTATAAAGAGTGGCTTGCCTCTTCCTCGATCATTTTGTTTATACAGAATGCATGTCAAAATGCAATTCTGTTCCTTTTACATAAAATATTATACACATTTGATGTGAAACAACGTCACGGAATAGAAATCAAATGATCTGCCTAAAATCAACATTCAAACATTAAGCAAGTGGTTTTTAAGAAATAAATGTACTTTTACAAATTGTTCTCTTGGCTTAAGAAAATATTTTCCCTTTAGCACAACCGTAAAACCCAGTGCCTCTACAAAATCCACCATTATTACCAAAGCTGTTGAAACCTCAGAGATCAGAAAACCCACTAGCAATGGGATAGTTAAAGACCTCAAATCAACTACTACAGAGCTTTTGCTAGAATCCAAAGAAAGGCCGTTGGTGAAGAGAGAAATTCACCTTGCTCCATCCAAAGAATCCAGAGAGATTCAGTTGCAACCAGTGAAGGAACCCAGCAGAGAGCCACCTAAAGAAGACAAGAAAAGCCAACAGGTTCTGCAGAAAACATCAAGCACTATAACTCTTCGCTCTGTGAAAATACAGCCCGGACCAAAGGCAGAATTGAAGGCAGTTTCCTCTGAACAGGAAGTTAATGGAGAAAAAACAAAGCAATTATTGGCAGCAGATTGGCAGGCTGCTTTGTCTACCAAGCCAGATAATCAGACCTCTGAAGAATTGGGAAATCATGTTGGGTTAAAGAAGAGTGCAGCAGAAATAAAGATTCAGAGAATCCCTCCACAATTTGAGTGTCGGCCTCAAAGCCAAGAAGCATTAGAAGGAGAAGTGGTTACATTTAGATGCAGAGGTAAGAATGATTCCTTTCTGGGATGTTTTTAAACAGAAAATGGGTGGCCAGCTCATCACGGATATCACCCCCATTGACAAGGGTTGAGATGTTTCCAGCCAGAGCTTTTACGTAACATGGGCAATGTGGGTTGGCCTCTTGTTTCCCTCAAGCATAGACAAATAACTGCACTTACTGTAACTGTAAGGTAAGTGTGATTAGTTTCTGTTGTACAACATTACTACCTCCCATCATGAGGCTTTGTCTTCTGCAAAAAGTAGATAAAGTGCAAGAGGCATAGTACTCAGTCTGCCTACAATGGTGTACAAGTTCAGCTCTCGTGCCCAACATACCGCCCCCTCTGGAGGAAACCGATGGAAGAGCTGAAAAAATGTTGCAATCAGATCACACAGGTTAAACTGGCTAGATAACAATCCTGATTTCAGCTTTAGAATTTGATAATGAAAGCCAAAAGATATATTAGTAACACGTGGGTATGTATGCAGAAGCATGAGGGAATAGAATAGAATGGATTGTACTCGGGTGGGTTCTACTTACCTTTATCACCGGTTTGCAACGAGATCGCGTGTGCGTGATCACTTCGCTCGCGCGCACGCCTTGTGCGCACATGCACCATTGCTGATGGTGGTGGGTGGAGCCTTCCGCCGGTTTTACTACTGGTTCTTGCGAACCCTTGCGAACCGGGGGCAACCCACCACTGATTGTACTACTTTACACTTCACAGGGAGAATCATGTGCATTACAATCTTTACATGTTCTAAAGAGAATACAGGTAGTCCTCCACTTACAACAGTTCATTTAGTGACCATTCAGTTACATGTCACTGAAAATAGTGACTTATGACGGTTTTTCACAGTTACATCCTTTGCAGCAGCATCATGATCATGTAATCAAAATTCAGACGCTTGGCAACTGATTCATATTTATGACGGTTGCAGTGTCTCAGGGTCATGTGATCACCTCTTGCGACCTTCTGACAAGCAAAGTCAATAGGGAAGCCAAATTCACTTAATAACCGGGTTACTAACTTACCAACTGCAGTGATTCACTTAACAACTGAGGCAAAATGGGGCAAAACTCACTTAACAACAGAAATTTTGGGCTCAATTGTGGTTGTAACTGAAGGACTTCTTGTATAGGAATTTAGGAGAATTAGTAGAGTTTTGGTTTAAAATTATTGTTATGTTGTACTTCTTCTTTAATATGGAAGAGCATTCAAAAATATCCTGCTACCACATGTTGGCTAGACAGAGATGGCAAATTCACAATAGGAAGATGTTTCAACTATTTAGAACAATGAGTTTGTTTGTATATCATTAGCTCTCTTAATTAAATTCAAGCACAGTCTAGTGGATTTTGATTTAATGTAACGGTTTGTTTTAACTTTGAAAATTAAAAACTGAAAAATAATGTGACATTGCTTTTTCATTTACATTCCTTTTTTAAAAAAATCTGAAGGAAAATTTGGAAAATATATCTCTGTAGTACTATCCTGTGGATCTAGCTAAATAAAACCTTTTTAAAGTCTGCTGATTAAGATTAGTTGGATAAGCCAAGAAAATATTCTGCCTTGATTATTCATTGGAAAAAATTTCAAATTCAACTTTCTCCAAACAACATGTCATATGATAATTTTGCAACTAAGATTATGACTGTAAATTATGATTATAAAATTTAATCTAGACAGGCCAAATTTTATTTTGGTCATTGGCCAGTAAAAACTGAACAACACAAATCTTGAAAAGTTGAGTAACTTTTTAGCAGTGTCAAAATTATGGTTACTCATTAAAAGGAAAAGCTAGAAATTGGTGGTAGCCAAGAAAGATACTGAGACACGTTGTGAAATTGTAAACTTTAGACAACCAGCCCCATGCTTAATCTACCTGTAATGAACTAGTTTCAGGGAAACCCAAGGCAACTGTTGAATGGTTCAAAGAAGGAGCCTTTCTGGAAATGGGAGACGGCATCCTGATATATGAAGAAGATGGAGTCCATTGTTTATGCCTGAAAAATACTCAGTTGGAAGACAGTGGATTTTACTCTTGCAAAGCTTTCAATCCTGCAGGACAAGCTTCAACCAGGTGGCTATTAACAGTAAAAAGTAAGCATCTTTTAGTTGCAAAGTATGCTTAGGTGACTGTCTCAGTAGATAATAGTTTCTTCATTGGAAAAAGGAAAAAAAGATATTCCCTTTCATACCGGTAGTATAAAACACACTAAATAATGCCAGTATTACATCCTTTTAGATCTGACTCTTCCCTAAGCTTTGAGCTAGAGTGGGATATGAGGTTTTTTTCGTGATGTGTTTTATGTCTATTTCAGTACAATGACTATCTTTCTTTTTTGTTTTCTGCTGCTGTTCTACTTCTCTGGTGTTAAATTTGTGTGCTGCCTAGAGTCACCAAGAAGTAAGCGAATTTAGAAATATGAATGATAAATAATTTACAGATATCAATTTGCATTCTCATTTTTAGAATGAATTCAGTTCATAGGAATTATTTTTGAAGTTCTTGACTAGAAGCAACTAAACTTGGTTAATTTCACTCACTAATCTCCTGCCACATTAGTAAAACACGCTTTTCTCTTTAAGGATTAACTTGGTCATTGGTCAAGAATATCTTATTCTGAGACCATCTGTTAGCACTGAATTTCATTAACTGCCTTTTGCTTTGATCTGTAGGGCCTAAAGTGAAGGAGGTACCTCCCCATTTTCTCCGAGTCTTGAAATCCTGCCACGTGAGTGAAGGGCAAGATTTTACCCTTCGGTGCTCAGTTGAGGGGATACCTGTTCCTCAGATCACCTGGCTCCTTAACGGTAAGGTCACGATCAGAAAACTTTTCCATGCATATGAATCTGGGTTCCAACTTATCTAAATTTGTCCTCACATTTTACAAACGGACAATTTATTTCACTTTTATGTATGATCTGGAACAGACAAGCAGAGAGAAGAGTTTGCAATGCCTGATCTTTTGACAGGAACATATAAAATATGGGTTTATGTATCACGCTAAACCATGGTTTGCTAAATCACAATTTATTGAATAAACTACAATCAGAGCACCGTACTTACTTCCTACTACCCTGTTTCCCGCAAAATAAAACATCCCCTGATAATAATCGGGCTTTTGAGCACATGGCAATAAGGCCAAGCGCTTATTTCAGGGTTCAAAAAAATATAAAACAGGGTCTTATTTTCAGGGAAACACGGTAAGCCATAAATTATTTATTACAAACCACAATGCCTGGTTTCGCCAACATTTTAACTAAAATAAAACTTGCCACATAATAGTTTCATCCCATGCCACTGATTGATTTTGTGTGCTCCTCTATGGTTTTTCTAAGACTCACTAAAAGGCTATTTTCTTTGATCTATCAATGAACTTAAGAACAGCTTTGAACAACTCAGCAGGACAAATTAATTATCTTTGTTATCTTAACATTCTCAATTACAAGGAGTCCTTATTCAACAACTTTCTTATTTAGTGACTATTTGCAATTACGACAGTGGTGAAAAACTAATTTTACAACCTTTACAGGTTGTAAAGCAAAGGAAAGCTGAAGTAAGTTGCTAAGCACGGTCTCAGTTTTCACTTAGCAAACGCTTTGCTTAACAATCGAGTTGCTAGTCCCGGTTGTGGTTGCTAAACCAGGACTACTTGCATATTAATTTCCCCCTCTCGGTGAGGAGTCTAATCTACAAGGGAGAAAAGGCAGCAGCTGTGCTAGTCTTTAAAAGCTGTCCAGCAGGGAGCATTAGTGACAAGGCTGCATTTCATACTCCTGGCTCCAAAGAACAGGCTTTATTGCAGTTGAATATAGACTTCAAGTGATAAGCTTACATTTTGAACAGTGTATTAAATTACCAACCGAATGAGATTTGTGCCACCTTTTTCTACTCTTCTCATTTTTTTTCCTGAAGGTCAAAAATGATTCTTAAGCATTCAGTATTCATGAGCATGGGATTCTGTTGAAGTAAGGAAAGAGAATCCCCTTTCATATGTGGTTCATCTTCAGGGTTTCTGTGAATGACAGTGAAAAATTAGGGAACGACTTGTACTTGCTCTTCCGTGGCCATTTACTCAGCAGGAGTTTCTGCTAGAAGTCACCTGCATGTAACTCTCCATACACATTGATTCTTTGCAGAAATGTAAAGGTGTCCCTGCAGTTTTACTCCACTAGTCATAGAGGACTTTAGGAGGCAGTGCTCATCTCCATTTCTTTAAGGCATTGAGCCAGTGCTGTCTGAAGACTTGTGGGCAGCATGACATCACTCTGCAGCGCAAAGCGTACGCCAAAACAGAGAATGTTGTTACCTTCCCACCTATGTATCTACTTGCATTTACATGCTTTTGAACTGTTAGTTTGGCAGGAACAGAGGCAAGTGATGGGAGCTCACTCTGCTAGGGCTTGAACTGCCTTAGTATAGACCAGTGATGGCTAACCTTTTTGCCATCGCGTGCCAAAAGCAGGGGGAGCTCGGTGGGGTCACACGCCCGCGTGCCCACATCCATAATTCTAGGAGCCCTGCCCACCCCCGTGCTCCCCCCACTTTGGCACGTGACGGCATAGTGGGCCCGGTAGGCCCGTTTTTTGCTCTCCCCGGGCTCCAGAGCCTTTCTAGGAGCCTGGGGAGGGCAAAAATGGCCTTCCCCACTCTCCCCAGAGGCCCTCCGGAGGCCAGAAACAGTGTGTTTTCTGACTTTTGGTGGGCCCAGAAGGCCCGAAAATCAGCTGGCTGGTGCACGTATGCGTGCCGGAGCTGAGCTCGCGTGCCCACCGATATGGCTCCGCGTGCCACAGGTTCGCCATCATGGGTATAGACCTTCTCTGGCGTCTTTTAAGCCATTGACCAACTATGCCTACTGATTTATGCATATTGACTATGGCTTAGTTTTTTGCTCTTCCATAGGTGATTCTGATTTTTGCTCTATTTTGTAATAGAAACAACAGGAATCCATTACTATATAAACTATAAACTTCAATATAGATGATATAAATGTTATTGTACTTTATGTTGTTGCTTTGCATTTATTATCAGCAAAATACATTTTTAAAATCTGATTTACAGATGGCAAGGATATATGGAATTCAGAGGCGAGAACAATTGGAGCAACTATGGTTGTAAATTGAGAACAATCTGTATATGCTTCAGTGCATCTCAGGGTTTTTTTTCCCCCCCCTGCAATGTGAATGTGCGTTTTTAATGGCACATTCAGAATTGGGTTCATTCAAAGGATCTGGAGGAAAAGTCAGCAATTTTTTTTCTTAAAAAAATTAACTGTCAATCCATTTAGGGCTTTGGAACTTAAAATCTGAATTTTGGTTCTACAGAAGATGGTTTTGCCTAATAGAAGTGTCAGGAATTTGTAATTTTGAAGGGGACGTAGTGTTTTATCTGCAAAGCATAAACATGTTACTTTTGTTCCCAAGTTATAGCACTCACAGATAACTCTCTCTCACTTCTGATCATAATGCAGAACTGTTTATATATCATTTGGTACTGGCTTAGTCTAGTTTATAAAGTATAACCAAACACCAAACCAAGTTTTCATGCAGCTTCTCGCCATATACTTTTTAGGACAATTTTATTTAAGAATCAAGTTGGGTAATCACACTATCCTTGTGAATTCAAACTATCTATTAACATTCAGCAAATGATGATTATATTGCAGAAAAGGATAGTTGCCTATTACCCAATAAAGGTGAGAATTGCAGTCCTGATTCATGATTGCTAATACCCAACATGCTTAATTATGGTATATTGCCTAAGTGGTAACTCAGGACAATATTGTGTTAAAATATTGTTCAGTTGGCAGGCTGTAGCTTGATGTTTGGAATTTACAATTTAGAATACTTCCATATTGGGTCAAACATGGATCCAGTGGTTTTCAAGCCTCGAATTACCTTGAGTTTAGTGGTGGGTTGTTCCCGGTTTGCACTGGTTCGTAAGAACCGGTAGTAAAAATTTGTAGTAGTTCGGAGAACCGGTAATAACATTGGCTAGCCACGCCCCTGAACCGGTCCCCAGCCCGGTCACCGCTCACTTACCCCGCCCACCTCATCAGAGGCTTTTTTTTTTTGCTTTTAAAAGCAATTTTTCTACAATCTTTTTGGCTGAAAAAATGCTTTTAAAAGTAAAAAAATAGCCTCTGATGATCGCACGGCCCAGCTGAGTTGCCTGATCGTCAGAGGCTTCGAAAAGTATTTTTTTTCTGCAACCTCTTAAGGTTGCAGAAAAAATGCTTTTAAAAGAAAAAAAAGCTGGCCACGCCCACCCAGTCACATTACCCCCCAAGCCACGCCCAGATAATAAGACACGCCCACAGAACTGGTAATAAAAAAATTTAGAACCCACCCTTACTTGAGTTGCTTTTTAAGAAGATTCCATAGTACACAGATAGTACTTAACTATCTCTTTGAATTTAGGCCAAACAGTGTCTGTTAGAGGTTCTAGTTTAGGAGACGAGATTAAAAGTATATAAGGTAAGGGTATGCTAAATATCTGTACAGGTTTGAATTCTTTTTTTTTTTTTATTGAAAAGTTTTACAAAGAAAATTTCCAAACATTTTCTTCCCCCCTCCCCCAATCCCCCCTCCCTCCTCACTTCTTTAATAAACAAACTTACATCATTTTTACTTTTCATTTTTATCTGGTTTTTTATTTAGTTTTTGGTTTTTTCGGAGCTGCTCTTCTACCCCTTTCTTTTATCCCAACCTTTCTTCCCCTACTCCCCCTCCCTTCCTTTCTTACTCCCTGCTTACCTCCTCCCTTTCCTACTTCCCCTTCTCCACCCCCACTCCTCTCCTCTTTCCACCTTCTAACCTTCTCCTCCACTCCTTTTCCCCTCCCTCTTCTTCCTCTCCTTTTCCTTTCCTCCTCGCCTTTCCACCCTCTATAATCCTTCCCCTCTCTCCAGTTGTTTCCCTTTTAAATACAATCTTAAGTGGTATTCAAGCAGCCCCGAATTCCCAATTATACATATATTTATATAACTTCTTTCCCCCCCCCCCGCCCATCCAACCCCCCTCCCCCCCTGACCTCCCAAAGCAGAAACAGGGTATTGCAATGATAAACATATGCTAAAATATGCTAACACACTGTAAAATTCAAAATTTCCCACAATTCCTTTAACTCCCCTTACTTAAATTCATCAACCTCCCTAAAAACTTTAGAAACATTATAGAAAGAAAGAAAGAAAAAAAACCCAACAAAATATCCTTCCCAAATTCTCCAGCACATTCTTTTTAAACATCTATAATAACATCATCATAATTATTCATACTATTTACTTATTAGAATTATAAAAAAAACCCACAAAGCCCTAAACTTTTTTTAAATCTAAAATCGTTTCTATTAATATAAATTTAACACAAACACTATTCATTTACAACATTTCTATAATAAAACTATAGTTATTTATAATCCTTTTTTTTGTCTGAATTAAACATGTTAAAAACCTTAGACTTTTTATCTCATAAAATCATCAATAGGGCTTAAACCATTTCTACTAATATAAATTGAAAAGTTTCTCGTAAAACATTAAAGTGCCTTCACTTCAAATTTATATTTAAAAAGTTATCCTTATTATATAAATCCTTACTTTAAAGTAACAAATAATAAACAGTAATAAAAAAGGCCATCAATAAAACTTTTTAAATTTATACAAATATAAATTCGAAGCGTTCCGGAGGGTATCCACTGTAATAATCACGAGAAGAACTTATCCTTTTTACTTAAAACATCCATGCTTAAAATAACCTTTAAGACTACCATTTTATTAGAAACAATTTCTTCTTTTTCTTATACCTTTTCCAGTCTTTTTTTTTGCCATAATTCTTTTAAAGTTCCTTCTGCCCCTCCTAAAAGTTTCTTAAACTTGCACTGAGATTGATGTATCATGAAAGTTCCCTTGAACTTTGCAATCTTCTCCCTTAGCTTGAAGTTAAAATCCTGATTTCGCCATTTCTTCCTTGTATAGTCCAGCATACCATTCCTTTGTTTGCCAAATAGTTCCTCCATTTGTAATTGCTGATTCAACTGCAAGTCCTCTATAAACAAATTGGAAATATCTACCAAAGCTTCCATTTGAATCATGTCCCCCTGCATTCTGGACCCTGCAGCTTGTGTTTCAATCTCCAAACTCCACTGTATATTGTCTTCTGGTTTCCCCACCAGCACTTCATTATCAGACTTCTTTTCAATTAAAGCCAAAATGTTAGAAATAATCAAGTCTGAAAGTTCTTGAAAGATTTTTGCAATTTCATTTCAAATATCTCCTGATTCAGAAGGCAATAATCCTGCAGGTCCAACTTCAACCATTGTTTCAACTTTTACTTCCATTCCAAATCAGCTCTGAACGTTTTCCAGTAGCTCTTTGTCTGCTACAAATGTAACAAGCCTAATAATCACTTTCACTAGGCGCCATTTTTTTTAATGTTTTAAACGGAGTTAAAGATTAAGCGATTTTATTTTCTTGTCTCCTGCTCTGCTCCGCCAGCATCTAGCTTTCAGTTAAAGTAAAGTTTAAAAATGATTCTTAAAAAAATGTTTTACCCTTCAAATGATTTTGATGGCTGGTTGTGGTCGCGACGTCTGGCTCTGCATCTAGCAGAGTCGTTCCAAGTCCGGAGCTGCTTGGCTGGTTTCTGGGGAGTTCCCTTTCTTCGTACCCCAGGATTTTTCCTGGGGGGCTTTGGGGAACTCTACCCCCACCAGCCTGCTCTTCACTCTCCCCTTTGCCCGGGGAGAGCCTTTCCAAGCTTCCCGACAGCGTTTGCCTGCTAATCGGGAGCTTTTACAGAACAAGGAAGCGGGCGCCCATTTCTAAGTGTCTTCGATGAGCCGCGGAGCCACCGGAAGTGTACAGGTTTGAATTCTATAAACAAAGACAGGATCCATGGAACCAAAGGCAGGACTAGATTTTAATAAAGGCCTGTATATAATTAGAGACCTGGTTTGGTGAAGTGGTTAAAGACAACAGGCTGGAAACCAGGACCATTCTGAGTTCTCCCTTAGGCTTGAAGCCATCTAGGTGACTTTTGACCTTTCACTGTCTCTCAGCCTTAGTAAGAAGACAGCGACAAACCGCTTCCAAAAATGTTGGCAAGAAAACCGCTAGACATTTGCCAGAGGTCAAGAATGACTTGAAGGAACAAAAAAAAAAAAAAAGGATAGTCAAAATAGTCTCAAAGAAATATATATGATTGCTAATGTAATCCTGTGCATTAAATTTTATTTAGCCACAGATAGGATTTTTTAGATTATCTATTTACTTATTTAAATTATTTATACAGCCCTCACACAGACACTCCATCTTATGCAACATAACCCCGGGTGGTTCACAACAACAGTAAAAAAAATAAAAATCCACATAGAAATTTTTGGCGCTCCAACATACAACACATCCCCACTCATCCACCAACAACTTGACATCTCAAGAAACAATTTTTAATCCCAGATTGATTTTTAGATGTTAAAATGACTTGTGGTAGAAGCACCTTCCTTGTTCAAATTCTTTCAAAGTTATGTTGACGTTATACGTAAACTGATTTTTACACTGTGTCCTTAGTTATGCTTAGAATTCCATATATATTTTCAAATAATAAAAACAGATGCAGCTCATGATAAACAATGTCAAGAACAATTTGTTAACCAAGTTGAGGGTTTATGGAAAGAAAGAATCATCCGTTCGTGTTTTCAGCTCAAGAAATTCCTTAGGAAAATTCTATCAAAGTAGCTAATGGAACTGGCTGAGATGGTGAAACTGACTACTTTGATTATAGAAAAGACTTCTTTTTCTACATGGAGACCATGTTTGGACTTTTTGTTTGAAACTGAAAGGAAACTCTAATTTTAGGATTTGACAATTAGAACTATTCATGATTATAGAAATACTATGTACTATTGTTAATCTTAGAGTAAGAGGTTGCTATACTTTATATCTGTATCTAGCAAAGAAGGTCTGAAGTTACTCTTTTCCTACACTCCCAACTTTGCCTTTTTTCTAATCCTTCCTTCCTTTCTTTCTCTTTCTTTCTTTTTCTCTTTCTCTTTCTCTTTCTCTCTTGCTGAAACTTTTTTAAAGAAATGAAAGTTCTATTAAAGATTCTGTTAAATTGATCAAATACAGAAGTTGAACAGAAATATATATAGGTTTTCCTTAGGTTGGATGAGTTCAGGCCAGTCACTTTCTCTCAGCCAACTCAGAGGGTTATTGTTGGGAAAATAGGCAGAAGTATTATGTTCATTATCTAATGAATTGACTTTTCAAAGTTGCTGTGAAGCAAAGATGAATGAAAGGTTTTTTTTAAAATTTTCAAATTAAATTAGATTTTACTTGTATTGGCATTTTGTATCTATATCTGCTGAAATAAATGATTTCCAGAGTGATAAAGATTCATGAGATCATTATGTAAACAGCCAGGTACAAAATTATCCATTATCACTCAAGATACCCACTTCCCGTCGCATTACAGAAGGCCTACTAGAAAACCAGGTCTCTCTCCAAATATACATTATGAGACAAAATTTGTCTATTCATATAATTTTAAAGGTAGAAAAATTTACTTTCTCTAGATTAACTTAAAGTGATGATCAACTAAAGCCAAAAGACCAATCTCTCAACTTTTGCTGCTTTTTACTTTAGAAGAATAGAATGTATCAAATTGATATTTGGCCTATTTGCTTTACCATTCCAATATTAGTTCTGTCATTCCCTGGAATAACATTGCTTCTCCTAAAATTACTATATGTGCCTATTTTAGGCTATTGCTATCAACATAGCCATTACTAAATTCCGCATAGAGTTAATCAAGGGCTTCAGTTAAAACTTAACTGGCGATTTCTCATAGCTGGCATTTTGAACTTTGTCTTAGACTTTGGATCCTTTTCTCCCTCTCTGGGCATCTATGCTGAATAGCATGTCTCTTTTACCATCATGCCATGTCTTCTTTTTTTATACAGAAGTATCCATGCTGATTTATCTTCAGTGCTCCTGAATCATCCAGAAAATTCCTTGTCTAAAATTACTTATTCCCATTTTGTCTTATTAGCCCTTTTTGTTTTAATAGCCTTTTAATTGTTTGTCCCTGTTCTGTATAGAAGCCTTATCTGATTTTCCCAGCTCTTTTCCATCCTCAAGTTATCAGCTGCAAGTATTGACGGTATGTCTGGGAGATTATGTGACAGATGGCAGACAGTGTTTAAATTCTCTATTCCATCACATTGATTCTAAATGGGAAGTAGTCACTTGCTAGAGTTCTTGTAATATCATCATTTTTTTCTCAATAAATTGTGTTAAAGAGACAATAAGAATCATTCTTGGAAAGAATTACTTTCAGTTTTAGGCACTTGCCAAAGTGTCTGATGTATGTATAAAATCACTGTGCTTTTTTGTTTTTAAATCTGCTCATCTAGTTTATACGTGTCCACAATAATTTATTGCTTGGGCTGTCGTAAATGCTTTATCAAATGGTGAACGATTGTGCATAATACAAATTTAGTTTAAAAGGGTCCATATTTGAGGAAAACCAGGGGTGAAATGCTCCCGGTTTGGACCGGATCACCTGATCCGGTAGCGATGGAGGCGGATGGTTCGGAGAACCGGTAACAAAATCCCCCCCCCCCCAATTGCCCAGCTGAGCTACGCAATCATCAGAGGCTTTTTTTTAATTTTTAAAAGCATTTTTTCTACAACCTCTTTGGCCGAAAAAATGCTTTTAAAAGTTAAAAAAAGCCTCTGATGATCGCATGGCTCAGCTGGGATCATCAGAGGCTTTTAAAAGCATTTTTTTCTACAACCTCTTCAGCCAAAGAGGTTGTAGAAAAAATGTTTTTAAAAGGAAAAAAAGCCTCTGCCAATCAGGCAAGTCAGCTGGGATCATCAGAGGCTTTAAAAAAAAAGCTTCTGCCAATCAGGCAAGTCAGCTGGGATTGTCAGAAGCTTTTAAAAGCATTTTTTTACAACCTCTTCAGCTGAAGAGGTTGTAGAAAAAATGGTTTTAAAAGTAAAAAAAAAAACAACCTCAGTCATATTACCACCCCCACCAAGCCACGCCCACAGAACCGTTAGTAACAAAGTTTACATTTCACCACTGAGGAAAACTCTTCATTATACTTTTGTGGGTGCAAACTGGAATCTTCAGCAAATTTCTTGGTTTTCCTTCTGTTTTCTGTAGATCAACCAATTCAGTATGTGTGTTCTGACTTTGAAGATGGAATTGCGAAATTGACTATTCAAGATGCTTTACCAGAAGATGATGGAGTATATACTTGTCTGGCAGAAAATGCTGCTGGAAAAGCTTCCTGCTGTGCTCAGGTTACTGTTAAAGGTAATTATGAAGATAAATGCCCAGCTGATCTATCCTTTGAGGACTGAACTGAAAACTTTAATTACTTTATTTTCTCTTCGTTGATGATTTTTTTTTACTGTGCCTTTTATTCAGCAGAGATACCATCAGTGGTCATTGATTAACTGATCTTGTTGTATCTTTGACAAATATATCTTCTTATGTCTTAATCTACTTATCCACTAAGAGGCATGTTTGAGTTTGTAAGGAGTTTTATGCATCTCGCTGCTTTTAAAAACCCCTGCCCGTGTGTTTGACCTTTACTTAATAGCATGATATCTTTCAATCGCTTTGGAAGAACATTAATGAGTTACGGTTTAGTAAATTATGGTAAAGTGCAGTTGTCTCCAATTCAAATTATTTCCTTCTGTACTACTATTCTGGTTCCAATGTTGATTAATTCTATAGCAAAGTTTGATGTCCATCAGTTATTTTGGAACTGTAAATTCCCAAATTTCTGGTCAGCTTTTGACAATGTTGGCAAGGGATTTTGAAAGCTGTAACTCCAACATATACAAGTCTGTCTGTTGAAGAAGTCTATTCTGCATAGATAAATTAGAATAGAGAAGAGGTAGAGATAAGAATGACAATTTGAGGAACCATGAATTGCCTCCAGGTGAGAAGACTGAACTAATGAGCCCCTTCATTATTCCACTTTTAAAATTCCTATATTCTGTGGGCTGACACAGTAAGTTTTTAATTTCACATTTATCTTAATCTTCAAGCAGTCTTCCATCCAGATTCAGTCTAGGCAGAAATCTAATTAGCTTCAACAGTTTTGCAAAGTAACATACTCAAACTATTTTAATTATGATTCCAAGTATCCATTGCTGTTTTGAATGAATCTACATTCCCTACATAGCTCCAGTGAAGAAACAGAACAATACGGTGGACCAGGGGTCTATTTTAGCAAAATAAAAGCGAGTTATAGTATTGTGTTTAAAGACATTGTGTTGTGTATAGCACCATCTTTGCAAATCCTCTGTATTACTAATCTCAATCTGCAGTGCTCAAAACACAAAATTGTTAGAAAATGTCATTAGACACTCACTGCTATTTGTCTGTAGAGAATACAAAATTTCATTTCTTTGCTGTACTACTTCAAGCTACTAAAGATTCCAGGATATGGGTGTCAAACTCAATTGCGTCACATGACATATCACATTGTTTTTGCCTTCGCGGAGCTGGGGTGGGCATGGCCTGTGCATGATGCATCCAGCCTGCGGGCTGCCAGTTTGACAGGCCTGTTCTAGAACAACAAAAATACCTTCAACCCTCCAGTCTACACACTACCTATTTAACTGGTGCAAACTAGCATGGATAAACAATTCAATGTCCTCTAGAAATTTTGGATTAAAACTTGCATCAACCCCTTTCATCAGTCATGCTTGCTGGGGCTGACAGGAATTAAAATCTAACAGTTCTGGATTTTCTAGGTTGTGTTCTCCAAACAAATAGATTATGATGAAGCAAATAACTTGAAGAAGGTTACCTGGCACTAAATGGCTTTAAAGTGAACCCACACACAACATTTCTTCAGAAATCCTTTGGAGCTTTTCCCTTAAAAATACATTATTGAAGAAAACAAGAAATATCGAACCCAACGAAGAGATTTTCACATTAACAGTCTTGTAAAAAGATTATTGTATATAAGCAGCTTGTACAGCAAATGGAAAATTACATTTTTAAAAACAGGGACAAGTGTGTCTTTATAAATTCCACTGGATTATGTGATCAGATTTGAAAACCGAAAGCATATTACCAGCCCAAAAGAAGATGTTCTGTCAACTGGATATAGAAATATCTTGAACGTAGAGCATTCCCCGTTGCTGATTTGCTACTCCTGAGAATAAAATCCTCCCTACATTACATGTCTGCTAAGCTTGTCTTCTAGAGAAGAAGAAGGTGCTGTTGAGGAAAATAGATTCTTGGGGAGAGAAGTGAAGCCTCTTTTGAATCAAGAGGCTGTTCTCCTGCAAGATAGGGTTGCAGTTGAAGATTGTTCCCTGACCTCCAACTGCCATTCGATTTGAAGAGGTACCAGTAAAGTGCATCATATTTGTTGGAAGTACCAGCTGCAATCTTTTCTGTGCTGGTCAAATTTAGCAATAGCTGCATGCCGTCTTTATTACTGCAGTGCAATTTATGTGGGGTTAGACTTGAAAAATATCTGGAAAATGCCATTCGTGGAAAATGTCAGGCTGCTTAACTGGAGTACAGGGATCACGTGAAGCTTATTCTAAAAGACCTGTACTAGCTGATTAT
Organism: Ptyas mucosa; assembly: GCA_012654045.1. Taxonomy (NCBI): domain Eukaryota; kingdom Metazoa; phylum Chordata; class Lepidosauria; order Squamata; family Colubridae; genus Ptyas; species Ptyas mucosa. The sequence goes on along the minus strand of WNWU01000006.1, from coordinate 5,360,958 downwards.
TGACTCTTGGGCTCAATTTAAGGTGATGGCATTGACCTTTAACATTGTAAATAGTTTTAGGTCCTTATTATCAGAAGGATTGTCTCTTCCGCTAATCTTTCCATTACTTAGATTAGCAGGGGAGTCCCTTTTGAAGACCTCCCCCCTCAGGTTTTCGACTCTGTGGCTCCCCAGCTGTCAAGCTTAGTATCAGAGCTTGGCAGTAAATCTCCAGACTTCAGATATTTAAAACCTTATTCAGGAATGGGTAGAAGACTCTCAGGTATGGCACAACCAAATTAAATTCTCTGTTGTGGTCAAGAATTATGCCATATACATATAGATTTTTGCTCTTTGTAGGTGTAAAGAAATCCTGCTCAGGCAGGAAACCCTATACCATTTCAGACTATTGGTTGTCCAATCTCTTAAAAGTTTGGAGCACAGTGGCACAAGTCCTTCCACTGATTAATTGTTCTCACTGTCAGGAAATTTTTCCTTAGTTCTAGGTTGGTTCTCTCCTTGATTAGATTCTATCTATTGCTTCTGCCTTCAGGTGCTTTGGAGAATAGCTTGACTCCCTCTTCTTTGTGGCAGCCCCTTAAGTATTGGAACACTGCTATCATGTCATCCCTAATCCTTCTTTTCATTAAACTAGACATACCCAATTCCTGCAACCATTCTATTTCTGTTTTAGCTTTCAGTCCCTTAATCATCTGTTGCTCTTCTCTGCACTGTTTCTAAAGTCTCAGCTTCTTTTTTATATTGTGGCAAGCAAACTGGATGCAGTATTTCAAATGTGGTCTTACTAAGGCATTTTAAAGTGGTATTAACACTTCACATGATCCTGATTCTATCCTTCTGTTAATGCAGCCTAGGACTGTATTGGCTTTTTGGTAGCTGCAGCAATTTGGTAACTGCTGGCTCATATTTAAGGGATTGTCCACTAGGACTCCAAGATCCCTCTCGCAGTTACCATTATTGAGCCAGGTTATGTTGGGTTGTATTGTGTTCTATTTTATTTTGCTACATTTTACAGGTTAGACTTAATCTATTCCGGCAGCAGTTGTAGCATTTCCTTTATTAAGTAGATTGGGCTGAGAGCGAATGTCTGGCATCAAGTTCAGTAATCTTCCATGATTGAGAATGGATTTGAACTTGATCTCCTTGATCCTAATTCAATACCTTACTTACTGTACCACTTTGGCTCTCCATTTTATTTTTCACAGTGACCAATGGGGTTTTTCTGGACTTTTAAAGCCATCCATGTTAATGGCCATTATATATCTCTTGTGGTTATTAATTCCTAAGTCACCAATCATTTTTATTGTCCTTTTGTGCAATTTTATTTGTTCCACTATATTCCTCTTTAATTATATAAACATAAATCATTCTGCACAAATCAAACTGCAGATGTATCATAGATCTATATAAGAGCATAACAATTTTGGCATTTTTATTTTAATTATTCTAATGTTCCTTAGCATTGATTCTCCTTTTATGTTTTTACAGCTGCTACACAGAGTTGCCTTCTTCATTGGGCTATGCAGTAGGCTCTTAATGTCTTTTTCTAGGACGGTTGGTGAATAGCTCAGATCCCATCAGTGTATACATGAAATTATAGGTGTCCCAGTATGCATCTCTCTTCACTTTCTTAAATTCAGTCAGATTTGTCCCTGGATTCTCTAATCAGCCATTTTTAAAAATATTTTTCCGGAGTTTGTCACAATCCCCCCCACCCTTTTTTTTTTACCATCCAGAATCGTTTAGTATCATCTGCAAACTTTGAAACTCAGTCTAAGTCAAGATCATTTATGAACAACTTAAAAAGCACCAGCCCCAACACAGATGCCTGAGGTCCTTCACTTCTTACATCTGTCCATTGAGAAAATATCCCAATTATTTCTATTTTATCTTTCTTTTTTGTTTTGTTTTTTAGTCAATTAGTAGTCCAAAAGGCAACTTTTTTTTATCCCATGTCTCCTAAATTTACTCAAAAGTGTTTGATAAGAAACTTTATTAGTATCAAACAGAAGTTTTATTTGCATCTCATGAATAACTGGATGATTAAATCCCGGGTGGAGATAGGGATTTCCCTATCTCCACCAGGACATTCACCAGTTTTTACTAATGTGAACATCCTATCGTTTGCAATTTTTTTTAAATTTTATTTATATGCCGCCCTTCTCTGGAGACTAAGGGTGGCTTACAATGCGTTAAGCAATAGCCTTCATACTTTTGTATATTTTATACAAAGTCAGCTTATTGCCCCCACAACCGGGTCCTCATTTTACCCACCTTAGAAAAGATGGAAGGCTGAGTCAACCTTGAGCCTGGTGAGAATTGAACTCGCAGTAATTGCAGGCAGCTGGATGTTAAATGCTGCCTTAGTAGGAGGCATTAGTCTCCTACGCCACTCAGGCTCCTATTTTGCTTATAGTGCTTTGATTAATCTGCTCGTTTAATTATTTGGTGAAAAGACAAGCAGCTGATAGTGTATACTGTACTTAGGCTTCCCTTCTCTCTCAAAAAGAGACTCTGGGAGGTGTACAATAAAACATCAAAATATAAAAGTATATAAATATCAAAATGTTAGAGTTAAAATTTAGAAAATTTTCCTCATGACAGAAATTTAATATCTTTAACTTAGACTATGGATAATTCATGTAGGCTCCTTAGCATTAAATGTTTTTGTTAGATAGTCATAGTTCTCATAATCTTCTTATAGCAGCCATTCATTGATCAGTAGGCTACCAGATTAGAGTCATCTAAAATCTTTTTAGAACAGCTGCTCTGAACAGGTTATCTCAAAGCAGAGATGCTGGCTGCAAAATACAGTTTGGGGGTCCCAGGTAGGATTCTCTTCCAATTAGTATAAAAGGGAATATGTTGATTTGTTGTGGCTAATTATTTATTTATAAAATTTGTTTGCTACCCATCTTGTATCCAATAACTCTGGGTGGCTTTATTTGTTGTGGTTATATAGTTATAAAACCATAAACATATCTCTTTAAAGATAGCAATCATGCTAAAGCAAAGGTGATAGTTACATAGTAATTATTGGTTGGTAACTTTAAGCCTAACTCTGCTTGATACATAAACTTGAAGGAGATGGGTAAGTCGTTTTGTCTAATTTATTAATTTATTTTTGAAAAACATAACATTTCAACAGTCATGTATTATTTCATAACTTGATTTTAGAAGGTCTGCTTTATACAGATCAATTTGGTCCTACCCATTAATTACAGTATGTAAATTGTTTTAATAAAACCAAAATTAACAGTAACCCAAGGCTGTAACATCTATAAACATAGAAATGTAACCATAGCAACTCTGTTTTATTGCAATGTTTAATCAATTTGTATCTAAACTTTGAGGATGCTCAAGACAGGATAAATATTACTTTTGATGATTTAAAAAGTGGCTACATCAAATCACCATTGATTTTTGCAGATACTTCTCTGTTTTTAGAAACTGTGTAAACTATTGATTTTCTGAAAGGGTTTAATTTTTTTTTAAATTAAGTATGTCTGCTTCTTTAGGTTTGTATGACTAAGGAATATAGAGGCAGGCTATACATCCAATATGAAAGCCATTATAATTTGACATTCTACAGATATGTTGGAGTGAGACTCTTAGAATTATCAAGCAGCATAATCAAAATTGCTGTCATAGCAATTTTGCTGTACTATGGAACAAAATTACAGTATCTTTATGTTATGGTTCATCTAATTGCTCAGTCAATATTTATTAGGAGTTTTAGAACAAACTCTGCACCATTTACAAATCACAGTAAGTTTTCAAGACTTTTGGAGGGCAGACTAGTTATAGATATAGGTACAGATAAATAAAAACTATAGCCTTTCAGTATTACTTTTCTTTAGATGCTCCTTGAAATTGAAATTTTCCACTTCAAAATGCAGTGTGTTCTTCACATGATTCTTGCACATTATTTACAGTATTTCTAAGCCATAGCTGAATATCCTTAGCAGCAGATGCTACTCAGTCCACATGTTAAGGAAGAGTGATGAAGTTGCCTTGAATACCATTGCACTAGAATGCACAAGACACTGTGATTAAGTGATGTTCATTTAATGCTCTCGATGCCCCCAAAACCCAAAATGGAGCCCTCAGGAATTTTCCCTCCTAAAGTATATGACTGTTTAGGATTGCTGTTCACTCTATATGTTCTTAAAATATATTTCTAACATATCAGTACATATATTTAAAGCTGTGTTACACATTTGTATTTGCCCTGAACATTTTTTCCTGGTCATTAAAGTATCTTACAGTAGGGAAGTCTTTTCTATCTAAAAAAGTAATTATGTTCCTGTCATGTGCCAATTGATATGATCCTTTTCTGGAATATTATGGCATTGTCTTGAACGTTTAATTTATGGGGTGTTTCATCCATTTCCAACAGTGTGTATTTTTACCATATTCATATTATCCACTAATGCTTTACCTCCTTTTTGAATTTTCAATATCATTTTCTTTTTTTTTCCTTTCTCAATTTATGTCATTCATTTCCCCAGTTTATTTGCAAACTAAAAGTTCTTCTGTTTCAAATATTTAATTTTGTCTTTATATCTATTAGCATAGATAACTATCGTTATAGAAGTTTTATCTGATATATAATAGTTGTATCAGTCAATGACTTTTGTAAATCTTTTTCTTTTTTAAAAAAAATTCATCCAAAATGGTCTGCATTTTTTCTTGACGCTTCTCTTTTTAATTCTTGATTATGTTGGATTAAAATAACCTCTCATAAAAGCTTTACTGGCATCCCAAATGGTCTTTAAGTTTGTTCCTTTATCTACAGTTGTCCATCACCAAGTCTTTCTGTAATAAGCCTTCATTTACTCTCCATCTAAAATTTTTAAATTTTCTCTTAGGCATCAAATTGATAGGCTTGTGATCAGAAGAAGCCTTAGGTAGAATCTCCATCTTAGAGATCTTATTTGCACGTTTCTTAGAAATCCATATCATATCAATTCTTTAAATGGATCTATGTATTTTTGAAAAATAAATATATTCCCTAGAAGTACCATACCTCTGTTTCCAAGTGTCCACCAAGAACAGATTGTCCATCATATGTTAATTTTTTTTTTTGGGTAATTTGCCTTAGTTAAATTTTAATTTCTTTATCTGAAGTTCAGTAAAACTGTGGAGTAACTACTTCATTCCAACCCCCCATCATGCACCAGTACTCATATGAAAACATAGTCAATGCAAGTCATTAATGCAATAAACAATTATTATCAACCTTGGAATGTAATAACATCTTATATTAACCTTCTCCATATTGCAGTTAAGAAAAAAAACCTGCAGAATATTGGTTGTGTTTAAGGAGATGGAATTGTTGCTGGATAGCATGTTTTGTATCATTAAATATTTATCACCAAGTCTCGAAAGTACTTCAGTCGAAAGAAAAGCTGCTTTATTTATGTCTAAATAGAGTTGTTGCAACTGACATGACCATATCTGGGATTAATTGCATTTCTCTTGATTTAAGCCAATGGGATGACAAGAGTGGATTGCCCAATTATTTAGATAAGCAATGTATTTATTTCTTGCTAGACTGAAAAAGTTATCTCACAGCCATTATGACTGGGTTATATTTAGGGATCATCTTGTGTATATACAAAATTGCTGAGAAGGTTTGCTTTCTCTCAGTCTCATCCTTTTGTCCAATTCCAGACATAGCAAAAGTAGATGCTTTCCCTGATGGGAAACTCCAGGCTGAGCTATGAAGAAATAGGAAATGAAAGAAAACAAGTTCATGAATGTTATGTTGATTGTAATACGACTTACACATATCACACCTTTTTAATTTCAAGCTGTGTTTGTGGGATTTCAGTTTTAAAAACACTTTTTGTAGCAAAAAACAGAAACCAAATGACTTTGCATTTTGCTTTCCTGTTAAGCAGCTTGTTTCTTCCCTTTGAATTAACAGCATCAAAGCATAAGTAAGGGTGGGGGGATGTCTAGATGTAGACCAGAATGGAGCTGAACTCTAATGTGGAACATTTTATTTGAAAGCTGCTGGTTGAGTGATTTGGCTTCATGAATATTTGTATGTCTACTTCTCTGCACGCTTAGCAAACTAGCACTTTGAGAGTTAAGTGTTTTTCTGCAGCTCAGTTGATTTATGAGACTGGGAGCCAACACAATATTTTAATCACCATAAATGGTCAGTATTGCTGAGCATGTGTGTCTGCAAAGGATTCAGGCTAGGCGTTATTTGGCTGCCTTATTCTAAAGCTCTGGCAAACAGGCTCCTTTGGCCAATTTAAATCTCTTTTCCTGAAACTAAACATTAGGGATTATGATTCCCTGTTGTACTAAATTTGGATTTAGTTTATTTTTTTTAGAATTTACTGATTAGAAAATAAAGCCGCTATTTGATTAGTTTTAAATTTGTGAGTTTTCTATTATAAAAGGAGAAAAGGTCTTGACTTCATTTTCTGAAGTGATAACCAATCATTTGATGGACAAGCAAATAGGTAACACAGTCGGCTTAGATACTAGAACCAATACAAGAAAAATGTGTAGAAAGTTGTGAATAAGTATTAAGAAATGAATGCACCCCCCCCCCTTCCTTTCCCCTTTAATATGTGCAGAGGTTTCTACAAAAATGTCCAAAAAAGTAGCCAGTTTCTCAGGCTTCCAGTGCCTGCTTAAAGTTTTGAGAACAGAAGGACTTATGACAGCAATATTCATAGGAAATTTTCAAAGACTAAGAATAGAAATTTGGCCATTCTTGGGCACAACAGGGAATTCCTCAAATCTAAAAAAAAGCTGAGAATTTTTCTCTGTCTATTCTTAGAAATCATTCCACATTTATACTATGTTATATGTTTATCCATAAAAAAAGAGTGTGGGGAAGGAGATCTATCTACATATTGTATATAGCAGTTTCTCCTCTCCTTTGGCCCTCTCCCCCATGCTTTAAACTTGGAGGCACTTAACGTGGCCATGTGAGAAATGAATGAGAGGTTACTTTTAAGAACTACCCATGTAAGATGTGCTGGAAGTTGAAACGGGGTGGGGAATAAAAGCAAATGTGAACCAAATCATGGGACTTTGAGATATTAACTCTTTGATGACATGCAATGTTAAGAACAGTAGAAGTCCACTGATCGGCTAAGAGATGCTAGCAGCAATTATTGGTGGCTTCCGCTGTTTGTATTGCTGAATGAATCAGACTGCTGGCCAGTCAGATACTAATTTGAGTTCTTGAAGTATATTGTTAAGCAAGTGAAGAAACATTAGGAAGGTACTTTAATGCATTCCCATTTTAGTACATCAGTCCCCAGAAAGAGGAATGTTAGAATCTTGAAATTGGCACGTGAATTAATATCCTTTCAATTTCCTGATAGTTTTGGCTGTGATCATGGGAAACTGTCATATGGGCAGAAGAAAGTAAAGCAGAGCAGAGGGCATTTTCTACATTCTGAAAAAAGTATTTCTCTGGAAGAAGCACTTGAACCTAAATCTCTGGGGAGCTGACTCAAGGAGCATTGTATGCCACTCACAGTCGGGATGCTAATAAAAGCTGGCCCTTTTCATTCATGAACAAGCTGCTGTATTAAGTAAGAAGGAGTGCTGTGGGAAAGTTGTTTGTGAACTTTATGTGTAATAAAAATGCTTTTTATGATTTAGAAGTTTCCTTTTCCATTTCTAACTATTCAAACTAAGCATGGCCATTTTTAGATTAGTAATTGGAGAAGCTGCTTCTTGTTTTCTCATTGGAATCTACATCCTGTGTCATTATAACTTCCCAAGGTTGAAGTGCAAAGTATTAAAACCGAAAGGAAGAGACACACATATAAATGGGGCAAGGGGGAGCGGGCGTATTTGATAACATGTTGTAAGATGACAGATACAACTTTTTAAAAAAGAATTAGGATTAATCTTTCCTGTTCTCTTGTTAAAACTGTATTCTATTAATGTTGCTCCTTTAATTTACTCAAAAGTAAATTATACTGAGTTCAAAAGCAAAATATACAGATTTCAGTGTCAGTTCTCAGTGACTACTGATGAGTTATTACTGAATAACTCACTGATTCTTGAGCAATGGGTTTTGGAATAAAGATTGTGTCATTGTCTTGGCACATTTATAATTGCCTTGCTCATTTCAGTGTGTTAAGAATATATAGAATAGCCACTGACCAAAAGAGGAGATTTAATGACAACATTCATCAATTCTTTGATGAGAAGAATTTCTCCTCAAAGAACAGGATGAAAATATTTATTTAATATATTTAAGTAATAACGGAAGTTATTAATTAAAATCTCTTTCAATATACCGTATATACTCAAATATAAGCCGAGTTTTTCAGCCCGTTTTTCAGGCTGAAAAACGCCCCCTCGGCTTATATTCGGGTCACGAAAAAAATGACTTTTTCCCTGCAACTGGCTCCCAAGGCTTGCTAGGGGCATGAGGGGGGTGCCTAGCAAGACTCTCTGCAGCCCCCTGGAAGCAAAAACGGGCTGGGGGGGCTTAAAGGGAGGAAGAAACAAAGAAATCCTCACGTTTAGGGAGATCCCATGTGCACTGAGCTTGAGTTGAGAGCTGATTGTAATTGGCTGCTAGCTAGCCTTCTTGTAATTGGCTGCTAGCTAGTGGGTTCTCCCAGCTTGGCTGCCTCAGGAATTCTGGGAGTTGAAGTCCACAGGTTGTAAAAGGGCCACATTTGCCCAGCCCTGGTATCTCTTAACAGGCTTCAACTTGCCTGAAATTAGATCAAGCCAGTGACTGGGTGGGCGTGGCTAGCTGGTCATGTGATATATGTGTCTAGGGACTACTCAGAGGGCTGAAAAAAGTCATTTCTGATAGGTCCTCACACTTCTGACTGGTCCTCACACTTATGATCATCCTCACATTTATGCCCGTGCAGCATTTTTAAAACCATGTCACTCATTTCACAATTGCTTCTCTTCACCATGGTGACAAGATAGGGCAAAAACGTAAAATGTGAGGATAGTCGTAAGTTCGAGGACTGGTCACAAGTGCAAGGACCAGTCAAAAATAACTTTTTCAGCCCTCTGAGTAGTCCATATGCACAAAAGGACTACCCTGAGGGCTGAAAAAAGTGATTTCTGACAGGTCCTCTCACTTTTGACCAGTCTTTTTTTATTTTGAAATTTACCAGTAGCCGCTGCATTTCCCACCCCCGGCTTATACTCGAGTCAGTGAGTTTTCCCAGTTTTGGGGGGTAAAATTGGGGAGGTCGACTTATATTCGGGTCGGCTTATACTCGAGTATATACGGTAAATTTGAAAGGAGTCATGTCTGTTATTAGCCACAGCAGAAGTTAAAATGTCTGGTATCTTAAAAAAAATCAACATTTATTTATTAATGGATCGTTGGATTTATTTATTAAAAAATAATTATATTGCCACCCAATTCACTCAATTATATTGCCACTCAATTCCAAGCAACTTCTAAAAATAAAACCCCAATACAAAAGGACCCAGTTTGTGGGGGCAATAAGCTGACTTTGTAAAATATACAAAAGTATGAAGGCTATTGCTTAGCGCATTGTAAGTCACCCTGAGTCTTCGGAGAAGGGCGGCATATCAATCAAATAAAAAAACCAACCCCCCCCCCCAAAAAAACCCTACTCCCCTTTTATAAAGGTTTTTTCTCAACTGGATGGATAAAGAGAAAAGAAATATTCTCAGATTCATATTTGACATTCCCATACACCAAGGGAGATAGATATAAATATATAAAAGCACAATTGAATACTGTTCATTTATATGTCCATAGAATATTTAAAGCTTTTAAAAAATGTATGGCAAGCTTCATTGCTTAAGTGTCCTTATGTGCTCATGAAATAAATGTAAAGTACTCATAATTTTTCTTCCTGAACATTACATAAAGATTATAACCAATTAGTTCTATTAATAGTTTGTGGATGTTGAGAGCCATAGTTTCTAAGGTAGAGATGGCAGTTATGTCAACAATACTAATCATCTAGCTTCAAAGCTAAGTAGTACAGGGCAAAAAAACTTCACTAAACAATAGGAGGGCTAAGAGAAAGAATTATTGGAATTAAATTATAGTGTATATAAAAAGAGAATTGTACCTTCATTTTGACAAAAGACAACGAATTGTTTAAGTGTCTTCTTGTAGTATGCAAGTAAAAAATTCTTAGCTAGACATGCCATACTTGGCTGAGTCTGGGCCAAGAGCCCAGTTAAGCCATACTGACTAAAGCATCGAGGAAATTCTAGGAAGACATACCAGTCAGCCTAACATGCAATATGTGTGCCAGTTTTAAATACTAGCTAAATAAGTGTTAAATGAGAATAATATGCCATGAAATAATTACATGGATGTTTTTATTTGCGTGAAGTTATATTCTGGAATTTGTAGGTCAGGTTATTCCTTCTGCTGAATTCTCCTGCTGCTGAAAATATGAGGAGAAAAACCAGCTTGTCAAACTGTTTCCTTTCACTAAAATGGAAAGCTCCCAATTTCAGTCTACACAAGAATCAGATCAATCGTTGTACCCTAAAAATAGATGAGATTAAAACAGGTCTTGGGCCTTAAGTGGACATAAGGCTTATTTGCAAGTTGGAGATATTATTTGCCCCCCGAATTCATTACCATGATAATAGGAGTGCTTTGGAGGCCCAGAAGAGATGCTGATAACCTGCATGTGGTTCTAAGGCTACACCCTTTCCATCCTGATCTAAAGTCTATTTGGCTGCCTGAAGATGATTTTCACAAACTAGGTGGGATTTAATCCACCAATTGCAACTATCATGAATTGGGTTTTTCATAACAATAAAATAGCTATCTTTCTTAAGTTCTCTTAACAGCATATTATTTTTCCATGTAAATATAGTATAAGCTACATTACATAGTATGAAAACTATATTCTCTTTCTAAAATACTTGCTCCTTTGCGCTTTATGATTCCCAGCCTCCCATTCCCTCCCCACTCCAATGTTCATTGTCTTTATTATTTTTTTATACTTTTTTTTCTTTTTACAACCCTTTAATTCCTTTATTTGGGGTGGAGTCATGATGACTGAATGGAGCTGAGCATTTTACTGGCCAGGTGCCCTTTCTGATGCCTACGCAGAGTTTGCACCAGATATTTTCTCTTTGCGCCTTGCTAAAGAAACATCTGCCACTCCCTAGGACTGAACTCTCAACCTTCCGAGTGGGAGGTGAGCATCTTCACCTCTAGGCCACCACGATGCTCTTATTATTTCCTATTCTAATAGGTGCAAAAAAATCTATCTCAATCTCCTGGACATCTTTTTTCAATACACTTTCAAACTAATTGCCATTAGTTACATCTCCTGCGCGAGCTGCACTGGCTCCCGGTGGTCTTCCGAGTGCGCTTCAAGGTTTTGGTTATCACCTTTAGAGTGCTCCATGGCTTAGGACCTGGTTATCTACGGGACCGCCTGCTACCACCAATAGCCTCCCGCCGGCCAGTACGCTCCCATAGAGAGGGGCTCCTCCGGGTGCCGTCGGCCAAACAATGTCAACTGGTGGCCCCCCAGGGGGAGAGCCTTCTCTGTGGGGGCACCTACGATCTGGAACGAGCTCCCACCGGAGATAGGGACAATCCCGGATCTGCACACCTTCCGTCGCACACTTAAGATTTTTCTATTTCATCAAGCCGGCCTGGCCTAAATCTTTTCCCCTGTTAAATGTAAATTTTAATTTGTTTTAAATTATTGGGTATTTTAAATTTGTCTCAGCCAAATTATTTAATTCATTTTTATTCTATCTTAAATTTTTGTATGTATGTGTTTTTTATTCTGTGGCTGTTCACCGCCCTGAGTCCTTCGGGAGAAGGGCGGTATATAAATTTAATAAAAACAAAACAAAACAAACATTTGAGCCAAATAGCATCCTTTAGGCAAGAATAATTGTTCTCATTATTTATACAAACTTTCGAGGGGAAAAAAATGAATGGCAAAGATCTTTTAAAAAATTTCTCAACAGAGTGATCCAAAATTAGGATGTGATGTAATATTATTTTTTACTTCTATCTTTAGCAAAGATGTGTAAATAATAAAGTTGGCGTTATGTGTTCTATAACTACTTCAGAAGTTTTTGCGTTAACTAAATTAAAATACTTGATTAATAATAATAATCTGTAAATGTAGAGTTATACTTGTTTGTGTAGATTTCTGATGAGTAGCGTTGAGTCTTTCTACACTGGAAATGGTGCTATCCAATTAAGTTGTGTTCTGATAAGAGTAATTTAATCTTTCTACAAGAGTTTCTTATGGGAAACCATTGTATCCCTTATTTAAGCAGAAAAGAGGAGCAGAATTAAACTAGAAAGTGCACATCCAGTTGCAGCCAATAAAACCTTTCCTCCAGTCCTCCTGAAAGGCCTAAGTGATCTCAAGGTAATGGATGGAAGCCAAGTGATTATGACAGTAGAAGTTTCAGGTAAATATTTGTGTTTTCTAGCGGGCTACTTGGGAAAAAGGCAATATAGAAATAGAACTATGTAAGAAAAAACGAACTGTTCAGAATTTAACAAGGGTATTATTCTGTTTTGCAATCAAGCAGGTTTTTTGCCTTTGGTTCATATTTATTCCCTTTTTTTCTTTTTTTAACTTTTTATCATTAGGGATAATTAGGGATAAGTCCTTCGGGAGTAGAGCGGTATATAAATGAAAATAATAATAATAATAATAATAATAATACAACAACAACAACAACAATTATTATTATTATTATTATTATTATTTTAAACCCATAGAGTTTAAGGTAAATAGATGGCACCACTGCCATTGTAGAATAAAGAAGTGCTTGAAAGGAAGTTAAAAGCAATCCATGTCTAAAAAGCTAGAATGTTTTCATGCAACTTTAAAATGATGGCCTTCTTTTTATGGAATATGCTTATGTTAACTTTAATATGTTAATTATATTACATGTATTTGTACATTTCTTTGGGCTTTGTGGTAGCTTGGCCAGACCCTGTTTGGGTTACGCCTTAAAACTAGTACAAACAAATAAATAGAACCTTTTATCTTCTAGATCTATGGAAGAGTGAGAAATGATTTGTAAAAACTCAGTTTTTCTACTAAATAATAGGATTATATGGGGTAGAAAACAATAAAACACACAATGAGAAAAGTGCCCAAGAGCACATGTGAAGAAACTATTATTTCTACTTTCACAAAAGACATTTTTTTAGAAGATTAGAGAAAAGGATGGGGGAAGACAGTTCCACTAATTCTGGGACATAATATGTATGTTTGAACACATATTTTGCTTTTAATAGGAAGCCATAAAATAATAGTTGATCAGACATAGGTGCATTAATGTGACTAAAGCCAAATAATTGGTCTCTGTGTGCATGCATGTACAGTATGTTCAGATAAGAATTCACTAACATACATGTTCTATATTATATCCCTGTATTTTACTCAGAATAGAGCTTTTTTAATATTGTTATGGCAGCAGGAAGTTCATGTGAGTTTCTTGTTTTGCCTTATCTTATAGTTGCAGTTGGCCTAATAGAATAGTTCATAGACTTCCCCTGCTGCCTTTGTTTTATCTCAAAGACTTCTGTTTTGTTTTGTGGCTCAGCTAATCCACCTCCTGAAATAATTTGGCTTCACAATGGTAAAGAAATCCAGGAAACAGAGGATTTTCACTTTGAGAAGAAAGGCAATGTGTATCGCCTCTGTATCCAAGAGGTATTTCCTGAGGACACAGGAGAATACACCTGTGAGGCCTGGAATGACTTGGGAGGAATTCATACTGAAGCAACCCTGACTGTACAAGGTAAATTTTTTATGTCTATATGCCGACAGGTATGCCCATGCGTGTGTACACACACACACGCACACACGCACACACTGCATTGTTTAACAGCTGCACAGGAAAGTATTCAAAAAGTTGAGAACCTCTTTGTCTCTCTGAAACTCCATAGTTTCCCTTTATATACAATTTTAATGGATATTTGGCTCTTCTTTCATTTTGCTTCATTAGGAAGGATGTACTCTAATTTTCATAACCAGAAAAGAAAGTATTAAATGAAAGTACATAGATTTCTAAAAGGTTGCAATGTGTTTCTGTAGAAGGTAGAAGCATAGGGATGTGACTATTTGACTGAATAGCTAGTTCAGAAACTTGGTTATGAATACAACATTTTACGTTCAAGTTACAATTAATATATTTCTATCTACCGTTTTCTTATTTATGGGTGAAACAATGGTGTGTGTGTGTTTGTGTATAATTATAAGCAGTTACATTTATTAGCTCAAGCACCTGATGGAATGGAATATTTAAAGATAGAAAATATGTCTATTAATTACCAAAATAGCAATAATATACTGCCATGTGCTTAATGACCTAATTTGGACATTTCATGTGTTTAGAAAACTACAGGCCATGAAATAATAGCTTTGAGTAATCTAAACAAGCAAAGAGGGAAGAAGCCCATATGTTGCATGCATGGACACAGACATAGCGTCTGTCAGCAATTCCAGAAACCAAATATGTCTTTTCCCAGAATTGCACTGTAGCAGTTCTGGGAAAAGTTGCTGCTGCCGCTGCTTTGACCGGTTACCAAAAGATGCTGTACAGGTGACCTGATCTGAAGTCTATTCATGGTGTAGCACTTTGAAAAAGAGCCTTAAGGTTACAATAGCTAAGCCCATGGTACTAAAGCTAAAGAAAGTGCAGCCAGCCATCGTGAGTATAGTGAATGATGGTAGTGCATTTTTGTGAAGAGAGTGAAGCAAAACGCATAGTGAAAGCAATTGTTATTTAGCCAAAATGAGACACCCAGCTGCATGAATATGCTTGTGGGAATATGGAAAGGGTAAAGGTATGCACAAATGCTTTATTCGAGCATGCATCCATGTATATTATGTATTAGGGCAGGGATGGGAAACTTCCATTGAACTATTTTATTCAAGGCCCAAATTCTTTTAAGGAATACTCTACCATGGCTTGCATGCATGGGAGTGGAGGTCCAAAGCAAAGTGAATGAAGCCACTCCCTTTGCTCTTTTCCCACTCTCCCTCTTTCTTTCTTTCTCAGTTTCTTTACTTCTGGCTACCCCGTCCCCTTGCAGTGAATATTGATGGAGTAATAAATAATAATGAAACAGTGAAGATAGTTTATAGAACATACCCCAAGATTCACAGTAGATGAGAAGGAGTTAATAATTAAACTCTTGCTATATAAACATTTTTATATGCACTTAAATATTTCGGTGTGCAGCTGATCAGGGCCAATAGAGAGATTTTGGCAATCAGAATATCTGCAGACGAGTTAACGATTAAATATTTTGTGTAAAGGTTCAGAGCTTGTTAATGACATTGTACACTGTTTTCCCCTCACCTATTATCCTTAGATATGATAGACAAATCTATCTTCAGATTTGTCTTCAAATCTGGTAGTCTTCAGCCCATACAGGTATAGAATTCTAATCCAGTGCATCTGGAGGGCACTAGCTTAAAGAAAGCTACTTCAGGGTTTTGGAAAACTTGCATTCTTTTGGATTTATTTATTACTAAGGCTGTAAAAATAGCAAAATGAACAGCTACAAAGATAACTGAAGACCCAGATGTCTCCTCCTGAGATTGTTCTATACAAGGGAATAACACTCAGTTAAGATTCCTTGCTGTCTTCACTCTAGAGTATGTGAAGCAATCTCAATTTTATTTAATAATATAGTATTGTAAATTTCACATCAGAATTTTAGGATGCCAGGTACTGATTTTTTTTTTGGACATTTCAAACCTTCATTTTCCAATTTTTCATTTGTCTAGGTATTTAAAACAACCATGGACTATATTTATCTTTCTTCAGTTTATTTACTTAAACATTCTCTCCAGTCCACAGCAGATCAGTTTTTGGTTTTTTTAAAGAAGTACACAAAGTACCATCTGGATTGTTGCTTTTTGTTTTAATGATTTCAGATTTTTTGGAAGCAAAAGAAACATGGAGATCCTCCGGGAAACTTTTTATAAAGTCAAACACATTTGAAATGACTGAGCTACTATCTCTTTACCCTAGAGAAAATAATGTGTTCACTTGCCTTTTTTTTCCCCTCAAAATCTTTCCTTCTGTATTTATAGATCACCTTGTTTGTTTGATTTTTTCCTCTTTTCTTTGAACCGATTGCAATCACATTAGACATGCTGTTGCTGTAGCTATTATGGAAACTTTTGTTACAGCAAACACTTAACTATTCAGATGGAAATTATCTGAAGTATTGTTAGCTTCCCCCAGAGAAGGGATGGATGAATATGTACATAACATGCAAGTTTTCTGCATGTTGTACAAAGTGACATATGATAAAGTCTGAATTTAAACTTTTCGTATTCTGAAGAGTGACCTGCTAACTCATGATGAAAAAAAAAGTGAAAGAAAACTTAAAATGAAGTGACATGATCCCTTGCTGCATATTTCAAAACATAGCATTTTGTAAGTGTCACAAATGGCTGCTATGGTAGGCATGGACATTGAGGAAAGTATCTGGGGATATATGCTGATTACTTCTGCTATGTAGAGAATTGCCAAAGATTACTCCTTCTGCTACTACACTAGCCAGAATATTGTGAAGAGGTTCTCAATTCGGAATATGCATCCAAAGCAAAATATCCATAAAATGGTTTGTCGAAAGCTAAATGAAATTCAGCACAAGCGATTCCACCAGTGCTATTAGATTTTCTCCCTGCCTGTCTTAACATTTTTTCTTTGCGTTGCAGAACCTCAGGATGGTATTCAGCCATGGTTTATTAGCAAACCACAGTCGGTGAGAGCAGTAGTGGGGCAGAACGTCATTATTTCTTGTGCCATTGCTGGAGATCCATTCCCCACAGTTCATTGGTTCAAAGATGGAGAGGAATTAACGACAGAAGCAGGCTATGAATTCCTACAAAATGAAGATATCTTTACCTTGATTATAAGGAATATTGAACCTAGTCATGCTGGCCAATATGAAATACAACTCAGGTATGTCAAGGGAAGTATATATTTATAGGAGGAGGAGCTCATTCAGTCGTCTAAACATGAATGATAAGGCATTTTATTTCTGTTGGTCTTTGCTTTCAAGCAAGTGTGTTCATTATATATTGCCTATGGGTTCCTAGGATACCAGTGCCTACATTAGTTGCCATATGGATTTCATATTAAACTATTGAAACAGTCAATATTCTCTTCACTACAAGCAGTTGCTCTCCTGGCCTATTCTTAGCTTCTTTATTAATTTCCTTACCTCTAATAATTTTTTTAACATTCAATCTGCAATTCACATGTGATCCTATGTGTTTATTTATTCTTCCTTTTCTCATAAAGCAGTCAATTAGGCAGCACTCAGGAGAATCAAAGGCTTGCATTAAAATGGATGCTTTCAGTGATAGATGAAACTCAAATCTTGAAGGAAACAGGCACACCTACAGGATTCTAGAGCGAAGGTCCCACAACCAAGAAATCCTTCTCTCGGGAGAATGCTTCGAAACATTGTCCATTGGAGGCAATAGTGATACATAAAATACCATATTTGAACAAAACTTTGCATGGTAGAAGTATGGTTAACCTGTTATGGATGAACATAATTTTTCAGAAAAAAAATATTTTTTGAATGTTTTGGTTATTTTACATTTTTGCTAGAACAGCTTTGGTATTTCTACCATGGGAACAGTGGGATTCAGAATTCGAACTGCAAAAAGTCTGGACCAGCCAAAAGTTGTACATGGGTAGTCTGTTTGCTACCCCCTCACCCACTGGCTGGAGATCTGCAAAGTAACCTTAATTCTCGCTTACCTAGAACTTGGAGGTGTTGAAACTAAAAGGAATGGGAACACAGAAATGCCTTACCAAGCCTTGGCAGATAGCCAGGAATATTAGTCAATGTTCTCCTTCTTCCCCAGTATTTAAAAGGTTCCACCCCCCATCTCCCACCAGCTGGTGGCACACATAAAAACTGTTTAATCTGATTGATTAAAACAATTCTTTTTAATCTATAGAACAAGCATTAGTGAAAGAGAAACAAAAGAGGGATTGAGAGAGAGGGAGAGGGGGAGAGAGAGAGAGAGAGAGTGGGTGTCTTCCCTGGCTACTCTTATTTGCATCTGAAATGGACATTCTCAGTAGCATTCGGAACAAAAGAGTAGCCAGGAGTCATAATTCATGCATATATCCTTGCTCAGCAAAATCTCTTTTGTTTTCAGGCTTAAAGCACTAAAGGCTAAAACTGTTAACATGTCAAATCAACTAGTTAAAACTGGCTTTTATAACCATACTGTGGATCACAGCCTGGACTGAGTTAATACATATTTAAGCTAAACAGCCAACCAGTAGAGAGTCTTTTTATATTCTTAAGTGCACTTTGAAGTCTCCATAAACAAAAAGGACATGAGAGAATGTAGGGGGCAGAATGGGCAGAGAACAAATAAAGACTGACACCAAACTTAAAAAAACAAAACAAAAACAAGAGCCAGAATTACTCTTTGCTTTTCAATTGCACTCAAAGTCAAAAACTGCAAAATGAGTCGACCAGGTTGAATAAGCCATTAATGTAGACATTTTGAAAAGCAGTCAGTCAAATTCTGTTGATGATGGCTTGCTGAGTTTAGCTGCTCATGTATGCTGCTCACTCTTTTGTCCTGTTTTATGGAGCCTGCAGGGTGCCTTTGAGGATGAAGATATTTCATACTGCATATAAAAACTAACAGTGTGCCATATTTGGATCTGTAGATCTGACATAAGTACTCTTGCTGCATCTTTTGGCTTCTTAATGAAACTGATGTTTTTCCTGGCTTCCATTGTGGGCTACCTTGAGTCAGGAAATATAGAATTGATTAAGAAAGCAGTGAAAGAAATCCCCTCATTCTGACCACTGTCCCATCAGTGCACATTGTAAGAGAGGAAAGAATGGTACATGCTCAGTTGGACCAAATGTTTGAAGGGATATGGATGTAAAGTTAGGACCTGCTGCTCTTAGCAGTTCTGACACATCTTCCTACATCACTGAAAGTTAAGTTAATGAGCTGAAGAGTTTGGAAATCTAAACTCTTTGGAGATTACCAGATAAGATCTGGCAATCAGAGAAAATCAGATACAAATGGTGGCAGAATTCCAATCCTCCACCATATTGAATGGCTGATCTTCTAAAATCATTAATTGCATGATTGCACTTGTCAAGTTTCATGCATCCTGCTATATTTGTACAATCAATCTGATCCCCCCCCCAGTGTAATTTCCTACATCAGTATAATCACTCATGTATTGGATGAGATGAGCTGCAATTCACAAAACTCCATGCCTTTTAATAAAAGATATTATCAGAATACTGATTTTGTTGCCACCAGAGAGTAACATGGTGGCTCTCTGTATCCTCTCATCATAACGGTTAAAACCAAATGAAACATCTAACTCGCTGCCATCCAGAACAATGGTGTTATGAAAAGAAGATGTCTCCATTCAGGTTGCTTCCAGAGCGAAACATCTGAAAAATATGTTGAAGTCCAATGTGGTCCCCTATGAAATTAGCTCACCTGTGCCAGCTAAGAGTTTGGATCCCCAAACTCTTCAGCTCATTGACCCCTTCTTGAAGTTTTAGATTGTTCATCAACACACCCATCAAAAAAAAAATATTGTATGAAAATATTTTAATAAATGCTACTTTAATAGTATTACGACTAATAATAATAATACCAGAGATACCAAAGTGGCCTACAAGAAAGATCAAATGATTATACATAAAGTACATTATAGGAATTCAATGCTTAGAGTCACTTGGATTTATACAAGTCCAAAAAGGGTTGGAGCTGAAAGAAAGTAGGATCTAAGAATATCTTCAATATTTACTTTATTGGGGGGCAATGGTGTTGTGGTTAAGACATCAGGCTAAAAATCAGACCACCATAAATTCTAGCACTGCCTTAGGCACAAAGTCTGTTGGGTGGCCTTGGACCAGTTTCTTTCTCTCAGTCATAGGAAGAAGGCAATGGCAAACGACTTTTGAAAAACCTTGCCAAGAAAGGGATTTGTGAATGAACAGGGGGAAAAAGCAACCTAGGACAGTTTGTTATCTCATCTGCCAAATATATAACAATGCATTCTGTTAATTAGACTTCCACTCAGGAATTTTGTACTTACAAAGAGCCTTTTCAAGCATTTATAATGTTACATTGCAATTATCTGTAGAGTTTTAATTTAGATCCTTTTAAAAATTACACTTTCAAAATATGAAATGTTTTAACTAACTTTTAAAAATCCTTTCAACCAAGACTAATCAGCTACAAAACTGTATTCTCTGGCATGGTCTTAAAAATATAATTGCACATCTTTTTACTGATATCATTACATACTATTTAATGCACTTATGTATTCCCTTATTTGGGTAACAATTTTTATTTTGTTTAATCTACATGGCTGTTTTGGCCTGGGATACTTTAAACAAAAGGTTTCATAGGCTACCTTTTTTATTTGATTAGCAAAATGTTCAGATGGGGGGCGGGTGGTGTGTCACATTTTTTTCCACCTCTGAATGGAACTTTGTTAAAAGTGTTCCACTATATTTGGAAGGCTTTACTCCAGGATAAGGGTGCCTGTTTTTGCAGCCTTCAGAGTAATCTTTAAATTTTACTATTCACAGTTATGTGTTCTCTTTATTGAAGTTAATATTCAAATAATCCATCCAAAATTATTTAGCTATACATGCTTAGCTATGGACACCCTTTGAATGGTGTGGGAGCAGGAATGGATTTCCAGAGGAAAAATTGCAGACTACAGGAACCAGGAGCACTACTTAGTTGGCACTGAGGACACAGATAAACCTCCAAGTGTTTCAAAGACCCTCTAAAAGGCTGTAAATGACCAGCTGTCTGCAAGGAATATAAATCCTTCCATTCCCCCCACTATCCTCTCAGAGCTGAAGAAGCTTCTTGGGTGAGAAGTGAAACATCTTCAAAAGAAAAAACAAGAAAATCCAGTTGCCTCCTGAAAAAACACCTTTGGGACAGCCATGACCTGGATGACTGAGAATCTCTACAGACTTTTAGCACTGTGTTTTATTTTGACAAGATTGTTGAAGTACAGCAAGCCTGAAATCAGAACAGGCATTTCTCTTAAACAATTTTAAAAAGCACTTTTTGATCTAGCTTTGGGATAGCAAAATCTTGAAAATCCATCTGATATAATGTCTACCTCTTCTTCGTGGTGGTTAGAGAAAGCCCTTTTTCATAAAATGGCAAGCTGTTTAGGATGTGGTAGCAATGTTTACACAATCTGAGTTATGTTCCCCCTCCCCCCTTTTTTTACATCTCTTGGGGAGATGAACCATTTGAAGATGTATCTGCTATGAAGCGTAACACGGTCCTGGGGGCGGGTGGGAAGAGGGGAAAGTATTTTAATGACTTTAATGGGAGTCATTTTCTGCAGGCATCTCTGGCATTCCTCTGCAAAAGGAAGAATAAGGGCTCAGCACCATATATGGTGACACTTTTATTATTATTTTTTTAAATATAAATATGCACAGGCTGAAACAGTCCATGGGGGTTGATTATACTGTTTGATGGGGGAGGGAAAAGAAGGAGCAGGGAAAGGAGACCCTGCTTTTAATGTCTCGGTGCAAGGAAAGTTAAAAGCTTGGTCTTGTATAAACAAAGACTGAGACAAGGATTGGAAAGCGTGTAGTTGTTGCAAAGCGACATTTTTCCTTCCAAACCCCCCTTCGGATACCTTTCTTCAAGTTACTTGTTTAGGAGTATATTCTCTTCTGATTTCCACCTGTGGCTTTATTTTGAGGAGAAAAGATTGGGGTGGGTAGGATGAGAAATAATGTTTCTTTCTAGCCAATGATGAAATAGCTATCTACTACTGTGATGCTTGGCTGGGGAACAAAAAAAAATCATCATAGTGAAGGATTGATCACTTCTGTGTACTATCTAACAGAAAGCAACCTTTTTTAAAAATTTTGCTGAGTCTCAGTTTGTTGTACTTTTTCAGAAACCCTGTCGGAGAATGCAACTGTCAGGTATCTTTGACGCTGGGAGAAAGTTCATTTTCCACAGAAGGAATGCAAAAAAAGTGAGTACAGTTCCCAGGGACTTATGTGGGTGGGTTTTATTTTTTGCTCGGCTAATTCTCTTTCCTTGTAGACTTGGGTTGGCTGCTGTTCAATCTAATCCCCAAATGTGACCCAACAAGCTGTTTTTATCATACAGCTGACAATGTGGAGCACTTTTTAAAAAATTTAGTTCCCTTATATGGTTCCTGAAGTCATCATTGATGCAATAAACTATTCCTCTAATCAGCCTTCCCTTCTATAAACATATTTTGTCCTTTCTCTGAGGGGGTGATTCCTGAATTCATTAAACCAGCTCTTTGCTCCCCCTCTTTCTCTTTTCCCGCCCCTTCCTCTCTCCCTCTCAAACCCTTCTCTGCTTACAGTGGGAGGCAGAAAGTACGACAAGAGGCTGATTGTGGAGAGGATGCACTGACATTCAGAAACATCAGTGGCTCCTTCAGGAGGAATACTGGGGAAGGCCAGCAAGTTGAGGAAGAGCAGGAAATTGTCCGTGGAGTGCTTAAAAGACGAGTAGAAACCCGAGAGAGCACAGAGGAGAAGCTAAGGCAACAGGAGGCTGAGCAGATTGACTTCCGGGACATTTTGGCAAAGAAAGTTAACACCAAAAGTTTTTCTGAGGAGGAGTTGAAGGAAATCCCAGCCAAACAAATGGACTTCCGTGGTACCCTGCAACGGCAGGTCAAGCCGAAAACCTTTTCAGAGGAAGAAAGGAAGGTCCATGCTCCACAACAGGTAGACTTTCGTGGAGTATTGGCAAAAAAGAGCACTCCTAAACCTTCCTTACCAGACAAGGCAGCAGGTTCAAAGCCAAGTGCCCCAGATTTTAGATCTGTGCTTGCTGCGAAGAAAAAAACACCAACTGAGAACGGTGGCCCTGGGACTCAAGTCCAGAATGTGAATGCCAACTCTGAAGTGCAGAAATCTAGTACCAGCAATAAAGTGCCAGACATCAGCATCGCCTCTAAAAATCCTGTGACATCCAAGAAGTTGGACACTGTCAATGCTACTTCTAAACTACCACAGACCAGCACCGTTTCAGAGTCCCAGGATACCAGCTCTAGATATAAAATACAGAATGCTAGCACCAAGAATGAAAACCAAGTTACTAACTCCAGCTCTGAAAAGTCACATGTTAAATCAAGGGAGAAAGAGAATAAGAATGACAGTAATTGCAAAGGTGACTGCCCACCAAAAGTAGATGGACGGATAACTGAAGATAAAGGAAAAGATAACAAAATAGAGCCTGAGGGAATAGCACCATCCTTTACTGAAAAGCTTCAGGATACCAAAGTAGTAGAAGGTGAAAAACTGGTCTTGCAATGTCAGGTTTCCTCAGATCCACCTGCTACTATCATCTGGACTCTGGATGGCAAAGTCATCAAATCATCAAAGTTTATTGTTCTCTCCCGAGAAGGTAAATTGATGTAAACAGCAAGGCAACCCCACTGCATGCTGCTGGTTACAACCTACTTTGATTTCGTTATGTTTAACTATAATATTTCACTTTAATTTTGTTTACTTCTGTCCCTTTAATTGATTCAAAATTTGCCAGTATTTCTTCTGCAAGGAGCAAAGAATAGTCTTTTTAAAATGTTTCCTGCAACTTCAGAAACATCAGGCACATTTTTATTACAACAGTATCTTTAAATTCAGGTTTATGTTTTATATAAACATAACCTTCAGATGAGGAACTCCTTCATAGCAATTGGATCCTTTCATTTTCAGTATCTAAATCCTGGCATAATTACCATTTTAAATGAAAAATTTGCCATTGTGCTGAAATTGAAACAGCAATAACTAATAGCTTTGGGATTTACATTGTTTAAACATGTTCTTCAGTCCAGAATTATCTGAGACAAAATATAGGAAAATTAATTCCCAATTTGCTCAAGTTAAATATTAATCCACACTGATATTATTTGATAATTTAGCTTCTACTACTCTACAAGGATATTAGAATTCAATAATACCAATACTTAAACAATGAGCATATGCTAATTTCATCAAACCTAAAGATTAAATTATAAACTTTATTATAATATAAAGTTATCTAACCACAGAAGTCAGAACATTCTTTGCCAAATATTAGACCAACCTTTACTTGGTCTAATAGGAAACCTTAAGATGTAAAATAATTCTAGTTGTATTTTTTTCCTTGTCTTCTCTGTTTAACTTTTTTATTTAAGTATATCTTACTCTTTTTTTGGCCTTTACATAACATGATCAACTGAAAAAAAATAGTGTAAAGGCTGTGTATATATCGGGGGGGGGGGGGGGAGAAATGACTGTGTATTGCCTCAAAAGGCATTGGAGCACCCAGAAGAGATTTAATACCCTGAAATACTTGAAGTGATAAGCCATGAACTAATGACAGGAATTTTTTATATAAGGTTTATCTTAATATCTTACTTGAATTCTGCAATCCATATTTAAAATTGTCACTCACTACTGATATTGTCAGCTTGTGGCAAATAAAGATATAAGGGATAAATTGTAATCATCACTTTGCTATTATTTTAACAAAAATCAAAAGTAAATATTTGCTTTTGAAGATAGCTTTTTCTTCCCAGGAGCCTGTTGCACTACATTTGTTGCTGAGTCGTAACACTTTTGTCATCCCTCAACATTAGGTATGCTGGCTGCTGGGAATTATACTTCAATATCATTGAACAATCACAGATTCCCCGTATTAGCCACAGTTCCAGCTTTATGATTAGGGTAATTTTTGGAAAAAAATAAGATCAAAAGGGGATGGTTCCTTTTTCCATGGGTCTCTGTCCTCCCAGTACCATCATAGTTAGCTGGTTGTCAGAGAAGTTGTAGTCAGATGAGTAGCACTGGCTACTCATCCTCCTGAGTACCATTCTTAGTGATACTCATGGGCCCATCCATTCTGTACCAACAGCACAGTGAACAAGCACATAGGCAGAAATCTTGAAAAGGAGAAGAAATGGAGCTACAGACAAATCAGAGGTGGGGCCTTTAAAGGGTATGAATCTTCAAGACTACTTAGACCACCGTGTTGACTTCAACATTTCATGATTAAATAAGCCATGGGTTAGAGCAGGGTATGAATTAGATATGAGGTTTGACGTGACGAAAGCAGTTACTGATATTACAGCAAACAATTTTCTCATTACTGAACTTGTACCTGTTTCTGTCAGTTAACAGGAGGCAGAGATTCTATCTAAAGGGATATATAGCAATAAGCTAGTTCTCATCCATCTATGCATAGTTTGATGATGACAAATCTCTAAAAATATCAATTCACATAAAGTTCAATAGTTATTTGGGAGAATTGTGATGTTAATGGAGTTCTTAACTGTAATCATATTTTATTTTATTTTTATTTTAATAAATCTGTGTATTCAGTTGACCTAGTTTTCACATAAATGTGAAATCTAGGATTTGCTACTTCACACTGCAGTGTTGTGTATCATAGGATGGCATGCTGCTCTATAAAAACATTTTTCCTTGTAGATATTAGAAATGAGCCTAATTACATTTCTGACATTGTCCTTGGCGCTCTTATTTTTATGCTCCCAAAGTTGTCTTCAAGTCAATCTTGATTCCTAGCAATGGAAGAGGACTAGAATTCATAGTCTCCTGCTTTCTATCTTGGTGCCTTTAACAACTACTGTACCCCCAATTGGCCCTCCCTTGGGTTATTCTATTATATAAGTGAGGCCAAAGAGTTAGGGAGGACTAGGCCTTGGGCTTTCTTTAGGCAGCTCTGTACCGATACTGCTTCATTCACTGTGTGCACCAAATTACCTAGCTATGATAGCTAGGTAATCATAGCTATATAGCTAGGTAATCATAGCTATGATAATGGGCTATGATATTTCTAGGCTATCTTTCAAGGAACTTTTGAATATATTACAAAAACCGCTGCAGAGAAGGTGATAGAAATCATGGATTCCAATCTTTCTAAAATTAAAATGCAGATACCGCAGAATTCAGAAGAGTCCAGTCAAAGAGGGTGGAGTAAATTTTCTCCTGGTTTGCAACTGATTGCACTGCTTGAAGGCTTCAATGATTGAAAGCCAATCTATTGCCTAGAGTAGGCAGTCAGTGAATTGCATCTGATGGCAGTGGGATTTGAGATACTGCCATTCCTGAAAACTGATATGGAAATAAATAAATGTTAATGATTGCTATTTCTTTTGTGTTGTTGTGCCCTGCATTTCAGAGGCATTGTTTATGACATACATAAAAATATACCGTGAACAGATTTGTCTAACTTGAATTTTCATACTGGTTTACAACAGCTTAGTTTTGAAAATCCTGATTTGTTAGTCCTAAAAGCTTGACATTCTTTAAAAATAAATAAACACTTAAAATGGTGGCTAAATTAATTTTCTATAACTAAATTTTTACATGTATCCTTTACCTGTTCTTGCATAGGTACTTTGAGTAATCAATTAATTTTACAGTTAACATTAATTTTAATTCCTATGAAGAACAGAGAATGTACCCAATGAAAGATATAATCTCACACTCCTAAACTTTCAGCTGATCAATTACCATTACTATTAATAGCAATTTCAATTTGTTTTCATTAAAACATTGTTTCCTAACATTATAAACGAAGAAAATTCTCTTGTTCAAATTTCTGAAGAATTTCTCATCTGCTAATCTGATTTCAATAAAATATCAGTACATATCTCTAAAGAAAGAGATCCTGATTTATTTTTCTCTATATATTATTATCATTACTATCTTAATCCCTCAATTTAATAAGTCCCTTAATGAAAAGGAACTTTTAAATATTTTGAATTTATAGTGTAGGGAGAGCAAATAGGATCCAGATCAATTATTTCTCGAATAATAATTCAATTTAGAGCCATTCCTCTGGTTTTTAAGTATGCAGCGGTTGTCATAATTTTGTATATTTGATGCAGTCTATGTAACACCGTTGTCTACTGTTTGAGCTATGTTATTCTTAGAAACCATAAATTTGCTTAGGTTGAATTGGGATTCACTTCATGCAATAGCTACACTAGAAAAAAGCAGTATAATATTTATTTGACCAAGCTAGGAAGTCATAATTCTTTCACTGGTTTTATCTATTTACTTACCATATGCATGTGTGGATACTTAAAAGGCAATAACTGAGTTCATTTTAAAAACTATATTAATCCCTTAATTTATATCCTTGTCCTCACTCTATTTTTTTTTCTTGTCTTAAGAGTTATTTATTTGGCTCTGCTACTCTAGTTTTTGCTCTGTTACAGATCAGAGTACAAAAAGTATTAGTTTCTACTTAGATGACCTTTGTAGTTTAAATAAATACTGTGCCCAAAGCAAGAATATAATGCAGTAACTTTAAGGCATCACTCATAGAATAAGGAATCCTGATTAAATGCAGAGGGGTAAAGATATAATTCTACAATTTTTACCCAATTCTTTATGATCTAAAAATATAAGGAAAATGGAATGAAATGGTGAGGGAGGAATGGATGGTAATTTCATGAACTACATATTGGTAGGAAATTTCTGATTCTGAGCATTGATCCAGCCAGTTCTCTACTGATTAACAATGGCTCTCCAAGATAGGACTGCTTCCCAGTTCCTATAAAGAGTTGTCAGAATTTGAATCTGGTACAGTAATGGAAATAAACCAAAATCCACTATTTCCATCCCACCACTTATTTGGTATAGGAGAAGAAGACTACTATAGGTAGTCCTCAATTTATAACCACAGTTGGGACTGGAAATCCAATCGTAAGTCATTGCAATCGCAAATCAAGACACCCACATAATCAGATTCATTTTTTTCAACATTTTTGCTGCAATTGTTAAGTGAATGGTTATTAAACAAAACATTTTTCAGAATGGGTGTTTTTGTTTTGTTTTGTTCTGCCAAAAATCAGCAAAAAAGAGCACAAGCCAGTTTCCAAGTGCTTGAAATGCGATCACATGACTGCAGGGGAGGGACAAAACATTTTAAGATGGACAGAAGTGCTTTATGGGCTGTAAAGTACCTGCTTTGAGGCCATTGTAACTCCAAATATAAAACAACCAGTCATATGTTGAGGATTTCCTATAGACTCAAAGTTATATAACTATTCTTTCAATCTGTCTGTAGCAACTCTCGATAAGCTTTTTTATTGAATCTTGCCCTCAACTATTGAAAAGTCTGGTGCAGTAGGGAGAGGATGAATTAATGCTACTTGGAGCTAACTTACCTTAATGGAATTAATTTCTACAAAGCTCTTTTTGAATTGCCAATGTGTTATCCATAGCAGAAAGAGAATAATGAGAATTAAGCTTCAGGCCTACTGTTTGTTGTAACATTATCACACACTAGCTTTCATTTTTAATTTTATTGCTTTCCAGGGCTGTAATTAGTCCAATTTTACATAACAGTTTGATTAGACAGTCTTGTAGATTTTTTTTAAAAAAAACCTGTTGTTTAAAACAATATTGGTAAAACATCAGATAGTAATTTTCTTACTGTGCTTGTACTCTTAAGAGTAGGTATGGATAGATGATGTTAATAGTAATTAATTAAAATTATCTGTAAATATAGTATCCTGTATGGTTATGTAATTCTACCATCATGTTTGGCAGCCTTCCTATCTCACATAACAAACCTCTCACTCATACACACACATAGAGTTCCCCTCCTATCTTCCAGCAGTAGAAAGCATGGTAGAAATGAATTAAATTAACAAGTGTCTATGGAGATTCTCAGATCCAGGTCATGGTTGTCCCAAAGGTGCTATTTTTTTTTTTTAGTTCAGTTGCCTCTTGGAGGGGGGGGGAAGGCACCTTAAAGTAACATGGTAGCTACACTAAAAGAAGATCTAAACAGTTAAGTGGGGGAGCAGAACTAGTTAGAGATGAAAACTAAGGAAGACATAACTTAGTAGGGAAGGAGAGAAAAAAGAGCAAGTTTAGATGTCACAAAATGAGTTTTTTTTAAAATTTATTTATATGCCGCCCTTCTCCGGAGACTCAGGGCGGCTTACAATGCGTTAAGCAATAGCCTTCATACTTTTGTATATTTATACAAAGTCAGCTTATTGCCCCCATAAACCGGGTCCTCATTTTACCCACCTTAGAAAGGATGGAAAGCTGAGTCAACCTTGAGCCTGGTGAGAATTGAACTCGCAGTAATTGCAGGCAGCTGGATGTTAAATGCTGCCTTAATAGGAGGCATTAGCCTGCTACGCCACTCAGGAGTTAAATTTATCTGACAAATACTTCTTCTCAATGACCAATATTCAAAGAGATGCCTACTTTTCAGTACTGTAGCCATGACTACAGTCGTTCGAAGTTGTCTGCCCGGTTCTTCCATCAACCTATTCTATTCTTATCAGTCACGTTCATTATCATCAACCATGGTAGCCTTCTGAGAGACAATTGCAAGGGGTTAAAAACAGTGCTGTGTTGCAGAAGCTTCTAGTGTTTCCGGAGGGGGAAGATTAAACCCTTTGGTATTTCGTTATGGGTCCTGCAATGCATGGTCCTTCTCCTCCTTCAGTTTAACATACACAAAGCCACTGAGAAAGGTCTTTGGATGAGATATCACCAATGTTGTTTCTTATCCTTGCGGAGGTACAGTGAAAATCTTGGTGCCTGAAAGCTGCTAAGGTCCAGGTGGGGGAAATAGACTTTGGCTCAATCCAAGCAAGGTGGATTGCCTGTGGATTTGAAGCTAACGGATTCTGGTTATAGCCTCAGTTTTGTTGTGCTCCCCTAGACAGAGTTGACTTGCGATCTCTTGGACTCATACTTCCTGTGGGAGGCCTTGTCCAAAAGCTTTTTGCACAATTACATGGCCAGTTGCAGCTATTTATGTAACAGGAAGTTTTGCCTGATAGTTACTCATGCTCATCTCTGGATTATTGCAATTTGTACTGCATGGAGATGCTCTTGACCGCCATTCAGAAACTGCAACTAGTCCAGTGTGCAAAAGTCATATTGTTATTGGTGTGCATTGACTGCCAGGTAGCTTCTGGGTTCAATTCAAGGATCTGACTGTCTTCTTTACAGCCCTCCATTAAGGCGTGGATACTTCTGAGGCTGCCTCCTCTAAGTAGAATGTTCTTGTCTAGTGAGATCTGCCATTCGAGGAATGCCATCCTCACTTTTGAGCTTTCTCAAAGGTGTCCCTGTCTCATCTGGAATAATCTCCCTGCAATATTCAAACTGTCCCTTTATTAAGTTGTCAAATAACTGAAAAATGCAGCTCTTCTGGAGGGCATTTGGGGAAAAAATACCTGAAGTGTAGGAAGTAGTTACAGGTATTAGTCATTTTTTGTTCCTAGTTATTATTACTATTTTTAAACTTACTCCTGTATTCAAGATTACATAAGACCCTCAGGCAGGGGTGAAATCCAGCAGGTTCTGACAGGTTCTGGAGAACCGGTAGAGGAAATTTTGAGCAGTTCAGAGAACCGGTAGCGGAAATTTTGAGTAGTGCGGAGAACCAGCAACTACCACCACCCAGAGTGGGGTGGGAATGGAGATTTTGCAATATCCTTCCCCCAGGAGTGAGGAGGGAATGGGGATTTTGCAGTATCCTTCCCCTGGAGTAGGGTGGGAATGGAGATTTTGCAGTATCCTTCCCCTGCCATGCCCACCAAGCCACACCTACAGAACCGGTAGTAAAAAAATTTGGATTTCACCACTGCCCTCAGGGTTTTCAGATTGGAGTGACAAATAGAATAGAGAAGGTTAAAAAAAGAAATGCTATTGTGCTCCTTTGGTTTGGGCTTGTTAATTTAATTTTTAGTTGGGAGAATTTACATGTTGAGTAAATTACAGCATTTCTGGAATATAGACTACAAAATATGAAGTAGCCCTATCCATTTCCCCTGTTTAGAGGACGCTTTATGGAAATGCCATGAATTCTGCTTTGCCAATTAATTCAGAAGCCTAAAATGGATTGTAAAAGAGAGCAAATCTTCGTCTATAAAAAAAAAAGATATTCCATTAACTAAATAAGATATTCAATTTATAGCAGGGCCCATACTACTTATCCACATTATTTGATCTAATTCCAATAATAATGCTAATTTCTTCAAGAAAAATTATAAGTCGAAGGTTCTGCTATCAATTTTCATATGCCAGTCTTTCCTTAACCAGATTTCTTCTCTACATAATTGTTCTAGCAATCAGTAACTGCAGAATGATTGCTGGGGGAAATGAATTAGAATTATATTTTCTATTCTTCCATGATTATTCAACTTTTCTGAGAGTGTCTGCCCATTCTAGCAAATTGATAGGCTAGTAGGCATACTCCAGTCCCTTTCCTGAAATGTTCCCATTGAGAGGGACCTCAGAAGTGTGTCTTTTTGTGTGTGGCTGCCTCTACCTTACGGAATATCCTCCCCCTGGTGATCTGGCAGGCCTTCCCCTCCTAATTTTCCAGAAGCTCATCAAGGCTTAGCTTTTTACCCAGGAAAAAGGCAGGGATACAGAGAGAGTGTTTTGGATTGGCTGTTGGGGCATCTCAAGGGAATGACTAAGGTTTGGACTGTATATTATGGTTTTATTTGTGTATTATGTTTTTTATAGCTTGGGATTTTTATTGTCATGAGCCACCCAAAGTTGTGCTTTAAGATGTGCTAAAGAAATAAAAATAAATTATTCATACCATTTGGTAAATTTAAAGATTATCTGAGAGAAGTTTCTTATTCAAAAATGATCTGGAAATATTCCTGCATTGCCTTGCTTTTTTGAGGAGGGAAAATAATCCCAGTATCAGTGGGGGCTTGCAGTAGTGGGTTGCCCCTGGTTCGCACCGGTTTTATAGAACCGGTAATAAAATCCCAGTATCAGTGGGAGGCTCCGCCCACCAACCCCGACGTCACTAAAACGCTTCTGCGCATGTGCACAGGCGAACTGATAGTGGCGGTGGCGGGAGGCTCCACCCCCACCCCTGGCCCAGATGTTATCAAAAACACTCTGCGCATGCAGATTTGAAACCCATTACTGCCCAGTATGTATATGTTCCAGTACAATATTTGTATTTCTAATACTGATAGCCTCTAACAGAACCACACAAAAGTTTTATGTGTGAACTTTGTGTTCTGTATGCTTATATATTCTGTACACCCATTTTCTCTAAAACCATATACAAGAGATGGCCAGTAGCTTTAAAAATAGCATGTAGAATTTTGTTCTGCATTTCTGCATCAATTTTACCCTAGCACATACTGTAAAAGAGCAAATGAATCCTAATAGTAAGATTTTTTTTTACACATTTGGAAACTCAGAATTATTTTAGAAACACTGGATGTCACATGTAATGATGAATTGCTAATTCACAGGATCTTGCTTGCATTGCCAGATGCTTTCTTAGTGGGAGTTAGGGTAGCTCTGGTTCCTGACCAGCTGGGACCATAATTTTCTAAATTCTTTGATGTTTCTAGCTTTACTGAACAGATGTTTCTGTCCTTCATCTGAAGTATTTTAGAATTAGCAAAAAAAAAAAAAGCATAAGAGTTTCTTTCAAGTTCCTCCCCATAATCTGTGGGCAAGTAGATCTGGGAATAGTCCTTGTGGAAAAAGAGATATCTCAGCTGATTCCAATGTTGTAGCAGAAATCAGTATGCAGAACAAGTATAAGCTACACTTCTACAAAGATTATCAAAGTATAATTTGGAGAATAGGGAACTGTCTCTCAGTGCATCAATAATGTGCAAAATGAGGTTGCTCATTTGCTGCTCTTTTTTCCTTAGTTTTATCATCTTGCCCAGTCTTTTGTAACAAGTAGAACTCTGATGCTTTATCCACTGCAAACACCATCAAAAGTCAAGAAAGAAATGGCAGAAGGAACATTTGACTTTTAAAAACTTATCCATATTTAGGGTCTAGACCTGGAACCTTACTTGTGAAAAATATTGTTCTTTATTAATTCATGGAACAGTATACCGTGGGGGCCTTAATACATTAATGTGTTTTTGCAGAATACAAAATGGGTATTGTAAAACTGCTATATAACTGCATCAGATACTTACCTTAAGTAGGTGCTAAAATAAGGTACCATACTTCAACAGGAATGCATAATGTGAAAAGATATCTGAACTTAAATTCCCAACTTTAGTTATTATATGCCTCAGCTTTAATTGTTTTTCAGATTTCAGCATCCCAATAATTTTTTTTTAGATTCCTTGAGGTACATAGCAGGAGTTATTACAGCTGGAAGAGGGAACATGTTTTGCTGACCAGGATAGGAAAGTAAAACACAAGAGCTACCCTGTTTTGATGCTTTGCATATTTGTTTTGAGGACAACTGACTATCAAGCTGGCAAGAACTGGAAATCTTTTGCCAAGTTTGTACTATTTCAGTTAAACTAAACATCACCTTCAAATAAGTCCAGAACTCAAGAGTGTCTTAAAGAGAGTTTGAGCCTATAGCCTATGCTATAAAGTCTATGAAAGATTGGATCCTTCCCACAGCATTGGGAAACTTGTTCTGTTATAATCCTAGCTATAAACATTTTGACCATGTTGTGCCTAATGCACTGAAGTTGCTGCTTGAAAACATTGCAGTGCTCATTTCAGACATATAAATTTCATAATCCACTATTTGTTGGTCGACAGCTATATAAACAGATCAGGGAAGGGTAGATCAGCTTTTGCAGCAATGCTGTTGTTCTCTCTCCTGGGATTTTATTTTGTAAGGTGCCAAGAAATTCAGAATTCCAGCCTGGAGTCACCAGACAGAGTTTTCTCAGAACTATGAGAAAAGAATCTCATCTCTGGAGGTCAACAAAGGGCTTTTGTGGAGGAAATACCAAATGTTTCATTGAGAGACATATGGTCTCCCAGCCCAGGGAATGAAGCAATTGCCTAGGTCACAGACTTTTTGGAAAATGTTGTGTCCTTAGTAAACATAGCTAACTTTGCTTTTTGTTTGTACATTTACTTGAAGTACTTTAAGGAAAACACTTGTGCATGATTAAAGCCTGGAACATCAGATATTTTTAATTCTAAAGTGAACATCCTCTGTCCTGACTTTTGAAGAGAGAGAGAATTTGGTATTTTGTAATGTAGTGAGCAGTCAGAATTGACTTGGCTCTATTAATTTCTAAACTAGATTGAGTTGTGATGGTGGATTTATTTTTTACCCAAGTGTTGACATAATAACATGTTGTTCAAATGACTTTTTTCTAGAGTAGGGATGCAAAACATATGGTCCTTCAGATTTTCTTAACCTATAATTGCTAGCAACCCTAGGAACATAGTTGATGTTGAGGGATGCTCCCATAAATCTGAAGACTACTAGGTTTATGAACACTGGCGAAAACACAGTAGGATTTGTAAATTTTGATTTCCAAAATCAAAAGGGAGCAAAATCTATAGGAATAGTTTCATGGTCAACAGTCATGTTATTTGGAATTTCTGGGTGCTAAAATTCCAACCAGAGCAAAGGATATTGTTTGAATTGTTTATATCTTTCTGTGTTCTGGCTGAACATGTGTAGTTTTAAACCAAAGTTGTTTGACTTGAAATTGCACTGGAAAAGAAGAGATAAAGGGAGGCATTAAAGATTTTGAAGTCTTCATCATAGCACCATCTTTAATTTCTGAAAATCTGTTTCCGTGCAGTTTACGGTAGATACCACTGAATCAAAAGTAAGACCAACCTTTTGGCACACTCTTATGTTGGGAGCTATGGTTAGATTATGGTTTTGGTCTTATCAATACTTTGTTGAGTAGAGTTCATTTTAGTTTAGCTCATTACATGTCTGTGACTTGTTCCTTGCTTTCCCTTAGGCTCATTGTGCTCCCTGACCATTGACAAGGCCTTTCCTGAGGATGAGGGCCAGTACAAATGCATAGCTGAGAATACTGCAGGAAAATCAGAATGCATTTGCAGCGTCTTGGTGGAAGGTAAGTAAATTGACCCAAGACTTAGAACTGTTCTTAAGTGATACTATTCCAATTCTGTTTATGTCAAAATTCCAATTTCTTTCTATGTGATTCCCATTCCTAAAACTATGCAAAAAGGGAAGGGCATTTCTTTTTACTTTCTTCCTGGTCCATATGCCTTCCATAGTAATTCGGCTTTTGAATGGGACATTGAACGAGACAATCACGTGTCCATATTGTGCTTCAATTAAAATCCCTCCATGCTGCCAAAATTTTGTCAAATATGAATTTGCTTTAAAACCCTGTCAGTATTATTAATACAATTATGGAATACAACTATCAAGACTGTTTCTGTACCAAAGAAACAGCTATATTTGGAGCAGTTTAACCAAATGATGAGCTACTGCACCAAAGATAAGATTTAATAGTAACAAACTAATAGCACAGGTGAAGTGAAGAACAAACAAGTGAAATGTTTCTTGTTTTAGTGCTTTGTTGTTGAATTGGAACTGAGATAGAAATTTATCAATCAAGAAAATAATGAACAGAGCCTGTGCTTTTTTGTTGTTCTGGGCATTCCTGTTTCTTAGCTAGTTTTCATCCACCACTCTTAATGCAAAACCAGTTCAAGCTTAAATCAAAGCACATGTAACTTTTGTGGCAGCATAGATTATTTTCATTTTATTAAACTTTTTTCATTTTATTAAATTTGTGTACCGCCCTTCTCCTGGCAGGACTTATCCCTAAGACTTTTTATTTAGTCTGTATATTAATTTTATTTTATTTAAATCCTGCCTTTTGCCCAGTTTACTTAGAGCAATTTATATTATTGTGTTCCATAAAGTAGCTTGGAGATGACCTTGGAGAAGGA
The DNA here is from genome assembly GCA_012654045.1 of Ptyas mucosa. Classification (NCBI taxonomy): domain Eukaryota; kingdom Metazoa; phylum Chordata; class Lepidosauria; order Squamata; family Colubridae; genus Ptyas; species Ptyas mucosa. The sequence goes on along the minus strand of WNWU01000006.1, from coordinate 5,325,230 downwards.
ATTCATATAACCTCAACTTAGCCCAGATAAGCAAAAGGAGGTGGGGGAGGAAAACATTTAAGATTGCCTTGCTTTGATTCCCTTTAGTGTAAGTGGGAAGAGAGAGAATCTATGTCAGTTTTCAAGATTCTTTTATTATAACCTAAAACAATAAGAATTTCAGTAATTCATGTGATGTCTGTTTCCTGACCTGTTCTAGCTCAAAATGCTAGAATTCATCCTCTCTTTTGGGGTTTATTAGACTGAGTGTGTTTGGCGGTGGCTACTTTGTCAATTACAAAACTAATATTTGGACTCTTGATCCATCACAATATTGTTTGTATCAAATAGGACAATTTGGCCGGATTCAGATATCATGCTAAGTCATACACTGCTTATAAAGTAAAAGATATAACAAATTAACGTAAAGCTAAGTAAATCCCAATATGAAATCCTGTTCCAGATTTGCTGTTAGCAATTCATTCTTTTCAAATCTGATTGTTCCATATAATCATCATCATAATTAATAGTCCCTCATAGGCATTTCATTAATTAGCTATCTAATTAGTTTTTAAACCCATTATCACATCCAATGGCACTAGACTCTGTAGATCAGTTACGCATTTTAGATTTCCTCTTAATCTGTTCTGAATTCATTGACAGTCAGTGTCATTGGATGTTTTAGTTTTAGACTATTGGAAGAAGAAAAGCATTACACAAGTACAAGTGCTCCTCATTTAGCATCCACAGTTGGAACTAGCAACTTGGTCATTAAGTGAAGCAGTTGGTAAGTGAAATTGCGACTGCATTGAAACCCTAGTTCAGCTTTCCTTTGCTTTACAGACCTGTGAAGGTTGTAAATGCGATGATTGGTCAAGTTAGTCTTTCATCTTGGTCATACCTGCAAACTCTCATTATACAAAGCAGTCGCTAAACGAGGACTATCTGTAGATTTTTTGCTCCTGTAGTGGGATTTCATGTAGTTTTCCAGTTACAGGTTTCTGAAGTGCCTTGAGGGGTAAGTGAGGGAAAATTGTTGTGTCAGCAGAGATCATTCTGTGTGTAGAACAACACAACTGTAGTCACCAAGGTCCTCTAGCTATACATTCCACAGACATGCTGACTAATTTACAACAAATTGTGCAGATGACACTCAAGGCAGATATGAATCCCTGATTTTTTTAAAAACCAGTTGTTCCATTCATCACAATTGCTTTATTTCAGGTCCTGGCCTTCCTATCTTGCTCACTATTGGACAGCGAACAGCCATGTACTAAATTCCAAAGACATTGATAGAATGTCAGTTCTCAGTATCCAGTTATTAGTCACAGATATATTGGTTATCCCCATTGTTCCTTCTTTAGTGTCCCCAATTCATCTTTCTGTTCGCATGTAACTCTTAAGCCATTTGAGGATAATTTAAAGTGTTGGCAAATGGCATTAGATAAAAGCCTAGCTTTTGCAAGATACATTGCAAGATCCTCAGTGTCTTTATAAGGTTATGTTGCATCATTAGAACAAATTAGCTCTTGCAGTTGTTTAATGCAAATTTATTTTGAACATTAGTCACCTTTATTCACAATGAAATTAGAACAGTACCATGGTACTTCGCTCTTCAGTTTTCATTACTTTATTATTAGGTAGCCACTTACTATACAAAGAAGTAAAGATTCATATTTATAGGATACCATTGCAGCCAGTATAATGAGGTGCTGCTAATAATAAGAGTGTTTTGCTATCCTATTAAATTCTGCCAAATCCAATCCTTCCATAATATTTGAAATAGAAACTTGAGAGGTTAACAGTAGCTCATATCCAGAGTAATTATCATTTTTGTTTTAAATTTGGACTAAAATATCAATATTTTGTTACTGATTTTGTTTGTAAGTTGTACTGGAAATAAAGGCAGCTATTATTTTGCAAAGAGGCACTAAATTTTAAAATTACATTGTATCTTTTCCCCCCATGGAATTTCAAGTATCAGACATAGTGTTTCTAGTTAGCACTTACCAGACCTAGATCAGTTCATGTTCATCAAAATTATTGTAGCTGTGCCCTTGTTAGTAACTTGCTTGACCAGACCTATATATTAGATTAGTCATTTCCATCCAGTAGAATATTGTGTTGTGTTCTTTGCTTTGCTTTGCTTTGTTTTGTTTTAAATGCTTGAAATTGATTTTTATTTGCCACAGGTAAGCACACCAGTGACTATTTAGAGCAATCAAAGATGTAAGATTACCTCAAAAGACAGAAGACATTGTTTTGCTTGAATGTATCTTCTAGTAGGGATGCGATGGCTCAGTGGCTAAGACGCTGAGCTTGTCGATCGAAAGGTTGGCAGTTCAGCAGTTCGAATCCCAAGTGCCGCGTAACGGGGTGAGCTCCCGTTATTTCTCCCAGCTTCTGCCAACCTAACAGTTCGAAAGCACATAAAAAATGCAAGTAGAAAAATAGGGACCACCTTTGGTGGGAAGGTAACAGCATTCCGTGCGCCTTTGGCGTTTAGTCATGCCAGCCACATGACCACGGAGACGTCTTCGGACAGCACTGGCTCTTCGGCTTTGAAACGGAGATGAGCACTGCCCCCTAGATCAGGAACGACTAGCACATATATGCGAGGGGAATATCTCTAGCTTTTATCTTCTTTTTTTTATTAAAAAGTTTTAAAACATTTTTACAAATTTCCCCCCCTCTTCCCCCCACCCAATCCCTTCTCCCTCCCCCACCCCCACCTCGACTTCCCAGAGCAAAACAGGGTATAACATTTAACAAACATCATCAAACATAAACAAACTAACCATAAGCTCTTAACCCTCCTTCACCCTTTAACTCCCCTTACGTACCAAATACAATTATAAGAATATAAAAAGATTTCATCTAAATACTTCATTCATAAACTATCTGCAACTTTTTAGTCCCATATTTTTTTTGAATATAGTCAATCCATCTTCTCCATTCCAGTATATATCTTTCATTCAAGTGATCCTTCAAATATGCAGAGATTTTGGCCATCTCTGCCAAATTAGTTACTTTTAATGTCCATTCTTCAATAGTAGGTAAGTCTTCCTTTTTCCAATACTGCGCCACCAAAAGTCTGGCTGCAGTTATTAAGTTCAAAATCAAGTTAGTCCCTATAACCGTGCAGTCTGTAATTATACCCAATAAAAAAAACTGTGGAGTAAATTTTATCTTCTTTTTAAGAATATTTTGCAAAATCCACCATATCTTAATCCAGAATGCCTTAATTTTTCTACATGTCCACCATATATGGTAATACGTTGCATCATCACCTTTACATCTCCAACATGTAGGTTGTAAGTTTGGGTACATACAAGATAACTTTTTAGGATCTAAATGCCATCTATAAAACATCTTGTAAAAATTTTCTCTCGAATTTTGGGCTTGAGTAAATTTTACATTTCTAATCCATATTTTTTCCCATGTTTCCATCATTATTGGTTCCTCAATATTTTGTGCCCATTTTATCATACAATCCTTCACTAATTCCATTTCTGAATCTATTTCTATCAGTGCTTTATACAACCTTTTAATATGCATTGGATTTTGATCCCTAATTTGTTTTATCAAATTTTCCTCATTTTGTAAAATACCAATTTTCTGATCCTCCTTCCATCTAGTATACAACTGTCCGTACTGAAACCATGTTTGAATTATCCTTTCTGCCTTTAACTCCTCTATAGATTTTAACCGCAATATACCTCTTTCCATAATAAAAAGCTCTTTATAAGTAGTCACATCTTGTTTCTGTTCAATACTTATATTCTCTATCATATGTCTGGGTATTGCCCATATAGGTAACTTATTATTTAACTTATATTGATACTTTTTCCATACACGCAACAATGCATTCCTTAATATATGACTCTTAAAACTTTTGCCCACCTTTTTATCATATAATAAATATGCATGCCACCCATATAACAGGTCATATCCCTCAATATTCAATACTCTCTGTTCTGTTAAATTAATCCAATCACTAATTGCTGTAAGGGCAGCTGCCTCATAATGCAATCTCAAGTTGGGCATCTTGAGACCTCCTCTTTCACGTATATTTTGCATTATTTTTTGCTTTACCCTCGGTCTTTTTCCTGCCCATACAAATTTATTAATACCCCTCTGCCATTCATTCAAATTCCCATCTTTTTTCAATATTGGTATCATTTGAAAAAGGAATAAGAACTTTGGCAAAGTATTCATTTTCACAGCAGCTATCCTTCCTAGCAATGAAAGTTGCAGTTTTTTCCAATTTTCCAACTCTTTCTGTATCTTTTGCCACAAAAGTTCATAATTATACTTATATAATTTCGCATTTGAAGTCATAATATAAACCCCTAAGTATTTAACCTTCTTTACTATTTCAAATCCCGTTATTCTTTCTAATTCTTCTTTTTGACTTATAACCATATTTTTAACTATTGTTTTAGTTTTCCCTGCATTTATTTTAAATCCAGATACTTGACCATATTGATTAATTACATCCATTAAACCTATAACCGATTGTATTGGTTGGGTTAAAGTCACAACCAGATTGTCTGCGAAAGCTCTTAATCTATAATCTTCGTACCTAATTTTAATTCCCCTTATTTTATCTGAAAGACGTATTCTATTCAGTTCCAGAGTCAGAATAAACAGTAATGGAGATAAAGGACATCCTTGTCTTGTTCCTTTTTCTATACTGAAAGTTTCTGTTAGACTACCATTAATTATTACTTGTGCTGTTTGACGCTGGTATATTGCTTTAATAGATTGTGTAAAATACTCTCCAAACTGCATCTGTTCCATTAATTTCAATAAAAAATTCCAATTCAATCGATCAAATGCCTTTTCCGCATCCAAAAATATAAGCACCGCAGGTATCTGGTTGTTCTTTCCCAAATATTCCAACTTATTAACTATTTGTCTTACATTACTTTTCATATATCGCCCATTGATAAAACCCGTTTGATCATTGTGTATAATTTGTTGCATAACTGGCATCAACCTATTTGCTAATATTTTAGTAAAAATCTTATAATCTGTATTTAAAAGTGATACGGGTCTATAATTTTTGAGTTGAGTATGATCTTGATCCTCTTTTGGAATCAGAGAAATGAATGCTGTTCTCCAAGTAGGAGGTACCTCTCCTCCCATTTGTATTTTATTAAATAATTCCTTAAGTGGTTCCACCATTTCTATCTGCAAGTTTTTATAATAAACAGCTGTCAATCCATCTGTCCCAGGGGCTCTATCTTTTATCTTCTAATAGTATATGTACAAGCTCTGTTGGTTTCACTATTGGTTCTGGTTAAATACGTTTTTACAATGATACAGAGATACAAACATTTTTTTCTGAGTAGAACATATACAATGTGAGTGATCTTCATGCAAATAGTCTTGCTTTTCTTGAAGTCTTTAGCATAAAACCCTGATATCGGCTTATGTGGCTCTACTCCAAAACTGAAACTTGATCAGTTCTTTCAGAATTAGCTCAATAGACTTTATTTTTCCTAACTCCCTTCATTTTAAGTCCTCTTCAGCAGATTCCTGTTTTCATAGCAAACAACCTTCCACATGGGACATAACCCAAATAACCTGCATGCATGCTTTGAGTACAGTAATAAGATGGATGTTTAAAATTTAGAAATTTAAAGAGTTCTAATCGTAACATTTCCTGGGGAGCAAAGAAAACTATTTTCATTCTGTTCTTTAAAATGTAGCCTGTCCAAGTCATCTTTGTTTAAATATCACAACACCCAACAAGCTCCATTTGCTTTCTGTCCCAATCAGAATCAAATGAAATACAAATCAGAGTTCTTTTTCCATTTCTGTTATTGCTTTTTAACTCAAAATGGTGATTTGATTCTTAATTATTCTAACCTCCCCCCACAACCTGTTTCCAATTTTAGAGTCTTTAAAGTCAACGGAAAAGAAGACCAAAAAGCCAAAGACTTCACTGGGTTCTGTGCATGGAACAGAAAGTATGTATGCTTTTTCTTCATTTTTTTCCTGAAATTATATAGGTACTTTGAAGTTGTTTTCTGTAACTATGATTTAAATGGTCTCTTCCAGGTATATTGAAACTAAATCTTTAAAAAAAATCCTGACTGGGAATTTGAGGAGTTCCCAAATTGGTTGAGATGGTCAATCCAAAACGTCTGATTATAGTAACACCAAAAAAAAAAAAAAGTTGGCTGGCACTGCTGCATGGATCTCAAAGCCTTATATTTCTCCCATGTGGTTGTTCATCTGTTACCCCAACAGCTGAACAACAAATGTCAAAGTAATCATTTTCACCATGTAAATAGGTGGTTTGAGAGAATCTCACAGAATACTTTGTACCTACTTAAATTGCCTCAGTATCAACTTTTCTGTATTGAACCTGGAAACCTGATAAAAAATACTGGAGATACTCAGATATAGCTCAAATACTGTGATGAATGAATTCCATCCCTTTATTTTGTCAGAAAGCCTTTCCTTCCATTACCTCTCCCCATTCTGTCAAACATCCAGAGATAAGCCATAGGTGTAATCAATCCAAAAGGTCCTTTCCATTTAAAGAATGACACCTTCCAATTATAGCAAATAACTTTAACAGGTTCCCCTTGCAGCCTCATAACTACCCCTAATCCTACATATACCTTTAATCTTAATCTTACCGTAATCCTAATCTTGGACAACCTAATCTTCTCTTCTTTTTTGAGGAGGGTGTAAGTGATATCATGACATTGTACCAGTGTGCAAGGAGATTCTTTTAGAGAGGCAGAGAGGATTACTGATGTTTATTTTGTTGTTGCTGTTGCTGTTGTTGTTGTTATATAAATCCAATCTGAAGGTCATATGTTCAGCCTTCCATCCTTCCAAGGTTGGTAAAATGAGGACCCAGATTGTTGGGGGCAATATGCTGACTCTGTAAACTGCTTAGAGTGGGCTGTAAAGCACTGTGAAGCGGTATAAAAGTCTTAAGTGCTATTGCTATATATATATATATTATTCAAAGTAACAGATTCATAGTAAATCATGCTCCTGTAATTTGGTAGTTTATGGCTGAATTTTAGCAGTTTGAACCTTGTGTGCTCAGAAGCCCACAACAAGGGGAGGTTGGGGGCTGTATGACGAAGAAACATGTGATATATTACCTGATAATTTTTTTAGATGCTTAAGGAATTGTAAGTGCAAGGAAAAAATTAATGAACATTGCTTATCTTCTGCTGATAGAATTATTGTACATGTAGCACTAGTTCTTGGATATCCTTGCTTTTCTGAATAACTCCGGTGCCTGTCAGTTTCTTGTGACTTTCAATGGAGACAACCACTAGCTGTGATTGTTATGATGCAAACAAGCTTTGGCATACATATGTTTTGTAGGACAATCCAATGTGATTATGAACCATTGCACATAAATTTTCTGCTGTAATATAACCAGAGGTACACAAATTAACTTCTGTGATGTCTTTTTTCTCTTTCCAATTTGCAATTATGTTACAGGCTGGTTATTTTTCTCCCTTACGTAAATGTAAATGCTTGCTTAGGGTTTGTGAGTTGGCTGAGGAAAACCAAACTTCTGATTTACTGAATAAGTATCTAGCTTTATTCCGAAATTAATATTGAGAAAAGACTGCATGGAGAGGAATTTAGTGCTGGCATAAAATTGCTAATCAGGAGTTTCACAGGTATTGTGATCCCTGTAGTCTTCATATCATCTCAGACAAATGATTGTCCAATCTTTCCTTGAAAACCTCCAGCAATGGAACACCCACAACTCTGGGAGGCACGCTGTTTCATTGATTAATTATTTTCACAGTCAGGAAATTCCTTCTTATTTCTGGGTTAGAGCTCCATCTGCAAAATCCAGGACAAAACCTTGATTAACCTCACTGCATACTTCTCTCCACATAGCTATAGTTCCATTGAGGACCACACGCTGAGTGTAGTCAGTCAGCCAACTACAAATCCATCTGGAAGCGGTACCATCTATCCCATATTATTTTATCTTATGAAGCAGGCTTTATCAAATGTCTTACTGAAATCTAATAAGTATATTACATCCACAGCATTTCCTTGGTCCAATAAGTTAATCACTTTATTAAAAAAGGCAATAAGATTTGTTTGGCATGACCTGTTCTTAATAAATCCATGCTGGCTTCTAGGAATAGCCTTGTATTTCTAGGTGCTCATAAATCCGCTCCTTGACTATCTTTTCCAGGTGCAAAAGGCAGATGCAAGAAAGGAATTAAGCAATTCTGCCTTCTCCCTGCTGCCCATCTCCTTCTTGCCATTGTTTCTCACTAGTGGACTAACCATTTAATTGTAGTTAGTGTCCTATATTGTCCTTATAACAAGCTTTGTGTTGAAAGGAGAAAGAAAATCATTTTTTTCACACCAGAGCAACTAAAGATAAAATCTGTCTGTAGAAGGTTAGGGAGAGACAGGATTGACATCCTGATGACTTGTCCTTTAAAAATGCTTATTGTCGTATCTTTGGGCCATAGTAAGAAGAATGAGCTCATAGTCATGAGTGTAATATATACAACATGCTAGTTGCTGACTTTTAGGTTACTATTCCAAATAAATGCAGATATGTTATACAGAGAATATAAGATACAGCCATTAATCTAGTACTTTGATCAAATTTTCAGATAGTTTTGATTAAAGTTCATTTAAATTTGACTTATATGATTAGGGAAAGTGCAATAACTACTATTATAAAAGACTGGAAGCTCTTTGTGGATTTTTTTTCCTGAAAATGAACAAAAATGAATTGGTGATCTGTGGATTTATTGATTAAAAAGGGCTGTATGCACTCACATTAGGTGTTATTAAATGTTATTCTTCAGTTTGGTATGAGTGAAGATTTTTATGCTGACAATAATGTTTATGCTATCTTGCTAATAATATTCTTCAAGATACATCTTCTGGAGTTTGTATAAACATAAAACCTCATTTTCTAGCCCACTTTCCCAATAAATTTTTTAATGCATTTCAGTTTGTAATATGAAATATTCCTTAGAATGTTTAGGCAAAAGCCTGATGAAATCATCGCAAATTCACTCACAGATAATATTCAGTAGTGGTGCTAAGTCCGAATTTAATTTTTTGTTCTTGCTGCTTTCAAAATAATTTTCTGAGTGTCTTCAAGTTCATCCTTGAAATTGTTATTTTCTTTGTAAAATCCTGGACGTTATAAGGAATTAGCAAAAATGAAAGGACTGATTCTGTCTCCAAATACTTTAGGGAAAGTTCCTCTTTCATGTTTTCTGGAAAAAACAGCATGTTGTCCTTATTGATTTATGTTCCTCCTTTTCCAATGATTCTCCTGAAAAAGAGCATTGCAATTTGTCTTAGGAGATTCTCAGTCATCCAGGTCATGGTTGTCCCATAAATGCTTTTTTTCAAGAGGCAACTGGATTTTCTGGGGTTTTTTTGAAGATGTTTCGCTGCTCATCCAAGAAGCTTCTTCAGCTCTGACTGGAATCCTCCATTCCCACACCATCCAGTCAGAGCTGAAGAAGCTTCTTGGATGAGAAGCAAAATATCTTCAAAAAAAACCCCAGAAAGTCCAGTTGCCTCTTGAAAAAAGCATCTTTGGGAGTGTTGCAATAGCTTCAAAAGTATGGACAGGACGAGGATTAGAATTTAGAATGAAAATTAGTGTGGAAAGAAAATGCAATTTTTAATAAAGATAGTTGATTTTTTTTTTTACCATTTCTTTTGGAAAATCAATTCTTGATCAGTTCTTGAAAATCCATTCAAGGATTTTCCTGCTACCATTAACAAATTTCAGGGTTTTTTTTTAATATGAAACAAATTGTTTTTTGGACATTCTTTTCAAACATGTGCCAGCCACTTATTTAATTCTTTATTGATTTTGTATGTGTGTGTTTCCTGAACAGATTATCTTAAACTCAGTGTTAAAATTGCTAATATATAGCTTTAGGGTTTTTTTAGACTTCTAAGGGACCCTAGAAAACATTAGGGATGTTACCCAACTTGGCGATTCCACCCCACCGTTCCTCAGAACAACTGCTGCTTGACTTTTAACTCATGGAAAGTAGCAGGACTCCCTTTATTACTGATATAGCTCACAAATCCACCAAGATAGCTAAAAAAACATTTTATTTTATTTTTTAAATTTCATTTATATGCCGCCTTTCTCCGGAGACTCAGGGCAGCTTACAATGCATTAAGCAATAGCCTTCATACTTTTGTATATTTATACAAAGTCAGCTTATTGCCCCCACAATCTGGGTCCTCATTTTACCTACCTTAGAAAGGATGGAAGGCTGAGTCAACCTCGAGCCTGGTGAGATTTGAACTTGCAGTAATTGCAGGCAACTGAACATTAATTACAGTGCTTTAGTCTGCCGCGCCATCAGGCTCCTATTTGTTAGTATGTTATTTGTGGAACATACTAACCAAAGCAATCATTTGATACCTTAAAAAAGTTTTATCCAATAATGGAATGTAGCCTGAATAATTCCCTTTTTAGCAACATTGTTGGTCAGGAGTCTTATTTTCTGTTATCCCCTAACTCTGCTTATTAACTGCCTCACGTCTCATTACTTTGCTGCCCTTTACTTTGTCTATTTATTTTTCTATTATGCTTCCCCTCATCTTTTGCTAAAATAGCATTTCATAAATCCACAAATACTACATTCCAGAGAAATTAGCGTGTCCCTTCTGTGCTCAGTGAAAAATTCAGCTGCTTCAGAGTTTATGGTACGGTTCTCTTTCTGTCTTTCTTCCAGCATTTTTTTAAAAAAATGTTTTTGTGGTATCTGAATCCCTGAGGAAATAGATCCTCATGCCTGCTACTGCATAAAATCTGTCTTGATTTTTAAGCCAAACAAATGTGTTCCTTGATTATTCTACTTTTCCGGAGAAAGAGGTTAATAAATATCATTCCTTATACAGTATGTTGACTTCACTTCATCAGAAAAGAAGAAGTTGGAACCCTGCGCAGTGTCTGAATTTCCAAATTAGAGTTACCTCTAAGAAAATTATATTATGGCATAGCATTCTATTCAAAATATCGAATAGAACAATATCAGGTTTTTGAGGACAGCGAAACTCACTGCTTGGCATAACACTAATTTACCTTACATTTAGAAATAAACCTATCCCCATCCAAATGCTTGTGTGTTTGTTTTTGAATGTACTCATTCCCCAGAATTTAATAATCCCCAATTTATGAAGAATGGGAGGTTTTGTGCCCATCTTAAATCCTAGCATTTGGACTAGAATATTACAGCAATAGTTTAATAGGTTATCATCAAAATAAATATGACCAGTGTTTTGTATCTTTTTTCCCCTCCAGAGTGGATATAGATATAGAGCACTTTTTAGTAGGGAAAGGGGGAAATTATTTATCTATTATTGTATTATAAATGTTTTGTATTTTGTAAAAAATATTTGCATTATTATCTATGTTAGATAGTATTGCCAACAAGGCATCAAGTGTTTAAATTTATTTTTCATTTCTTTTGTCTGGAGGAAAAAAGTGGCATTGGTGCAATTCCAAAACCTAGAAATTGCTATTAAAATTGCTATTAAAGATAGGTACACACAAACACGCACTGAGGAAAAGAGCCTAGGGATAGCTCTAAGAAGGTTTGACTTCAACACTATCCCCAGCCTGGAAAGATTAATTCCAATTATAATGTAATAATTTCATGGATTGGAGATAAATTGCCTTCTTTTTTTACATTCCGGAAGATGTATACTTATGGCTTTTCCTCATAGCTAGGCGCTTTCTTCAGGCTAGTGTTGTGCAATTGTGAAATCCAGTTGTTATGTGTAGAGCAATGGGGAGAATGTTCTAGCTGAACAAACCATTCCTTCTTGGCACCCAGTTAAAGCTTCTGAGAGGTATGCTATTGAGATTCAGCCAGATTATTATGCTTTATAGTTTATGCCATCCGGACACAAGCTGTGACTTAGTTAATACTGGCAAAGAGCAGAATTTTCCATGAAGGTTTTATTTACAGTTTATTTTCTGCATTGCTATCTGGGAGCAGGCAGAAGGAAAGTGTGATTGTTATTGATTGCCACTACAGAAGTAGATCATGAAAGCTTATCTGTGCTGTACACAAAGCACATAAGGTTTTTTGCTATTGCACTAACAAGCTTTATTCTTTTTTCATTTGCGATGCAACAGCCACTTTAAAAATTAAATGATTCATAATTCTGTAAATCCTTCTACAATGAACTGTGATATTGTTTCATTGGCAAATATTTCTTCGACGATATCAGCGCATCTTAATCTGATTTAATTTTTTTTTTGCTGTACAGCAGTTTCTTATATATAGATTATGAATTGTTCTGTATCACTTTACTTATTGCCTGTTGCTGCAAGCTCAGCATGGGTTTTCAATGCTGCATAGGATTTGCAATGTTTTTATCTATACTGATGACCTTCTGGTGTTCAGCAGACGATCTTGTATACAACCTATAGACTAACATCAAAACCAAAACTTGAGAGTGATTGGAAAAAGCGATTAGGAGCCTTGTATCCAAGGTCATCAACAAAATCTTACATCAGAATATCTGCAGCTGTTATTCTGAATTTAATACACTGTTCCAGAACATCCGACATGGTTGTTGTGGCAAATTTCAAATAGCAAATGGTTCCTGGATTAGATTTAAGGGGAGGACTCTGTAATCTGTACTGAAGTGACTTGAGCAACTGAGTTTTCTTAATGTAGTGAGGAAAATATTCCCTGTCTCTGCTATGGAGATTAGAACAGCAATAACTGAGGAATAGCTTAGGGTAGGAGTTCTTTTTTTCTTCTCTATCATTTTTTAAATTTTTATTTTGAGACCTGGTTGTCCCAGGCCTGTGCTTTAAACTTGGAATTTAGGTCTTTTATTTAAGGAATGGTTGGTTTTTCATTAAGGAATTGTGCCATCACAAACCTTGATAAGTGATCTACGTATGGCTGACAATAGAAAAGATAAAGACGTGGGGTCTTTTTATGCCATTTCCTCTTTCACTATTCTCTATGCCTATTTTCAGTGGTGGCAGAAGCAGTCTGCATAAGCCAATTCCCTTTCCTTTTTAACCTCCCTCCCTCCCAGCTCTCTTTTTTTCCACACTCATCTTTCTATGCAAGGTTGAGAAGTAGAATCTAGATCTTGGCTAATGTCTGTCTGTCCCTCCTTACTTGATTTCTAATTAAAGCTGGTTTTCCCCTTTATGATACTGACTTTTTTCCTTGCAACGAGATTCCTAATCATTATTCAGAACTAATTTCCCATACAAAATTGAAGAGCTGCCTTTAATACTTCCTTGCATCCTAGAATGTAAGGCAGAACAAGGTAATGGAAGCAAGTTGCATTCAACTTAGAGCACTGAAATAGGAGGACTCACAGGGCAGTCCAAAAAGGCAAGTTGGCAAGTTAGTTGGGGGTCAGAGCAGGGGTGAAATGCTCCCGGTTCGGACCGGCTCGGGCGAGTAGATAGCGATGGCGGCGGGCAGTTCGGAGAACTGGTAGCAAAAATCCCTGCCCCGCCCCCCATGCCCAGCTGAGCCACGTGATCATCAGAGCCTTTTTTTCCTTTTAAATGGCTCTGGCGATCCAAGCTGTGACGATCCCAGCTGAGTTGCCTGCTAATCAGGCAACTCAGCTTGGATTGTCAGACGGTCAGATCCATTTAAAAGAAAAAAAGTTTTTCCTTTTAAATGGCTCTGAGATCCCAGCTGAGTTGCCTGCTAACAGGTAGCAAAAATCCCTCCCCCCTCCCCCTCCTCCAACTTGCTTACCTTAGCTGCTGGTCGCAACGTCTGCCTTGCTTCGCTTGGATACCTGCAATCCATTGCATCAGCAAGCAACTGAATATCCCTGCCTGCAATCAAGCTCATCGGTGAGCAGCTCTATCTACCTGCCTGCCTTCCTGCCTGCAGGGGTCTCCAACCTTGGCAAGGAAAGCCGGCTGGCTGAGGAATTCTGGGAGTTGAAGTCCACAAGTCTTAAAGTTGCCAAGATTGGAGACCTCTGTTCTATTGGGTAAGTTTTTTTTCCCTTTTGGGAGCTTTAAAAAAATAGTTAATTGGGGTCTTTTTTAGTTGTTCTTTTTTAGACCTAGCCATTTAAAGTTTAGGAAGTTTTAAATTTAGCTGCTTTTATATAAAAATAAAAATAAATTAAAATAAAATAATATTTGTGCAGCTTTCTGAGATTTAGTGTGTTTCTATAGTGTTTCACTCTAACTACACAAACACAAAATCTCACAAAGCTGTATGTGGAATTTTGTGTGTGTAAAGTGTGAACGTTGGTTTTTTTGTGCCTGTGTGAGGTTCCTGCTTGTTGCAGGGGCCATTTTGGGTCTAGCACAGCTGCTTTAACATTGTGGGTGTGCCATTTGTGTTGTGTTGTGTTTTGTAGGTTAAAAAAGGGCAAAGAAGTGACATTGACTTGGCTACCCCCACCTGACCAACAAGCCACGCCCACCCAGTCACTTTACCACCAAACCCCGCCCGCTAATTAAGCCACGCCCACAGAACCGGTAGCAAAAAAATTTAGATTTCACCCCTGGGTCAGAGGTTATCGAGTAAGTTTTGTGCTGTCATGTTGGCCTCAGAAAGAAAGAAAATATGTCAAAGCAGGCTTCATGAAAAGTCTTTTGCTCATTTAACCAGAAGACTTTGCCCTTCCTTTACTTATGTAGCACAGCAATACAGTCATGTGTTCTAGGAGGTGGAGACTATAATATACTGTATATTAATGCAGGGAGCAGTTTATAGGGAGAAGAATAATGACTTGGAAAGCAACAAATCTTGGCTAATCTTAGTTAAGGATATTACAATCAGAGTTCATTCAGAGACATAACTTCCCACAACAGCAGTAATTTCATCTGAAAACTGAAGGAACCCTTAAGTAAATAGTTCTCCTTACATGCTTTCTAAAGATATTTGATAAAGATACAAAATATTTAATCAAATTTTTGAACGCAGTTGTTTTTTCATGCTAAAATTAGCTTTTCCCTTGTTTTTAACTCCTCTTCTGCTCTCAATGCTTTGGGAACTGTTTGAAAATTTTGAATCCGATAAACTTTCCATTGAGTGAGGCAGCGTCAGTGGTGGGTTGCCCCCAGTTCGCACTGGTTCTATAGAACCGGTAGTAAAACCGGCGGGAGGCTCCGCCCACTGACCCCAATGTCATCAGAACGCTCCTGCTCATGCGCAGAAGAGCGCGCGCACGAGCAAAGCAAGCTGCGCATGTGCAGCCCCATTGCAAACCGGTAGTAAAGGTAAGTAGAACCCACCCCTGGGCAGCTTGGATGTTTCAGTTGGAGGAGCAGCTCTATGCCCCACTTGATTTCACTGAAATTCTTGATAGCATGGAGGTAAATGGGGGAGGCTCGAAGCCAATTGGTTAAGCACAGCCATCCTCCCCACATATTCATTGTGGTATGATTTCCAGTGGCTCTTTATGTTGTTTTTAAAACAACATAAACACAAACTACACCACTGTAGATATGATAGGAAGAAATCCACAGTGGACAACATAATTCCCTTGGCTCCACCAGGTTCCTGGAATCACATTTAATTTTTTATAAACATTTTAAACTAATTATTTTTTTAATGAAGTTAACATGCTGCAGAACAATTAATGATATCTAATATCTTTAGTGTATAAGAAAGCTTCTACAACTTTATGAGCTTTCTTAAGAAATAAAAATAGTAGGCATTTCTACCCCAGGGTTTTGTTTGAAAAAGTGCCCAAATACAAAAAGAAACGTAAAGGAAGATAAGAAGTTTGGAAGGTACAATTGCAAATGTATTTTGGATTTTTATCACTTATTTCTGTGGCAGCGGTAGATTTATACTGGCCAGTGTGCGCTTGGCATTAAGCCTTACTGAACATCATAGGACTCAGATCTGAATAGTCAGAGATACGAACTCGTTGTAGAAGACCATCATCAAGTGATAGAGCAACACATTATTAATAGGAGTGTAATCATACTGAAGTCTACCACAAAATCCTGGGGCTAGAGTTAAACTGAAGAATTGAAAAAATCTTCCTGGAAAATGACAATGGAAAATCACCTCCATATTTTTGCTTGGTAAAGTACATGGACATGATCATGTGGTCACAAGGAATAGAGCTCAGCCCAATGGAGTCTTCATCTGATATTTTGTAGTAGAATTTTTAATACAATTGATCATTACTGAAATATTAAATTATTCTGGGCATTTTGAAATTTGTGTGTGTGTTTATGTATTCACTCTCATTTTGTTTTGATTATTTCCACTTTATGTAATAGGGAGAGGATATACTAAAAAGCAAACATTCAAAATGAAATATGTGTGTTTGTGTATATTAGGAAGAATTGCCTTGATTAAAAAAATTAGGAATTACCTATACAATTATTAGAATTTTATGATTTGTAATCAGACACTTTGTGGAATAATTTCTTTTCCTACCTGGCAAAATAAGGCAGACAGCCAAGCATCAGCAACATGATTATTCATATAAGGAAGATAAACTGGTTGTTTATATGTTCACTTCAGTCTGGTTTATAAATGCTACATTTTCTTGCAAGGCAATAAATTTTCCAGAACAACTTTTTCAAGAAAAAAAAAACTTGCAGGAGTCTGTTAATAGCTATAATTAGTGACCAGATGGGAAAATAAGGAAAATATAATCTGCACCTCCAGGATTTTGGCCTTTTCTTTGACAGCAGCTTTTCTCACAGTATAGCAATAGCAATAAGGCTTATATACCACTTCACAGTGATTTACAGCCCTCTCTAAGCAGTTTACAGAGTCAGCATATTGCTCCCAACAATCTGGGTCCTCATTTTACAGACCTTAGAAGGATGGAAGGCTGAGTCAACCTTGAGCCTGTTAGGATCGAACTCCTGGCAGTCAGCAGAATTAGCTTGCAACACTGCATTCTAACCACTGCTCCACCAGGGCTCTATCAGTGTTCAAGAACCCTCTTATTTTTACTGCTAAGCTGTTTATTTCTCATTTTACTAGCCAAATGCTGCCTTCACCTATCTCAATGTTCACTTCTGTCTTTTTTTGTTTTGGATGGTAAATTATTTCAGAAATTTACTCTGGCACTCTGTGAACAAACAACCTGAACTGCCTTTGAACTATCTGTTAGCCTTTTTTCTACATGAAATAGAAATGGTTAGTGAAAGAGTACATCTGCAGCACGGTACATAAGGCCGAGTACCTTCGTGGCACAGACTTCCCATTGTGTCTGGGTGAAGCAATCTTGGTGGAACAGAGGTTTAAGGATATGTGGATGGAGAATGATCTCTGTGCAGTTGCATGCATTTTTTTCCCATTTTTGTGGATTTGCTGTGGCTGGAACTGCACAGAGAGCTATTTATTGAGAGGTTAGAGGAGTTGGGAGTTCTGCATTTCTATTTTTAGTAAAATGCCTGAAAAGGGAAACAGGAGAAGGAGACTGGGATAGGAACAAACACGGCTCTTCTGAACATCTCTTCTTATGGGACTGTAGTAAATGGCATGACAAAAGTTTCATAGCTGCAGGCCCAGGAGGTAGATTTTTCTCCCACGTAATATACACTTTTCTTCAGGTTAAAGCTACAGTGTTTTAATGATATGAAGTTTTTAAAATGAAGTTTTATATAATTGATTCATTAAATGATTCAGAGTTGGAGTATTTGTCTTTTTTTCATCAAAAAACAGGATGTAAATGCCTATTCTGAATCATCCATTTAAAATGGAATACCTGAGTCTTAGTGATGGAGCTAGTTATAAAACACACATAGATGACACTAAATCTTTCATGGCATGGGGCTGATTATCTGAGTAACTGCATCCTCTCAATTATATCAGCCCATCTCATTAGATCTGGAAAAGAAGGTATGTTGCTAGGGATCTACATTTGGTGGGTCCCTTTTTGATCATGACGGCTGCCATATGAAACCCCCAACCCCCATACCTAAAGTCAGGTTACTCCATGCTGTATATAATTTGTATGGTTTTTTTTCATTTTTAATGACTTCTTATATGTTTATATGATATTTTTGATATATTTGCTGCTGTATTGATTGAATAGGAGGCTATATAACAACATGCTAAATTAAAGAAAGAAAGCTTTTCTTCAATCTTGTTCTGATATCCCATGAGTATTTGATCACTAAAGACCAACATCATTGGAGATGTATAGACACTCCCATATCCTTTAAGAGAGGGACGGATTGTGTGCATATGTGAGACAGAAAGAAAAATATATTTACCGAATTAATGAGTAAGCCATAAGCTTAACATGCATTCAATGTAATTCTTGGACTGTCCTTCCACAATTTTTATATCCTTCCTGTGCTTTCATAAACTTCCAGGTACACGGGACATTAGCACAAAATATAGAAAAGTAAATGAATTTCAATAATTTTCAGTTTTTAATTAGGATATTTTGGTCAGCCTGCTCAGTCTGTTGGTTGCAGAAATGCGTTTAAGAGCAAGATTTGTGTGGGGCATTCTCTCTTTCTATTTCATTATTACACTATGTACAGAAAATATTTATTGTCGTGACTCCAGTTTCTATGAATGCATGCTATCTTTCCCAGTTATCTTAAGCTGAAAACTTCCATATCTGAAATTCCTATTTTGTTTTTTGTTTGCTTTTGTAAAAAGTAAACGTGTCTCCTTCCCTTAGCTTGAACAAGAGACAAGACACAGGGGAAAGGATAGAAATATTTCTATTAATTCCCCAAGGCCATCGTCAAGATTTCTATTTCGTTGTAGATGTGGTGAGGAAAGTGTTGCAGCCTAATGTTTTATGTGCATAGGCTTCTCCTTTTGGTTAAAAAGTCTGGATTTAAAGGTCCTCAATAGGAAGAGATAGGTTAGAATTTTCTTTTCCCTTGAACCTTACCCAAATAAAGAACTTAGAAAGCTGAGAGAGCTTTTGGGAGCTTTGTTATGTTGTTTGCCTTTGTTATCTCATACAGTGACCTGTGTACACATTTATTTCCCACTAGGAATCTCTTCTTGTGTAGAGATTACCAGTGTCCTCATCCTTAAAGCATAATTTATAAGCAGATGTTACCTAAAATAAGATATAAGATTTGTTGGATAAGTAAGAGTTTCAACATTCATGTGAACTTCACATCTGAACTAGCTGCACTTTTTTTTCTTTACTAGGTGAGGCAACTGTAAAGAAGAAACCAGCTCCAAAGACTCCACCCAAAGCAGGTATTAATTGCTCACTATTAGTATGGAGAAGACTGTAAGCCATGAGTAGGAAGTTCAGGACAGTATGTGTTTATTGAAAATGTTTAAACCTTGTATTCTGCTGAAAGGTTTATATGTGATCCCAGAGGCTTACAGTCTGGATAACAAAAAGACAAAGGAATCTGAAAGAAAAGATTAAAAAGCAAAGTCAAGCATCATTTCTTAAGTTTAATCATAATTCTTTTTTATATAAGTATTAATTACAATTAAGAATTATTTGAGTTTTCCATACTAGATTGATTACAACATTAGAACAAAAGATATTACCACACATTACATCAAAGTATTTATTGCACAGTAAAGATTTTGATTTTGAACTAGTTACTTAGTATTGAAGTTTCCATTGTATAATTCACACACACACACACACACACACACACGTCAATAAAAGGAAAAAAATATAAGCAAAACAATTTAACCAGAATTGAAATACCAAAGTTCTTAAGTTTAATCATAATTCTTACAGTAATTAGATCTTCCAGTAACAAAAGCTAATCACTTGGCAGAACATATGCAGTGATGGCCCTTTTCTCCATCCTTCCCTTGTCCACATCCTGTTGTAATGGCTCAATTAATTTATCTGTGAAGGAATAAAACTATCTGGGGATTATTAATGGTAATAATTAATATATTGTATACGTCAACGTACTATTTTAAAAAAACCTCATTCTCTACAAAAGGAATGCTGAAGCATCTTCTTACTAGAATTTTTCAGATTAATCAAAATAAGGAAAATGGATGATAACAAATTGAAACATGAATAATGTTCTGCTTAGAATTTCATTTTTAAAATGCAGTGAATTTTCTATCTTAATAATTGCTTATATGTCCTTAAGCTAAACACCTGAACAATTCATGACTTTCCATGTCAAATCAGTCACTCATGTCCAGTATGACCAGTTATTTTGTAAGAAACACACACAAAATGGGGGGGGGGGGTGTCCCTATTATTCTACCAAAACAATTGGAAAAGGAATAAATGAACTAATTTAAAGCAGATTTGTTCCCCTAAAATCTGAAGCAGGGAATATAAAAGGCTCTCTAGGTCTAAACCAAGAAGACCCTAAGATCAAGAGGACTGTCCATGGAAGTCGGAATCCTCTCCATCTTTACTTTGCATAGGATGATTGCTAGAATAGCCAGCATGACCTTGGAACACTTTTTCCCCGGTAAAGAATCTCTGAAGTTGGACTGGGCTTACAGCTTTAGCAGGAAAAGATTTGTACAGTCTGGCAAAGTTGTTAGTGCATTTCATAATGGACTACCATTCTCGCCATGCCCGTCAAAAGCAAGCTTCGGTTGGGTGAGAAGGATCTGGATAGTCAATTGTATGCCAAGGAAACTGACAGGTTTCTTTTCCAGGACTGATTTATCAGCACAGATTTATAAAGCTTCCTCTGTCCTTTGAGTTTTGACTAATGATCATTCATGAATTTGACTCAGAAGAGGTTTACCGACTCTTTAGTTTGGATACATATTTTGCTAGCAGGCATTGAACCATTAAGTAGAGGTTGAAGGATTCTATTATCATAACCATAAACAAGATCCTGTATTTTTGTTAGCTATAGCTTTGGGACTGGGTAAATGATTGGTTTCTATTTTATATATCCGCTTCAATATATTTGTGGTTTTTACCTTTGGAAAAAAACTGCTTAAAAATGTTTCCTCTTTTTATCAGCTCTTCCTCCTCAGATTGTTCAGTTCCCAGAAGACCAGAAAGTAAGGTCTGGTGAATCAGTAGAGCTACTGTGCAAAGTATCAGGAACCCTGCCTTTAACATGTACTTGGATGAAATTTCGGAAGCAGGTAATAGAATTTTTGCTGCTATTCTTTTAATCATAAATTGCATGATAGAAAAGATGTTTACATATATGGACTTTTGATCAAGATTGAAAATGATTTCTTGCTTGTGGTATGTAATTAACCAAAAGCTGGTATGTAAACAAATATACATTGGGAAGGGCAAAATGTTTTAAAGCTATGAAATTCTGGTAATAATAACTCTGTAGCCCAGTGTTTGTTAACTTTGGCAACTTGAAAATATGTAGACTGCAACTCCAAGAATTTCTCAGGCAGAATTCCTCAGCCAGCTGAATGCATTTGTGGTAAAGGAAGTCCTTGTGATATATGTTTAATTAATTATTATCTCTGGTTTTGGGGGACAGAAATGGACAAATTAACAGCTCTAAATATGTTGCTAGCCTTATGTGAACACTTTCTAGTTTTTAAAAAATGAGATTTCTTTTAAGAAAAGTAGGTACAACAATCCCATTCTCAAAGATTGAAAATTGAAAATGCTGGTAGAAAGATTTGATTTTTTTTACACTGCTCCAAGATGGGTTTTTTTTTAAATAAAAAACCTCTACAATTGTAAAGAAAAATGTTACATTTCTTGACCTAGAACATCCCAATCCTGATTCTAATCCCCTCATTATTTAAATAATATTCATTGAATTATAAATAACACAGTTAACTATATCTGTATATGGATATAAGATGCCAAAACAGCTTGATCTTTGTTCCACTTTACAATAATTGAAAAACATTTCTTTTGGTAATATATAGTTGCACTGACAGTATTGTACACCATTAGAGATAAATATATAATATTAACCCAAATATATAACAGCTGAGCACCCTCTAAACTTCTGATATTTCTCACAGAGCACAGTTTATATTACTTTGTCTGAACTTAGCCTGCTATGGAGACAGTGGAAGACAGCTATATTCTTCCTTATACTAATGTAAAGTGGGCAACATCTGTTGGATAATATTGAACTTCAGGTGTTTAGTGACTGTGGTTTAAACAATCATTTCCTGATGTTTCACCAGCAATTGTGGCTGGCATCTTCAGAGATTCAGGCCACAGAAACTGAGCAAAACTTCCCATTTTTATAGCCAGGTGACCTGACTTCTGATTGGTCTTTAGCCAAGATGATTTCTAATTGGTGCAGGTAAGGGCTTATCTATGATTGGTTCTTGGCTTGTGCTTGAACAGTATTGTTTTGGTGGACTAAAAAAAAATCCAGGAAGGCCAAGGATGGCAGAGACTCCACTCACAGCATCCAAAGTCTACCTTTAGCACTTGGCAGTTGTATATCAATACCACAAAACAGTTTCTGTACTTGACTGAAATAACACAAGAGGTACTACAGTTTCAGACAACTCAAAAAACCATCAGTAGTGGAAAATGTGCTACAGCATAATGATAATGAAATTCAATTCAGGGGCACACAAGTGCACACAACTATTACACGCACCAGCACAGAACAGCTGTTGAAAAACTTCGTGTTTGTCAAAGTGTTGAATGTTTTTATCAATATCTCTTTTAAAGATTTCCAGGATTTGGCAGTATCATCATACCATACCATTATCACTAATAGTTTTATTTATCAGAAGATCCCTAATACATGAATTGTATTAATTCACAGTTGTAAATGAAATACCGTCTAATACATGTATTTAATTCTTTGGTTACATGAAACATCTGGATTCCATATCTGGGACACTTGCTGAGCACTAATAAAAGTAATGAAGGGACTTGAAGAAAAGACAAAACAATGCAAATTGAAAATACTACTGTCTTCTCTGATGCTAATTATGAATATACTACTTGTCCTGTAGGATCAGTTTGGTGTTTAACCAAGACAAGTTTTACAATGTTCATAATTTTTTTAAAAAAAATCTCAAAAGTTATAGAAACAAAAGCCAAACTAAATAGCCTTTACTTTTAATGAAACTCTACGAATGAACTGGAAAAGATATTCTTTAACAAAAAATTAATGGAATGACAAAAAAGTCATTAACCCAAGTATTTTCACATCTAGAATAATGTGCTTTTCTTTGTATGCTTATAATTAAATACTATTTTTTACTGACTCCAATTTATGCATACCAATTTCTCACTGATGCTTCCCCATCTGAAGTAATGGAATCCAGTGTAAGATTTGGGAAGACCAACAGTTTCAACTGGGAAAACTCAAGAGCTTAATTTCAAGTTTGGTAAATGCTGTCTGGGAGGTAATGGGTGAAGTATATGCTACTTGTGTGTAAGCTGCCAATAATGCCTCTTCCCAATATGAGTTTCTTAGTCTCTAGTATGATTTCAGTAACTAGTGGAAAGAAACCTGCGTGCATAAGTAGATATAGAATTCTCTAACTAGATATTTCCAAAGTTGGAAGACAAAGAAATGTAAATGCTCCAAGTTCTCCTATTAATGTTGATCTATAAAAAAAGAAATGAAGTAATAAAATCCGCAATAAATCTTTTAAGGACTGGTTGAATAGTTTGTTGTAATTTTGTTAAAAATCAGAATATTTAAATGAGAAAAATATTAAATGTTAGGGTTAATTTTGTGCGTATGTAATTTAAAATTGCCTTTCTGGCATTTAATATTAGGTATTATTTAATACATTATTTGTACTTATAGCCACTCTTGCTTTTTCTGGGTATAATTAATTAGTTTGAAAATGTAATACTGATGCAAATCCAAATGGTAGAACTACTACCAAAGGAAAGCAATATTTATTTGATTGTCTCCAAGAAAATTTATGATTGGGACTATTAACTTTTGTTTAAGGATATGGCTTACTTTGACAGCAAATAAAGATCCCCTATGTCATAGCTTTAATTCTTTAAAATATATTTTTATTAAAAGTGTTTTCTTAATAGAAATAAAGATGATAGAAAAAAGGGAAAGGAAAGGGGATAGAGGAGATAAAGTGAGGGGAGAAGGAAAAAGAAATAAAAGAAACAAGCAGTAACTTCAGACATTTTTTGGTGCAGTAAGATACGTAATAAAGTTACAGTATCAACTTTTTAGTTATACCAAATAGTAACTACTAGTCATTTCTATATTAGTAATTCACTATAATTGTTAAAACCCCAAATCAAATTTTCATTTTCTCTCTTTCCTGCCAAAAGTGCAGTTTTAAATTTTGAATGTATAGGGTGAGATTGTTCATAATTTCTTCATTCTAAGAGTCCTTAGATGAGATTTGGGTTGAAAGTCTATCAGTGGGATAGGAACATCTTCTCTAAGGCTTTTCTTGACTAAAAATGTGATTAATATCACATGAGAGTATATACAGAGGTGATCTCAAGAAAAGACATAATGTTATAACACACTTCTTTATCATTTCCTGTTAATATGTGTAGCCTATGAAATCCTAGTTTACTAAATTTTTTAGAATATCTATATTAATCTACCTGTTTAATTTGGCAGCTCCAAGAAAATGAACACATCAAAATTGAGAATGCTGAGAGTAGCAGTAAGCTAACCATCTCCTCCACAAAGCAGGAACATTGTGGCTGTTATACTTTAGTAGTGGAAAACAAGCTGGGTAGTAAGCAAGCCCAAGTTAACCTTACAGTTGTAGGTAAGTACAAAAAAATGATGGTTTTATTTTTATTTTTCATGTTTCTGGAATCAGGTTGTATTTCCATTTGGAGTACTTGAGCTAATTATCTAATTATATCTCTAATTAGAGATATAATTAGATGTTAGAAAATAAATTAACTTAAAAAAGCAATGCTAATTCAAAGGAAAATTATTAATATATAACAAATAAGAAGAATGGTTTCAATAAGAAGTCGGAGTACTGTCTTCTACTGACTATATACAGATTGAGAATGTAGAATGAAATTGTCCTGGTATTAATTAGGTTTAACTTCTGTAGGTTTGTTAAACTGTTTGGTTCCAACATGCTTTTGGTGTGAATGATGAACCTAGGCTGCTATTATCATTTTTTAATACTTGATCCAATCTCAGAAACACCCATGCTTTTCAGCAGCAGTAGGTTTGCACTTTCATTTTCATCTTTCTTCTGTCTTTAACAGTAGCTTATATTCTGGGCATTCTTCCCTCAATTCACTTTCTATAGCTTTCTCCTGTACTGAGTAAACATGAATGAGATCACCTTGAGTGAAGTATTCCTGGTTCAAGGAGGTATCTCAAGAACAGAAATGAACAACTTGTAGATTCAGGAGCACCATGACCTCAGAGTCCCTTTTGCTTCTTGGGGTTCTTTCTGATCATGATTTCTATGAACAAAACTTTGCACTATTTTTTTATGAAAAGAAGATTAAAATTTATTTATTTATTGGTTCGATTTATATGCCGCCCTTCTCTGGAGACTCAGGGCGGCTTACAATGCATTAAGCAATAGCCTTCATACTTTTGTATATACCTGCTTAGTAGGGCTTTCGGGGGGCCCTAAGCTGTGTTCTTTTTTATACAAAGTCAGCTTATTGCCCCCACAATCCGGGTTCTCATTTTACCTACCTTGAAAGGATGGAAGGCTGAGTCAACCTTGAGCCTGGTGAGATTCGTACTTGCAGTAATTGCAAGCAGCTGGTGTTACTTAACAGCACTTTAGTCTGCTGTGCCACCAAGGCTCTTAAAATGCAAGTGCTATAACTGGCATATCAGAATGGAAACCTCCAAACCTAAAGCCTGAACCCTCACAGAGCAAAGTCACCTGAACTATTTTGTATCCCTCATTCCACTCCAAAAATGTCATGTCTTGTCCTAGCCCACCTATATGTTATTCAACCTGCCTTAATATTTTCATTTGTCTCTAGAAGTACACCATAGCAAGATTTAACTTAGTATATAGCAATCTCCTGTATTTGGCTCTCCCACAATGATAAATATAATGTGAGTAGCTAATGCCATGGCACACAACAGGAAGCCCAACTACTTCACTGTTTATTTCTGCACTTCTTTGTCTTGATTGACAGGACTATCCCTGTTATCAGGATCTTGTTCATAGCTAGAATGATGTGCAAAGCTGTTGGCTGAGAATGCCTAGACAAGAAAGGGGAATCCCCATTCTCATTTTGCACAGGGTACCCAAGTAGATATGAGATGTTCAGGAACACCTTTCATGAGGATGCCAAGATATTTAAGCCATTGAGGGCAGAAGGTTAGCAAGAAGCACAGCAACAAACAGCTTTACTTCCCTTAGCAACAATTCTGTTATATCTGTATCTCTTTAATAAGAATGTGTAGATTGTTATTTCCAACAACCATCTACTATCATTTTAAACATGTCTATAATTTATGCTAGAGTATCTTTTCTTAATTAAGTCAGGTTGTTGAAGGGAGGTTTTTTATTATTGTACTGGGAAAATTAGTGTGAGTTGTCAAAATAGTTAAATTTCATGAACCAGTATAAGCTATAAAATGCCTGTTTATAATAACCATTGGTGTGAGTTATGATCATCTGTTTTTTCAAATGTGAAATTAAAAGCAGTGTGCGTTAATGGCAGCTATACTAAACTAGATGATTTGATTGATTGATTGATTGACTAAAGATATTGGATAGCTTCCTCTTTTTGTTCCCTACAGTTGAACATATTTCAGGCTATTCCAGATCCAGAAAAACTGTATAGACGGGAAAATCAGCAAGTAGAATAATAGGGTTGGGATATTTCAGGTTACATATGAAGGAACTACAAGGGCAGAGAAACAAAACATAAAATATTGAGTGATTTAGATTGTTTAAGGGAAAAGCAAAATGTTTGTTCGATAGATTTGGAAATTGACACCTTTTACTCAAGTTGAAAAATTGTTTCCCTGGAAAAATGTTAATCTTAAATTCATTAAGTTTGGTCCCTGTTATCTGATAGCATAAAGACAGGAGTAGATTTACAAAATACTGAAAGTACGTCAAATTTTCAGGAAGTTTTGACTTGGAGATGGTAACTCCACAGGAGTCAATAAAAGATTTTAGAAACCTTCCCTTCCAAAATTTGCTAATATAGCTGCTACAGTCTATTTCATGGTCCTGATACTAACATTATTTGCAAAAACAATGCATTTTCTTTTTACATTGAGGTTTGGTGTTTTTTTTAAAAAAGTTACCCAGTATGTAATTCATCTTCCTTGTCCCTTTTTACCCTTATGAGTCTTGATGAAAGGCTCTCAACTTTGCAGATGAAATTGGAAACATTTTATAATTCAGTGTTTAAAATTTTCTAAATATTATCAAAGCAAGTTATATACTGTAGTAATGTATGAAGATGAAAAAACACTTTCCAAGATTTTCACAAATGCATAAGAAATCATTGGGATTCAATATTGTCGTTCAATAATTCTTCGTTTTAGCTGTAAGTTTTAATTAGAGAAAGTGTTGTAAAATAACGTAATCACATATATCACGTTAGATAATTTGTCTATTCAACTGGCACCTTTTAGGAAGCAAGGAAGCTCTCATAGAGAATTAAAGTTCACCGTAACTTCAGTGTTGAAAATGATACAGTTTTATGAGAAGAAAGTTCTGTTTATTATGGAACTTGCTCACTACATGAAGATTTTTTTTTTTAGAAAGCTTACCCTTTACTTGTCTAAATCCAAATTTTTGCTAAAAATAGAATTCATTAACATCTATATAGAATAATGCTTTTAAATTACAGTTCTTTCCTCCCTTGGAAATATAAGCTACACAATGTTTTTTTTCCAGTGAAAGCAGAGAGGTTTACAGTGACCCCAAGCCCTGAGAGCAGTAACTTAGAGTTCAGTTATGGCCTTTTATGGTTTCATTTTTCTCCCACAAATGAATCTCAAGTGCAGCCTTTGCCAGCAATGTCGGCATGGACATCATCCAGCCAACTATAGCAGTATATTAAATACCTTCTCTGGCTAAACAGACGAGCCCATGGAAAAGAATTAATTGTTGCTTTATGCCTGCTCTCTATCTGGCTGGCAAGTTTTTTAATGGCTAATAATAGTGTGGAATGGTAATACGATCACTCAAATTAAAAAGGAGCCAAGGTATCTAAAAAGAACTTTCTTGAGAAGATGCTGCTTCCATCCTGAATAGAGAACAAACAGTCTGTGAGGAATTGTTGGAACGGTGAAGCTGGAATTTTGCAATGAATGCTAATGCCTCTGGATAGCTGATTTTGAGAATGGGCACAAGGAAGAACCCACATCCCATATTATTACTATTGTCTGCCCAGAGTTATTTGATTTTTATTTCATTTATGTCTGCCTTTACACCAGCAATTGGTGTTCAAGATTTTGACAGAAAGTAAGATCAATTTTTTTAAAAGCCCTTACTGTTTCAAGGATAATGAAAACATTATTGAAAACACAATTACAACACAAACAGCACCACCCAGCAAATTATCTTAGATAACAGGAAAAGGTAAAGGTAAAGGTTCCCCTCGCACATATGTGCTAGTCATTCCCAACTCTAGGGGGCGGTGCTCATCTCCATTTCAAAGCTGAAAGAGCCAGCGCTGTCCGAAGACATCTCCGTGGTCATGTAGCCAGCATGACTAAACACCAAAGGCACACAGAACGCTGTTACCTTCCCACCAAATGTCCCTATTTTTCTACTTGCATTTTTTTATGTGCTTTCGAACTGTTAGGTTGGCAGAAGCTGGGACAAGTAACGGGAGCTCATCCCGTTACGCGGCATTACGGATTCGAACCGCTGAACTGCCAACCTTTTGATCGACAAGCTCGGCATCTTAGCCACTGAGCCACCGCGTCCCCTTTTAGATAACAGAGACTTGCCTTAATAACAATATTTTTCAAACTGATTAAAAAGTAAAAGAAAGGAGACTTGTGTTAGCAAAGCATTTCAAAATCTGAAAGCAGTCACCCTCGCACATTTTAATTGTAACAAAAGGGACTCTCTCATAGATCTCAGCCTCCCCTATAAAAGCTAGATGAGCAGCATTTCCATTTATTTGAACCAGTTTTAATAAAGTTAAATACACCAGCTTTGCAATAACAGTCGTGTGCCACAGCATGTTGTAAGATCAACACCTGAAAGCCAGCATATGGAAGAGGAAGCTTTGAAGCTTATTCTTCTTCCTGATGTGATTCAAGATTTCAGTGATAAGATGCATTCATAATTGTACTTCTGCATGTTTGTTAGGCCATACTGCACCCTTTATGAATATGGGAATGAACCAAATAAACATGACTAGCTTTAAAACTTCTGGATAAGCTCAATTGTTGGTCCCTTCTGTTTCATACTCCGACTGTATCTCAGAGACCACCACAGGAAATTAACTATGGCAGATTGTGAAAGGATGGGAATACTTATTTAGAAAAATGAAATGCAAGAAGCATAGGATTGGCATGATGTGAGCACCTAAGTGTGAAGTTCAGCGTGAATGTTTGCTTAACCTTTCCAGGCCGTGGTGTCTGCTTTAAATTGTTGAAATTACTGGCAATCATTTAAATATTTCCAAAGCTTAGTAGACTAGAATTAATTAAGTAGACAGCATCTTTGTCTGGGCCCAGGCTTTATTCGTGTAGCCTGGATGCACCCTGCTTCTATAATGGGACATTGTGTTCCTATAAGCAAAAATGTGGGATATAAATAGTAATAAATGCATAAGTAGTAACAAAAACACACCGGCTGTAATTACATGGAATGAGGGGTGGCATAGCAAAGCTAGCTCTTGTACTTGCAAGGAAATGAACCAGTTAAGAGTTTGGAAGGCTGTAGAATTCTTGTAGACATCATTCTACATTCTCCTGGAAGCAACTGAGTCTAGTAAATACTGACCATTCATAGGATAGACAGAATAAGTCTATTACGATCCTTAGAAAGAAGGGGTTAGACATACCTATTTCAGTTATGTCCATGTACGTTCTTTTAATTTTGTCCTTACTTGCTCATGAGAAAAAATTAAAGCACTGTAATTGGTGACCTGGTTGCAGGGATCTAAAACAGTAACATTCTACCCTTGACTTGTGCTGTCAAATTCTGAGAATAATTATGTGCGGGTATATATGGCTCCATGTATAGGTTTTCAGCATGCACAGAAATATTTCTGTCCATTTTTAGAAACAATGTGACCCATATACATATTGCACATGTATGACAAGTACAGGTAGTCTTTGACTTACAACAGTTCATTCAGTGACCATTTGAAGCATTGAAAAAAGTGGATTATAACCATTTTTCATGCTTATGACTGTTGCAGCATCCCCATGGTCATGTGATCCAAATTCAAAAGCTTGGCAATTGCCTCATAATTATGATGGTTGCACTGTTCTGGGGTCATGTGATCACTTTTTCTGATCTTCTGACAAGCAACATCAATAGGGAATGTTGTTGATGCAACCTAGGGCTGGCCTGGCTTTTTTGCCACTTGATTCATATTTAAGTGGTGGTCCACCAAGACTCCTAAATTGCTCTCACAAGCACTACTGTTGAGCCAGGTACTGCCTGTTCTGTACCTGTGCCTTTGGTTTTTCCTACCTAAATGCAGAACCACTGAATTGTATCTTGTTGGATAGGGCCCAATGCTTAAGCGTGTCAGGAGTCTTCTGAATCTTGAATCTTGAGTGTTAGCAGTTCCCCCCAGCTTGGTGTCATTTGAAAATTTGATGAGCGTTGCAAATTTGATGAGCGCCCCTTGGTTTCTCTTATCTAGGTCATTTATGAGAATGTTGAAAGATGTTTGGCCTAAGATAGAACCTTGAGGTTCTCCACGGCATGCTTCCCTCCATGTAGATGTAGTTCCATTGACAGCCAGATGCTGAATCCATTTGTTCAGCCAACTGCAAATCCATCAGATGGTTGTATTGTCAATCCCACATTGTTCTATCTCATCACGAAAAAGGCTTTGGTTTACTTTACCAAATGCCTTACTGAAGTCTAAATGTATTACATCACCAGTATTTCCTTGATCCACTAATTTAGTCACTTTATCAAGTGCTTTTTCAGGCTACTCTATGCCTTAATAATTAAACACAAATTTGTGGAGCGAGAAATTTACTCTGCATTTTTTCTTTTCCAAATGCTTTCTAATACTGCTATACTGCACAAAAGATGAAAAGTAATAACATATCGATACTTGAGGATTAAACACTAAAGAACTTCTTAAATAAAAACCTAAACATCACTTGTGAATGCAACTAATCAGTTCCTGTCAAGAAGGTAACAAAACATCCGTGTTTTTAAAACAGAAGGGAGAGACCCAGTAATGGGTTTTCACTAACACTACACTATGAATATGACACAATTGTATCAAACATCATAAATCTATTTACCTGCAGTATTTCCAGCTGTAATGATTTCTTCCATGCCTTAAGAAAACTTTAACGTTTATACACAATAACACACAGAGTCCATTCATAAATTTCACTTCTGGGCAGGGGGTTGGACTAGAAGACCTCCAAGGTCCCTTCCAACTCTATTATTCTATTCTATTATATGTATCCAATCTTTTTTCTTCCTTACTGAATAAACATGAACACAATTCATTAATTTTGATATCAATTAATAGCGTTTGCCATAAAGCTGCAGCCAAATATAGATGCTTGAAAACAGATTCCATTGAAGTTAATGGTATTTAAAGTCCATTAATTAAAAATAGAGCTTTGCAGTGGTTCTAGTTGATGATTCAGCAAATACAGCATCTTGCTTTCCCGGAGCAGCCAATCAGTTCTTCTGGGAAGCACATTAAGAAGGTAAATCCTTGTCTTTGTTTCTTTCAACATGTGTTTTCAATCTGGAGACTGCCTTTGGTGGTAGCCATTGTTAGGGTTCTCCTTGCTTACCCTACCCCATGGCATCCACACCTTATTGACTTTGTCCAACTTTCCCAATATGGGCCATAAATTAGGGAATTATGGTTTCATAGTCTGCTGTTATAGTATGTAGCATAAGGAAAAGTGAGCCTTGACCCAGCAATTATAGCTTATATCAGTGATGGCTAACCTTTTTGCCCGTCGTGTGCCAAAAGTGGGGGGAGTGCAGGAGGTTTGCACATGTGCATGCCCACACCCATATTTCAATGCACCCCGCACATGCGCATGTAACCCTCTGTGCTCCCCCCGCTTTTGCATGTGATGGTATGGTGGGCCAGGAAGACTCGTTTTTTTCCCTCCCCAGGCTCCAGAGGCTTTCTAGGAGCTTGGGGAGGGTGAAAACTGCCTTCCCCACCCTCCTGGAGGCTCTCCGAAAGCCGGAAACAGCCCATTTCCTGAATTCCGGTGGGCCCGGAAGGGCCGAAAATCAGGTGGCTGGCGCGTGCATGCGTGCTGGAGCTAAGCTAGGGCAACGCTTGCATGCCCACAGATATGGCTCCGCGTGCCACAGGTTTGCCATCACGGGCTTATATTATTACAATAGGTGATGGGTTCATCAATGGCCAACCAAGTTACATAACAAATATATTAGCTTAGTAAATATGTTTACGATTGTACTGTTTTGTAAAATACATTTTATGGATGTATGGAAGCATTTTATTTAGTTCTTTGAAAAACATCCTAATTCTTCAGGACTGAAAACTGTTTGCTCTTTTGCTGTTAGTGCACCTATACAAGTAACAGGGGATTTATGCTTCTTTTAAATTGATTTAGTTTTACAGTTATATATTGTGCTGGGTTCCAAACATTAATCTTCACTCTTGGGAATTCAATTTTTATTTTAAATTATGGCTAGCTTTTATTGAAAAACATTTTTAAAAGGATATATTTTAATGCCAGAAAGCAACTAGGATAATAATGTATCTGGGCCTTATACAGAAAATTCTTAACCGTAAAATACTTGCAACTTTTAAGAGAGAAGTTGGAAAGAAGGGAGCCAAATACAGTTAATGCATTCAGTACAAAATGTTATCTATCATTTGTGGCTACTGCATCTAACACTTACCTAAAACCATTTTTAAATTTGTACTCTAGAAAATAAATGGGCTGTTCAGAGGGATTTAAAGAGTCTATGAAAGCATTAACAAATTCAAGAAAGGCCTGCTATAGAACCAAATCATTAATTTTCCATACACTGAATTGGTTTTAATATCTGTTCGGCCATCAAAGAAAGAGGGAAAGATTCTTTTATCTCTGGACAAGAAAATGCTTACCTTCATTTTAGGGCGTTGCACTGTGGCAGGGAACTATATATGTGTGCATGCTGTGAATGTGTGATTTAGTAAATGTGTGTTAATGTAGCATAGATTATTTTTTTGCATGCAAATATCAGGCGTTGCACAGCCACACATAAAACACAGATCTTAATATGCTAATTTATATCAGTTCGATATCTTGGCCAAAAATGATCCCCTGATCCTGGCATGTAGCATAAATTACTACGATGAATAATAATTGCATGACCAAAGACTCTCCTGCTGACAAATCACTTCTGTTTCTTATTGTCTTCTAAATAAGGATGATAAATGAAAAGTAA
Organism: Ptyas mucosa; assembly: GCA_012654045.1. Taxonomy (NCBI): domain Eukaryota; kingdom Metazoa; phylum Chordata; class Lepidosauria; order Squamata; family Colubridae; genus Ptyas; species Ptyas mucosa. The sequence continues at coordinate 5,291,871 of WNWU01000006.1, read as the reverse complement.
GGAGTGCTGAGTATCAAGTAACATTGTTGAATCCATGATTTAAGTAAGTCATGAGTGCAGGATTACAGAAAGCCTCTAGGACTCTTCAAATCTAACCTTAGGTTTGTGTCCCACACTGTGTAGGTAAAGTCTTAAAGTGTGACTTGCTGTCTTGAGAAAAACAAATTTTTCCAAATTTACTTCGAGCTTAGCCATTCCTCTGTATGAGAAATAAGAAAGTGATGTATTCTTGTTGTGTTCCCTTTTTCAGTTTATATTTTAGGTTTCTATTTTAATTCTATTCTGTTCATACTCCTTTCATTTTTTCCCTTTTTATTATTGTAAGCCATCTAGAGTAGCCCCACAGCAAGATAGGCAGCAAATAAATGTAACAAATAACTAATAATAATAATAATATAATAATAATAATAATATAATAATAATAATAATAATAGCAATAGCATAGCATTTGGACTTTTATACCGCTTTACAGTGCTTTACAGCACTCTCTAAGAGGTTTACAGAGTCAGCATATTGCTCCCAACAATCTGGGTCCTCATTTTACCCACTTCAGAAGGATGGAAGGCTGAGTCAACCTTGAGCCTGGTGAGAGTTGAACTGCCAAATTGCAGGCAGCTGGCAGTCAGCAGAAATAGTGCAGTACTGCACTCTAACCACTGCGCCACTATTAATATTATTATAAACTTTTATTCATTAAACATGAAACTCAGTCAACTGAACATTTAATAATGTATCACAAATATCATTGTCACTGGCTCTGATGGTTGATATGGATTGCTGCCAGCATCCTAGGTATCGACTAAGTATCTTCTTAAAATGTATGCTGTTCCGAGTAGCACAGTCTTTTGCAATTCTGCTGGTGTTATTGCAGGATTTCTTGATGTACTTTGTAAAATTCTTGGACATGGTGCCAAGTGCCCTGATGACAATGAGTATCACTGTCACATTTCATCCATAATCGCGTATTTTTGATGGCCAGGTCGTGATATTTTGTAACTACGCAATTATTGTTGTTGTTGTTGCTATTGTTGTTATTAACAACAACACATTGCATATACATTTCCCTATCTGCAGATAAGCCTGATCCTCCAGCAGGAACTCCCTGTGCATCTGACATTCAGAGTTCTTCCCTCACCCTTTCATGGTACGGCTCCTCGTATGATGGTGGAAGTGCAGTGCAATCCTACAGTGTGGAAATATGGGACACAGTAGACAAGAAATGGACAGATCTCACCACTTGCCGCAGCACTTCATACAGTGTCAAAGATCTTCTAGCTGATCGGGAGTACAAATTCAGGGTGCGAGCTGCTAATGTGTATGGGATCAGTGAGCCAAGTCACGAATCCGAGCTAGTAAAAGTAGGAAAGAAAGAAGAAGGTAAGTCTACCACAAGGGATTATGCTTTGAAATATTTCTATATCACAGGAATGCTAGTTGCTATAAGTGCATTCAATTCATTTACACAAAATGAGGAAGTGAGGGTGGATTATGTGAACACACATGAAAACCCTCTAGAAGAGCATCCCCATATGTCTACAAAAACCCTACAATTGATTTGTAATTCTTTTGAAAACCTGACTTTGTTCCCAGCTTGGGGTTAGAATGGTTGTTGACTCTCTGTTTGGGTTTGGCTTTTTTGATGAGGTAGGGTTTCTTTTCAGAAGTATGAAGTTTTTTCCCTTCATTTTATTGTTTCTTGCTTTTGAGATGTAACCTGTCATTTGGGAGTTGTGTAGCTTCTAAATCCAATAAAATTATAAAATGGAGATTTTATCTATTTGTATCTCATTATGATCCATTTAGTTGCAAGATCCAATGTTTTTGGTTTGGTAATGAATACCGGTACTTGGAAATGAGTGTTATTGTCTTGGGAAAGATACATTTGCTTTAGTCTTACGAATTATAGTTGAATCTTTGTTGCTATCTTTGTACTTTAAATTCAGCAAAGTAAAAGAGCTGTAAAAATTCAGTTCATCACTTTCTTCCTGGTAATTCATCATTTAAACATTAGTCTGGCTATGAGTTATTAGATAGCTTAGCGTAAGTAAACCATACTTAAGTAGTAGGTTATATCGTTTTCCCTTTACTATTTGGCGAAGACAAATCAGAGTTTTATGGAGCAGCTGCCCATAAGGCATTTTATAATAGCAAACCACTCTTCTTTGCAACTTGAGTTCCCATCTCTAAAATGTTGTTCTGAATTACTTTGCAGGTCTGTTATATGGTAACTGAAATAATAAGCATAAAGTATTTTACGTTATAAGGGAAAGGGGTATATACATCTATCAAAAAGGACTGTTTTATAATCTTGGGATGGAGGGAGACTTATGAATTGCAGTACAGTATTTTTAGATTATCATGACCAGGATGTGGTACAGACTGTGCCATTTCCTTATATGTACATCAACAATGAATTGACAGATAATAGCTGTTTTTGAGAGCAAGGTATTGCAGTTTAGTTGAAAATATAATTCTGTATATGAAGACTGGCTCTCCAAAACTGGAAAACAGATTATTTTTTAAAAGACTATTTATTTAGAAAACAATCTAGCACAGGGCAGAGAAGACAAATAATCACAAAATGTTTTGGCTTGTATGTTTATTATAAATAATACTCCTGCTTACTTGGTCAGTATATGATAAAGTTAGAATAAAACCATCACACATTGGAGGAAAAAGCCTCATGTATTAAAAGGAGAAAGTTTCATTAAAATTAGTGACAAATGACACAACTTCTTAAACCTAAAAGCATTTTACTGCCTAAAGTGAACAGAACAAGGAATATTTCCAGAGTTTATATTCCACAGCAGGTACTTAGCTTTTAGGTACCTTGGCGTCATTTGACTGGTTCATAGGATTACAGTAGCTCCTTTAATCCATTACCTATGTAAGATTACATTGTAAATGTGCAGCAAAACAAAAATTAACAATGAAGAGGAAGGATCATTGAAAACATGAAGAAAAAACTTCTGATCTAACAGTCATTTCATTATGAAGTTCCTCACCAATTGCACGTTGAAAACTTCAGTCCTGGGCCATAAAATGCTTTTGGCAAAAGAAACTTTTGATGCAGGTTTCATCTTTTCCAAGAAATTTCAATCATACCCAAATGCATTTACGATTGATACTGTATAACTTGCTGAATAAAGATAATACAACCCCCAAATAGTATCTTAGATTAACTTTCCTCAGCCTGTTTCGGACAGCAATTTCTAAAAATCCCAATCAGCAAAGCCCCATTTGGAGGTTGAATATTAAAATCCAACATATCTGAAGAGTTCCAGAAATCCAGGTTTAAGCACTTGAAATAACAAGTTGTTTTGTTTTTAAATAATTTTTTTAAAAGGTACACCACACCATTTTTTTTTACATTCATCCCATAAAGAATGGATCATGTGTTTCAGTGTCCATTTTCCTTTTTTAAGATACACTCTGTATGCCCTCTTTATAGATTTGAGTCCAAATAAAAGAGTTCATAGTATTATTTCAGAGTAAAACATTGCAGTATAAATATATTTGTAAGGTTTTTTCACTTTTTGATCACTCAGGATTTCACTAAGGGTATCTCACTGAAATCCTTTCTTGCTATATAATCACACTGTCAAGAATGTGTTCCCTTCAAGAAAGAAAGCAATGGAAAACAACTGTTTTAAAGAACGGTCCATATAGAGGAAAGATTCTTCTGTGCTGCAACTTCCCCCCAACCCTGTCAGTGGAAAAAAACATTGTGAACTTTTTAAGTTTTAAAAGGAAATATAATAAGTGTGATTATACTTTGTATGCAAGCCTGAGGCATGTGTTTAATCTGAATCCAGCCTCCTTTGGAGGCCATGCATTATATCTCTGCTTCAGCACAACAATCTGTAATAATGAAATAAAATAAATGTTCAGATAGAAGATACAAGTTTTATTTAGAATTTATTACATTAACATTTGAGAAGATAACTGATTGCATAGCATTTACTAGTTCCTGCATTCAAAAGTGAGAGTGCACTGCCAGCTATATGCAAATGGCATGAAGATTGATCATACCTGGCAATAAAATAAGTTTTGGAGCAGTGGAGGCGCTTGAGGTGTCCTCTACATCAGGGGTCATCAACCTTTCGGACCTCAGGGACCACTAAATTGATAATTTTAAATCCCACAGACCACTAATATGATCTGCCTAATGACAGGCTGGGTGGGAGTGGCTAGGTGGTCATGTGATCAACTTGATGTTACTCACGTCGAGGGGCAGCTCACCAGCCTCTACTTGCCCCTCCTCTCCCAGCCCCGCCTCACCTGCCGGTCTGCAGGACTCCTTAGGACCCCAACAGGAAGCAGTTGTTGGAGCTAAGCAGCCATCATGAGAAAGAGTTGGCAAAACAGCTCAGTTCAAATTGGATCTGACCAAGAAGGAGGCTCAGTAGAAGCACCTCACTGAGGACTACGAGCATAGGCTTTCCAAGCAGAGGGAAGACCTGTGGGAGTGCAAGGCCAGGAACCAGTGCCTGGAGGCTCAGTGGGCTTAGATGGTCAGCCAATTCCAGGTCATGATGCTGTCCCACTGGAACAAGGCCCTCCGGCTCTTTGCCACTAGGAGCACTTCCCTCCAGCCTTTGCTGGAGGCTGAAACAGACCCCAAGTTGGAATTTCTGTCCCCCTCCAATCCACACAAAAAGACCCCGAAGGGGGAGACTCTTTGCAGCAACACAAATGTTCATTGCATGTATCTGGCCCAGGGGCCGTAGTTTGAGGACCCCTGATTTAGTGCAATATTAAAAAATACAAATAATTTTTCTGCGGACCACCAAAATTTTCTTGTGGACCACCAGTTGGTGACCGCTGCTCTACATGATAGTGACAATTTTATATTTATAACATTTAGTAAAATAAATACCAAATATTCATTTATAAACCTCGTAAAAGAATTTGGAAAGCTTGTTTTTGGTCTGTAGTTCCACAGGATACTGTCTTAAGCGAGATCAGATAATTAGTGTCTGCTCTGACTATCCCAAACAGAATTTTTCTCATGAATAGGCATCTGATCCTCATAACTGGTGACTGTTAACCTGAAACCCGCTGCATACAAATCAGACACTATTCTATCACTGTGCTGTAGCTCTTTCCCATAAATGGTATCTTAAGAGATATAAATAGCATGAGAGTTGCAATAACGAAGCTAAATTTTTAAAAACAAATAGCATGTGCAAAAGTGCTTATAGAAAGTTAATCCAAAAGCTTTCTTCTAAAAAAAAAAGTAAACAAATATGTTGTTAGTAAAGCCACTATATTAATGTCTCTGCTTGGAGTGGAGGAATAATATGTGGAAAAGAATATATCTTGCATTAATATATATTTTTTTATTTTGGTAAAACAACGTATGTTTATAAGATGAGGGAGAAGGAAAACTCAGTTTGCATATATTGGGAGAAAAAAGATCAAGCTTACAAATTTGATGTGCCCAAATAAGAATTCAAATTATATTGCCAACAGTAGCCAGGAGTTAGGTGTTGCCATTAAATGATCAAGAGCTAGAACTTTTCCTTTCAGTATTTCCAGCATCTTGGCAACCATGAAAATGTTCATGAATTGATCATTGGGCAGATCACAGTACATAGGAAAGCAGTTCAACAATATTGCGTACCTCCAAACTTTAGAAAGAGTTCAGTGTGCATTAGGTGCCTTATTCTAGAAAGGAGTCACAACAAGGCATATGAAATAAAGAACAGGGAAGTAGACAAGCTAGATCATAAGTCTTAAGAGGCATATATATACGTATATGTGGTTTTTTTTAGGCCCTAAAGAAGAAGAAGAAGCTGAAGGATCTGATGATGGTAAGATCTTGACTATTGCAAAATATGGGATTCATGGTATATAAGGGAATTTTTTGTAATTAAATACTTTTGTACTAAATTGTAGAAGCAAAAGAAACAGAAATGGATTATCGGACAGTGTCTATCAATACAGAACAAAAAGTTTCAGAATTCTACCATGTTGAAGAAAGATTGGGATCGTAAGTATAACTATGTTTCCCCCTTTTACTGAAAAAGTACATTGTCCCATTAAAAATCTATTGTCAATAGCTTTTTAAATGCATATTAAGTGAGTCTCTAAGGCCGTGATGGCGAACCTATGGCACGGGTGCCACAGTGGCACATGGAGCCATATTGGTGGGCACGTGAGCTCAGCTCCGACACGCATGTGTGTGCCAGCCAGCTGATTTCCGGGCCTTCTGGGCCCGCCAGAAGTCGGGAAACACACTGTTTCCGGCCTCCGGAGGGCCTTTGGGGGGAGGCTAGTTTTGCCCTCCCCAGGCTCCTAGAAAGGCTCTGGAGCCTGGGGAGAGCAAAAAACGGGCCTACTGGGCCCACCGTGCCATCACGTGCCAAAAGTGTGGGGAGCACAGGGGTGTGGGGCACATAGAATTATGGATGTGGGCACACATGCGTGTGATCCCACTGCGCTTCCCCCACTTTTGGCACGTGATGGCAAAAAGGTTAGCCATCACTGCTCTAAGGTATATCTGATTTCTTATTCATACTCAAATAATTTTCTATCAAATGAGTTTATCATCTTAACATTTGCATTTATCAAATGCTGATAATTTTACAGTTAATTGGGAACAATAAAATTGGACTTCTTGATCTGTTTCAGTAATTAGCTTCTTAATCAGGCAGATTCTACAACCTTGCTGCCATAAAGTTTGTTTCCTATTTTGCCAAATGGACAATTTTTCAATACGATGTGAAAGATATAGGTTTAGGTTATTTTATTTTATTGATACTATTTTTTTAAATTAAGCGACAGTTTGTGATGTAAGAAGGCATAGATTTTCCCAGATGTTAACAAGATTTTTTTAAAAAAATCTGTCTTCCTCATTTACCAATCAATTGGTTTAACTTTATGGAACTGTTCTGAAGCTAAATATAGAAGAGATCATTTTGGCAACTACCAGTGACAGTTCAGCTTTTGGGGAAAGAGAATATACCCACTGGTTCACACTAATGACAGTGTGATTGGCACTTTTTACATAAACCTTTCACCTACCCAAACCTTTCACTACCCAATGGACAACTGTTGCTGTGCAGCATCAAATGGCACTGGAGAATTTCTCCTGTTGCACAGTGTATACTGGGTTGGCTACCTAGATGTGGGTTTCCTGAAAGAGACATATATTTATGGGGAAATGTACTCAATTATTACAAGCAATTGAGGTAACAATTCAATCCAGTTCTCCTGTTGATAAGAAATATAGCACCTCAAGTGTTGTTCTAATATTTGGTTCATTCTTCCCATCAACCCATTAAAGACTGGATGGGTTGAGGATGACAAATGATCCTTAAATGTCTACAGAAATAGATGGAAGAAACTTCCAAAACTTAAGATATAAACTGAGAGCCACAGTCTGAGATCACATAATTGATTAAGCCCTGTACCTAAAAGCATGGTCTGTATCTTAAAACATGATCTAAAAAGCGCTGTTTCCAGATCCAATAAATGGCCCTTGCAAGGAATAAAATAAGCTATCTTTGTAAATAAATCCACCACTACTGGAATGCTTGTGTAGCCTTGCACAGAGGGAAGATCAGTAATGTATTCCCGATGTCAGAAGGGGGAAGGCACAGACTGGAACAAGCTGGTTGACTTAGCCCAGTGACAAACAAGACAAGATGAAACAGGTCCTTGACATTGGCTCTTATTCTTAGTCTCAAGAACTCTCCAAGTACTCTGCAAACTTTTAAATACTTCCCTAAGACAAGTAGTTCTATTGTCATAGAATAGAATAGAATAGAATAGAATAGAATAGAATAGAATAGAATAGAATAGAATAGAATAGAATAGAATAGAA